>MU628186.1:0-78184 GCA_025688815.1 Aspergillus carlsbadensis
ATAGCTAGAAGTAGGTAAAGTATAAACTTTATATTTATACAATTTTTAAAGTAGTTATAATTTACTAGCTTATAAATAGCTATTTATAAATATAAGTTTAGTATAAACCAAACTAAGTTGTTAGAATTTATTATATTAATAAAAAAAACTAAAGATTAACCCTAATAAGGTAATAGCTGTTTAATATTTAAAAACTAAATATAATAAATATATGTATATATATATGTGAAAAAATTTTAGAACTATTATTACTTTATTAAAAATTATAGCTAGATTCCTAAGCTATTTTTTTTTATTTAAAGCTATATTAAATTTATATAATCTATAAATTATTAAGCTACTTTTAGAGAACATAAAATTATACTTAGTAATATACTTGTACTTTAATATTACTAAGTAAAGTTACTAACTTAAATAAATACTTTAAAAGGAGTAATTTTAGAAGTGTTATAATAAAAATATAAAATTGTATAATACCTAGTAGCCTTTTTTTAAAAAGTATAAATAATATAAAATAAAATTATAATATTTATAATTAAATAAATATTAGGTATTATATTATTATTAGTAAAGTAAAAAGTTAAACTAATTAGGTTATAATATTTAAAAAACTTTGATATTTCAATAAATTATTATACCATAGAATATTTATAACAAAATAAAAGCTAAACTAAAGGTAAGCCTTTTAATTAAATTTTATTTTTTAATTTTATTTTATTATCTAATATTAGCCTAGGAAGAAATAGTAAAATAAATATATTAAGTTACTTAAAAATAATACTAGAAGACTTAAACTTATGAAAGTAAGTTTTATTATAGCTAAAATAGTTAATAAAAAAATAGAAACTTATTTAGTAAAAATATGGTAATACTACTAAGTCTAAAACTATATATTATAAATTAAATACTATAGGTAAATTAATAAAGCCTAAAACAAAAAATAAAAATAAAAGTATAAAAAAAATAAAACCATATTTTTAAATAAGTAACGACTATTACTTTTTAATAGTTATTTAATAATAATTAATAAACGTAATATATTTACTTATTTTTTAAATAAGGTATATTAACTACCATTTATAGGTTACCTGGGTTAATTAAAAATAAAAAAGCTAATTTAATGAAAATACTATCAACCTATATAAGCTAGGGATATAAATTAATATATTAATAACTATTTAAAATATAATTATATAAAAAAACCTTATAAATTATTACTTAGTTTATTTTATTTTTTACTAATCCCTAACTCGCCTTAATAATAACACTAAAACTCTAATCCCATTCCTAACTATGGGAAGGTTATAGAGGTGAAAACTTTAGTAGTAAGCTAACCACTAACTAAAGCCTGGCTACATCCTAACACACCCCCTTCAGCAGGAATAATATAAAGTTAGTAACTCTACCTAATTGGGGACATAGCTATATAATATATTGAACCTTAGTTTTTTTATTTAGTTTACTTAGTTTTTTACTATATTTAGCTTTACTATATAGTTATTATACTTAGCTTTATTAAAGGGCTTGGTAAAGCTATTTATAGGATTTTTTTAAATTATTAGTATAGTAGAATTTAATTTACTTCTTTTATACAATATTTTTTATAAAAAAATAACAACTTTTAAAATATTTAATACTACTAGGAGAGGTGTAATTAGGTTAATATAAGAGATTAATAGTATTATTACTATTAATATATATAGGGATAGCTTTATTAACTTATAAGCTTTTTAATATATAAAGCTTTTTTATAGCCATATTAAAGGTAATAAGTTTTATAGTTAATATAAAGTTTATAATAAAAGTTTATTTCTTAAAAGACTAAGGTAATATTAATCTAGTATAGTAAATAATAAAGCCTTTAGTACTTTTACTATTTATATAGTTTTAGTAGGCTATATTAATATATATATATAAAGGGTTTAGCTTAGATCCTAGCCAAAGACTAGGTTAAAATAATAATTTAAAAAATATTATAGTATTCTTTTTATTATTCCAAGGTTATATTTAACTAGCTTATATATATATATATATATATATTTATAAATAAAATATAAAGTACGCAAGATCTAGCTAGGTTTTTATAACTAATTATTTTAATAAGCTAACTATGGTTATATTAGTTAAATTTAAAATTTTTTAAAAGTTAGGGTCTTCTTTCTCTCTAAAATTAGCTTAGGGATATTCTTTTTTTTAGATTATTATATTAAGTTTATTATTTCAAATTTATTAGGGAATTAATACTAGTATAGTTTTATATATTAAAGCTTTTAAGGAGATTTTTTATATAGGCTTATTAACTAATTATGATAGTATTTTTATTAAAATCTTAGCATATAGCACATCCTAGAAAGTATAAGGTTATTTAATTCTTTTAACTTTAAAAAAGTTATTAATCTTTAGAATAATATAGTTAATACTTGTATTATTATTAGTAATAACTAGATTATTAATCTATATAATAATATATATATAGTTTCATGTATAAAAATATAAGGCTTATTAAGTAAGCGTTTAAATGCTAGTTTAATAAGTTTTTTAGAGGTTACCTTCTACTATAAGTTACTAGCTTAATAAACGCTATAAAAGGCTTTTAAATAAAGGTATGTAAATATTTTTTTATTCTATTTAATTATAAAGTCTAGTAAAGGTCTTATATATATCCTTCTTTTTTTATATGATAGCATAGAAGTAAGCTATAATAATATTAACTTAATAATAGCACTTTTTTGAATTATAATTATTAACTAGAATATCCTAATAGCTAGATTAGTTAGTATAAGGGTGCTAGTATTTATAAAATTAATACTAGGTCTCTAGTAATTATTATAAATTACCTAGCATGCTTTAAATTATTTAATATAATTATTATAGTTTATTTTTAGTATAAAAACCTACTTACTAGGTAAAATATAACCTTCTTCTTTTATAGGCTAGTTAACTAGCTTATATAAGTTTATTCTAGTAATCTTATTAATTTATTAGTAATATATAGCTATCTAGTAGTTTATATATTTATTTTATATAGCTTATATATATAAGGGGGTTATAATATTACTTATATAAAGTTTTTTTACTAAGTTTAATAATATTAATATTTATAGCTATAATGATTTACTTATTTTTAAGCCAGTTAAGTAGAATACCTTTACTTGTTTAATTATAGGGTTATATTTAATAGCTACTACTAGTTTTCTTACATTAATAAGTTCTTAGTATTTCTTTAGCTTTTTACTAATTTATAAAAGGTATATTAAATTATTTTTTTTATAAAATTAGCTAGGGGGTTTTAAAGGGGTATTTAATAAGTTATATTTTTTTTACTTTATTAATATTATTAGTTTTATTCTTTATATTTATTATAGTTCCTTAATTATTCTTAAGCTTTTATTATATTTTATAAATTATAAACTATTTAAGGTTTACACTAGACTTTTAAACAGGTTTTATTAAAGGTGTTTAGGTAGTTTAGTATAAAACTTAGTAAAATCTAGGGTTTTTAAATTAGCTTTTCTTTATTAGGCTAGTAGTAATAAATAATATTAGGTAGTTAGTTATGTTTAGTAACTAGGCCTATATATTTAGTTTATAAAAGCTTTTTTAGCTAATAATTGCCTACCTTACTAGCTTAGGGATATATAATCCTATTAAAACTAAATAATTTTATATATCCTAAGAACTATCTAAAGGTATTATTTAATATGGTAAAGTTTCTATTAATATATTCAATTATACTTTTTTTATATACCTTTTTTAGCCTAGTAGTCTTCCCTAGTTAGTAAAGGGTTTAAAAGTGTTAAAATAGTAATTCTTGCTTTTTTTTAGATATTATAGGTTTTTTATAACTAATAACCTAAAGGCTTTAACCTTACTTATTTTGAGTCTCCTACTAAATTTTCA
This sequence comes from Aspergillus carlsbadensis, assembly GCA_025688815.1. Taxonomy (NCBI): domain Eukaryota; kingdom Fungi; phylum Ascomycota; class Eurotiomycetes; order Eurotiales; family Aspergillaceae; genus Aspergillus; species Aspergillus carlsbadensis. The sequence goes on from MU628186.1 coordinate 3,901, forward strand.
TTGCTATATTTATATTATTCTTAAAGGTTATATTTTATAATTTAATTACTTATTTTAAAGCTAGGACCTATATATACTAGATATAACTATAGTTACTTTTATTACTAATATAAAAACCTATATAGGCTTTAGGGCTTATTTTCTAGGATATAATATAGTTGTTCTTAAAAAAAAAATATAAACTTAGGCATAGTATTTAAAAACAAAGTATTTTATTAAAAAAATATAGTCCTTAAGCTTTTAATATTCCCTTTAATATTATATAAAGGGTTAATGGTCCTTTCTCTAAGGTCTTACTAGTTAATTAATCATCTAGGATAAATATTCAACTATATATAGCTAGAAATATAAAGGGAGCCTAAAATTAATTATATTATAGTATATAATACTATTTATATAGTTACTATATTATCTTAAGGGTTTGTTTTATTTTAAAAATTAAAAAGTAAAAGGTTAAAAATTATTTTTTTACCCTAGCCCTAGGTATAAAATTTAAAGAATTTAAAACCATTATCTAGTTATTATTCTCATAAATATTAGCTAGTTTAAAGCTTTATTTATTTATTTATTAAATTTAATCATAATTTCTAATATACCTTTTCTTATTTAATAAGTAATATAGTTATTAGGTAAGTTACTATATTAACTATAATAATATATACAATACTTTTATTAATTCCCTTGAGGAATATAGTTTAAATATTCATATACTATAAGGCTACTAGGTTATTTTAATTAAGATTAAAAATATTTTATGGTTTTTCTAATACTTAGTATTTTACTTTTATTTTTTTATAAATATTATAAAGAAAATACTTAATCCTTATATAAAAACCTAGTACTTTATAAAGCTTTAAAATACCTATATAACCTAGTTATTAATAAGCTATTAAATATTTTATTAGTAAGGGTAGTAGTAATAATTTCTAGTTTTTTATTATTATAAATAGGGGCTACTAGAATAAGTTTATTATTAAAGGGGGACTATAGTAATTTAAGGAATACCTTAATAAATCTTAGTATAGCTAATAATAATATTAAATTTATTAAAAGGTTTTTTTAATAACTACTAAAGCTTTATATTATTTATCTAGGTTATTAAAATAAGGTTAAAATCTAGGTCTAGGTTAAATATCATATTAATAATAAATTTAGTATAATTTCTTATAGGGCCTTATATTTTTATCTTAGCTTTTTTAAAAATTTTAATAGCTATATTTGTACTACTAGTAGTTTTATACTTATATAGCATGTTAAGCAATTTATATTTTTTTTAATTTAATAAATATAGTATAATCTATAACCATATAATATATAGCTCTAGAATCAATAATTTAAACGGCTTATAAATTAGTAAAGTAACTAGTTTTACTAGTAAAGTAAATATGTGTAAGTAATTAAATATAAAAGGGGGGTTTCATATCTGTTTTAGGTGCTATATAGTTATAATATATACTATTATTATATTTATCTATTTTAGTAGCAAGATTTATTATTTATACGTTTTAATATATCTTTTATTATTATATTTAAAGGTAGGTAGTATACATATATACTTTTAATTAGCTTTTAACCTAGTAGTTATCTTTCTAGGATAATATAGTAATATATTAGTATATTATAACCTAGTTAAAAGTAGTAAGAGTAATTACTATCTTCATTAATTTTTATATAAAAAAAGCTATATATATTTTTTTATAATTATACTAGCTAGTAGTCTATTATACTTTTTTATTAAATTTTTTATATCTTTTTTTATTAAAGTTATTACTACTATAGCTAGTTATTTTAATTCTAGTTTATATAGGCGTGGAGGTAGTATTTTAGTATCTAGTTTTAATATTTAGTCTATTTATTTATTTATAGGTAATATATAGTTAATATTTACTACTAGACCTCTAGGAACTAATATAGGTTTAACTAAAGTTTAATAGGAAAGAAATTTATATAATTATTAAAAATATTTGAGCGCCGAAGGTTACGGAAGAATAGGAGTCATGAAATTGGATTGAAAAAATGGAATTGGTCTGAGTTCTTTAAGCAGTGTAGATATGAGCGATATAAATACATCAGAGTCAAAAGATCGACTAAACCTAAATAGGAAGGAGATATGGAAAACTTTTATGGTGGCAACTGGGTGGAAATCCGTTGTGAAGTCCGCCAATCGATGAACTGTGGCGACCCTTTACGGGTCATCTTAATTTCCGAGCCAGCTCCGGCTGACAATATTCTTTAGTATTCTAATTATTATTATATATATATATATATATATATATATATCTAAAGTAGTATTATAAGTTTTTTTTTATAATAGTTACCTTCTTGCATGTAATATACTAAATAAACTTAGTATATAAATTAACTACTACTAGGATTATATTATATATATTACTATTATAGTTTATAAGTGGGAGTCCTATAATAAAGTTTATAATAAGCTATTTTATAGGTATTTTTACTACTAGTAGTGGTTCTAGCAGCCTATATAGTTTATATTAATATACTATAGTACTTTAGCAGGTATAGTATTTTTATATATATATATATATATTTAAATTTATACTACTATATTATACTAGTAGTATTTACTTTTAATTTTTTTTTATATTTTATTTACTTACTAGTAGCTGCCTTATAGGTTATTATAGTTTAGTTTTATAATTTTGGCCTATAATATAAATAGCTCTAGTATAAAGACTTAGTAATTAAAGTTAAAAAAATAGGTATTATTTTATTAAAAAAATTTTATAGGCTTATTTTATTTAACTTTTTAATTTACTATTATATTTTTTAGTTATATTCCTATACTATATAAAGTAGGTTAAACATGCTTATACTTAGCTTATTACTATATTCTTTACTATGTATAGTAGACTTGTATAGGATTATATGTACTTTTTTATATATATAAATTTATTATTCTTAGTTACTTATTATTTACCTACTTTTATAACTTATAAAGTATTAACATTACTAACTATATTACCTTCCCCCCTTTAAAATAATTAGTATATTTACTTAATATATTTATAAGGTTCCATCTACTTCCCTAGGTAATATCTAATATAAAAGTTAAACTTTATAAGCTTCTTTACCTAGTAGGCTTACTACTTTGTAAGGGTTTTTATCATTATAAACTATTATAGGTTATTATAATCTAATAGTACTATAATAGGTTATAAATTCCCTTTTAAAAAGTACTATTATATTTAAAAATATTTTATAATAGTAAGTAATTTAGTATTATATATTTTGGTTATAAAAGCTATAATATATAAAGCTTTACTATAATATATAATAGGATACTATTCCAAGGTCTTAAAAAGCTATAAAATAATATTTATAATTACTTATTTTAATATATTAATTTATAACTATATCTAAAATTCTAGATTAAAGTACTATGGTAGTAGCTTTTATATAAATACCTACTATAGCCTATAAAATACTTATAGTACTTTTCTTTTTATAGATAATTTCCCCTTATATTCTTTTTTATTAAACTAGATAGTAGTGCTATAATTACTTTGTAATTTTTTATTAAGTAATAATAGAATTTTATAAAGCTAAGGAATAATATAACTTTTTTTATACTATAAGGAACTAGCTAGCTTATAATAGTACTACTTATAAATATAATAAAGCTAAGGAATCTAATTTCCTTTATATTAGAAGTATATTTACTAACCTTAATATATAGCTTATACTTTTATAGTCTCTCTAGTACTAACTATATTCTATATATTTTTTTTATTTTATGAGAAAATAATATTATTATTTAGGTAAATAATATAAATAATATCCTTAAGGTCTATAAGTACATGGTTTATATAACTTTAAAATATTACTAGTATACTAAGCTAAGCTAAAAGGTATAACTTAGTATTTAAAATAACTAATATATTTTAAATATAATTTTCTATTTATTACTATTCTTAATTTAAATATAGTAGTAAGTATTTTATAAATCTAATTATATATAAATCCTTACTTTACTTAGGTGGTTTATAGCCTATTTTATATTTATAATTAAGTATATATTTTTAATAGTTATTATATTAAGGCTATAATAGTCTATATAAAGGTAGTATTTTCTATGCTTTTTCAGTATAAATAGTACTAGGGCGCCTGTAGGACTTTTTAAAAAATAAATTTAATTTTTTAGTACTTTTTATATATACTTTTTAAGTACTTTTATTTTTTTAATAAAAAGTAAGGATAATAGCTTTTATAAGCGTTTCTTACCTGCTTCTAGCTTAATAGCATAGTTATAAATATAATATAAAGCGAAAATACGTACTTATACTTTTAAAAATATATTTTCAAAGTTTTTATATTTATCCATTAGGTTTCACGTTACGGAGCAGCTACGGCAAACTAGGAGATATAGAAATTGGATCGCGGTTAGTGTTAGCTTGACCGCTTGCTCTACTACGAAAGAGCTGCTGATTTAAATAACTATAGAATTAGAATAATTAAGAGATCTAAGGAACTATCTAAATAAGTAACTTAGTAAGGTCTTAAATATATAAGAATAGGAGAAATAGTGGTGTAGATATTAAATCCTACAAGTTATATTAATATTATTAATTAATAGTTAACTTTAGTGGTTGCCATGCTAAGTATAATAGACTAATATCTACCTAGATATTTAACACACCCTCTTAATAAGTAAATAAAGTAATTTTAAAGCTTGCTGGATAACCTAATTAGGTTAGGATATAGACTTCATAATAGTAAGCCTAAGTAGTTAGATAAAGGCTTAGTATAGCTATTACATAAGGGCCTTAGTAAGGCTATTAGTAGTTATTTTCTAATTATTTATCTAGATAGCTTTAACCTTACTATTTTAAACCTTTTTATATAGCTAGTAATAGTAAATGTCTATATATTAAAGCTTAGTGGTAAAATAAGGGTTCTTATTAAGTAATAGTTATATTATCTAGCTATTATTATTTATTACTATAAGCTTGTTATTAGGCTTAAAGTAAATAGTAATAAAAAGTTTACTAAATAAGCTATTTAGTGGCCTTAAACATTACTAGTAGCTTTACTTTAGTTATTAATATTATAATAGTCTTTTATTATCCTGCTTGCTGGTTAATTAGTCTCTTAAATATTTTTATAATCTATCTAGCTATTAGAGCTTTATTAATCTAGATTATTTATAAATAATATATTAACAATAGCTTCCTAGCTCTTGGTATTTTATAGTCTATATTTAATATAAAGATCCTTTATATTAATAAGGTAAGTAATTACTAATCTAGCTATAAATATATATTCCTATATTAGGTTCTAGAGGTAGCAAGCAAGCTTACTAGTAGTATATAATTTATCTAGTTAAGTTATTATTATAAAATAAAGGTAGGATCTAACTACTTATTAAAAAAGTAAGATCTTGTTTTTTAATACTTAGTAAGTTTCTAATATAGTAGCAAGCTTACTTTCTTATAATAATATAGTTAAATATTTACTAGTATGTATAATATTATAGCAAGTGGCTAAGCCTTTAATATAAGACTTTTAAAAGAGCTAAATTTTATATATTACTTAATTCCTTATCATCTTAATATTTAGGATCTATTTAGCTTTAGTAATAATTTATATTTTAATATATTCTTTTTATATAAGTCTAGAATTATTTAGCAGCTTACTTAGCTAGTCTAGATTATATATAAAAAAACTAGGATATTATTAATAAAAAATAAAATAACTAGGTGCCTTGTTATAAGGCCTTTGTTATCATAGATAACTAATAGGATTATGTGGTTAATGCTTTAAGCTTATAATGTCCTAGTGCGCTACTTACAAGGTTCTAGGGAGTCGCGAGATATCTTGTGATTTATGTTGTTCTTTTAGTAAGACTTTATCGACCTGGCACGTGACTCTTATACTTGTACTAAAGAGGCATGGCTTTTCTAGGACTTATATAAAGTTATAATTTTATAATATTTTTAATATATCCTTTTACTAGATAAGTAATAATTTATATAGCCTATAAAAAGGGTATAGGAGCTTTAAATAAATAATTTATTTAATTATTAACTATTAGGTAGTTTAATATATATTAGCTTATTAATAAGGCTTTATATAAAGGTATTAGTAGTATTAAACTAAAAAATATCTAGGTTAAATATAATAGCAAGGGTAATTATAAGGTAAAAGTATCTAGCTACTGGTATAGTAATAGTATTATTATATCTATTACCTAGTTAAAGGTTGCCTTGCATATATATATAGGCCCTATACTTAATAATAAAACCTTTAGAGTTATATTTATAAGTAAAAACCTATTTTAATAGTAATATTAAACTTTTTACAGGCCTTTTAATAACTTTAAAATATTTTCATTTAATTAAGTTATTTAGCTTTACCTAGTATATATTTTTCGAGAAGTTTTAAAATTAGTACCTTTTAACTTCTTATTAACCGTTTAATAGTAGTAGTACTTTATTATAATATAACTTTTTATTAATTTTAATATTAAAGGTATAATTAAGTATTTATAATATATAGCCTACTATAAAGCTATAAACCAGGCCTATAACATATATAACCTTTTATTTTATTACTATATTAAGTATTATATATACTTTTTTTATCTTTAACTAAAACTTCTTTATACTATTATTATTATTATATTAAGATGTCAAGGTGGCAGCCTGAACTTTAAGGCTGCCAATCAAGACAAGCTGGCGGCCTGGGGTCTAGGCCAACTAGAAGGTCCAGGTGACCAAGGGTTAACATTACTATATTAGTGGTTAATCCCTTATATATCTTAAAGTCCCCCTAGCATCCTTGTGGAGGACAAGGATTAGTTTTATATTTAATTTATACTTTAGTATAATAGTACTATACCTAATTAACTTATATTTATACCCTAATAATTTCTAATCCTTCCTTTTTAATTACTTATTTTATTATTATTCCTCCTAAGACTATATCTAAAAAAAAACTCCTTCTCCTCTAAACATGGAGATTTTATTATTAGAATATTACTATTCTCCTACTAAAGCCCTACCTTCTTCTCTAGAATAAAATTCTTCTAGAAAGGATAAAATACCTTAAATTAAAAAGTTAGCTTAATTAACCCACCAAGTAAATAAAGAAGAAAAAATTAAGTTTTTTTTAAAAAAATTATAATTTTCAAAAAGAAGGCTATCTTAAATATTCCCCACTACCTTAATAATAATAGTATAGAAATATTAGTAGAATAAAAGTATTATAATATACTTATAAAATAATATATATTAAAAGTACTAATTAAGCACATACCCTTTTTTAAATTATAGTTAATATTATAAGATTAATAGAACTAGATTAATAACTTATAAATACTATTTAATAGTGGTTAATACTATTATAAAAATAAAGAAAATAAAGTCTAGGCTGCATAAAATACTTATAATAAAGAAGTTAGGAATAGATAGTCCTAATTCTTATATAAAAAAAAGATAAAGGGCTATAATAGTAAATAAAAAAGTAAAAAGTATTTAAAAAGTAGATTCTTATACTAATTTAAAACCCTATAACTTTATATTTAGATATTATAAGTAAATATAAATATATAAGGTAATAAAATAATTAAGATTTATAAGATTTTAATTCTTACCTTAATATACTGAAAGCATATTTTCTATAATAAGAAGGACTATAATAGGCCCTTATACTTTTTATAAGACTTTAATAAAGTTTATAACGAAAAATAACTAATTATATACTAGAACTACTAAAATCCTATAATAAAATAGTTAAAAAAGCCTTATTCTTTTAGAAGTTACACCCTACTAGTTTAAAATTAGATAAAGAAAAAGGCCTCAAGGATTATAATTAGTAGGACTACCTTTAAGCTAAAAAAGTAAAAAAGAAATTAAAAAAGGGATGATAAAAGAAGTAATTAATTAGTTAAGAAATAGTATTAAAACCTAATAAATAATAAGGGTAAATAATTAGTTTACTATAAGTATAAAAGTAAAACTTACCTTCAAAATAAGTGCCCTAAATTACTAAAACTAAATAAGAAAGGATTCTAATAAGCTACTATTTATAAAATAGAAGTAACTTAAGAAATACCCTTAGATATCCCTTTGTTAGGAAATAATAATTAGGTAAAGTATAATCGCTAATATTAGCTAATTATTTTACTATTGATATTTAATTAAAAGGAAGTATTCCTACTCATGCTAACATAGATATATATACTAAAGTTAATATAGTAAGCTAGTAACTTATTTAATTACTAAAGTTTTAATAAGTAAAGTTATTTACTGTAATTTTACATGCTATTAATTTATAGATGATTATAATTTATAAAAAATAAGAAACTTTACTACTACTAACTTATAAGGAATTTATTAAGAATTTATTTATAATTATATTATAATTAATTATAACGCTAAACTTAAAAGCAGCCCTATTCTATTATCTATAATAACCCTATAAGATCTTTAAATTAGTTTAGAACCATCTACTTATTAATAGTAGTTTAAAACTTTAAACTTTAAGATCCTATTTAGTTAAAAGTTTATAAAAGTATACTAAAATTAAGCTTATATATTTACTATTATTAAACTTTTATAAGAAGTTTAGCTTCCTAATAAAAATAATAATAAAAAGAAAATAAAAACTAAATAACTTCTACCTAAATTTAAATATTTTTATAATATATTTTTAACAGTAAATATAAAAATCTTACTAAGTTTACTAGATAGTTATTATACTATTATTATTAAAAAGGGATCTTTACCTCCCTATAGTCTAATCTACCTATTATTTATATTTAAATTAAAAGCCCTTTAAAAATACCTAGATAATAGTCTTGTATTAGGTTATATTTAATAATTTTAAAGTTTAATATAAGCCCTTATTCTCTTTATTTCTAAAAAAGATAGCACCTTATAACTATATATAAACTATTAAGGTCTTAATAAAGTTATAGTTAAGAATTACTACCCCTTACCTTTTATTTTAGAAATCTTAGACCACCTAGCTAGCATAAAATTCTTCTTAAAGCTTAATTTATAGGATATATATTATTATATTTATATTAATAAAGAAGATTAATAGAAGACTACCTTTTAATACTATAGCTATTTTAAATATATAGTTATGCTATTTAGGTTAACTAATACTCCTACTATATTTTAAAATTATTTATATTCTACTTTATATAATATTATTAATTAGTTTTATATTATATATCTTAATAATATCCTTATCTTTTCTTCTAATTGCGCATTTTATACCTATTATAGTACTTAAGTGATAGAATACTTATAAAACGCTAACCTTTATATAATAAAAAGTAAATATAGCTTTTATAAAATAAAAGTTAAATTCCTTTAATATATTATTTAATATAAAGGTATTTTTATAGACCCTAGTTATATACAAGCTATTATATTATAGGAGAAATCTAAGAGTTTCCATGCTATTTAAGTTTTTCTTAGATTCTATAACTTTTATTAATAATTTATTAAGGACTACTCTAGAATTATATTACCCTTAATAGATCTACTTTATAAAAGTAAAAATAGTTTATATTATTAAAATCCTATTAAACTATGCTAAGTTATAAACTTTTATATAATAACCTTATATAAATAATTAATAAGCTCACTAGTGCTTATATCTTACCCCTTTTAATTTTATTATTAAGTATTAAGTAGGAAAATTAAATCTTATAAATAGTTTATTTTAATAGTATAATAGAATCTTTTAAAAAATTTAAAAGATAAATTACTAGCCCTAATTTAAAGTTAAATTATAAAGGTTTTACCCTTAATAATTTTAAATTTAGTATATAAAAAGACCTAGTTTAAACCTAGTAAGATGCCTTTATAAAAAGTTCCTAAGTTTAAAATATAAATAAAAGATGCCCTTAATTTAATATAAAAGTAGTTAACTAGGCTATATAAAATAATTTATATTTAAACTAAAAACTCGTATTTACAATAATATATTATTTAGGTACTAGTTCTAGAAATAATTTTAAAAAGATTTTTTAACTTTCCAAAACTAATAATCCTAAGATATAGTAGTAAGAACTTCCTATTTAGTAAGTAAAGCTAGGTTAAAAATATTAGTTAATTAATATTAATAGCCTTTTATATTATAAAAAGAGTATTTATATACGACCTACTAAGATATTAAGGTATATTTTATATATTTTTATTATTATAACCCCCATGTAGGGCACTTTAAATAAAAGTAAACTAAATAACTTTTAAAACTTAAGTTTTATTAGATAAATATATTAAAAGATATCTAAAATATATACTTAAATATAAAATATATTAAAAAATAGTTGCTATATATTACTAAAAATATAATAAAATAGCACTTTTACTATATTTTATATAACTATTTAAAAAAGTTAGCATAGATTTTTTTATAGGATTATCTACTATCCTATATTAAGGTTAATTTATAAATACTATTTTAGTTATTATTAACTACTTTATAAAATAGAGCACCTTTCTACTTATATTAATAATAATTATAGTAGTAGATCTTACTAAACTATACTATACTAAAGTTAAACTTTAATATAGCTCCTTAAAGGGGATATTATTAAACAAAGGATCTTTATTTACTAGTTAATATTAGGGTAAATTAGCCTATATTTATAAGGTTAAGCTTTATTTATCTACTATATTCTACCCCTAGACTAATAGTTAAACTAAATAAGTTAACTAAGTTTTAGAAAGATATCTTAAATACTTTATTAGGGAAAATAAACTAGTTTAGCTAAAACTACTTACTATAATATAATTCACCTGTAATAACATAGTTAATATAATAATAAACTATGCTCCCTTCAAAGCTCTCCTTAGCTATTACCTAGATTTTTATTTATGGATTAAGGCTAACCAGCAGCAAAGGACCATGTTAAAAAACTTTAAAGACTTTATAAAAGGCTTAAACAATATTAGCAAAAAGCCACTAAAATATAGGAACCATAATCTCTATTACTAACCTATCTCCTTTAAATATTTATAGCTTATTAAACTATTAACTTAAAATCTAAACCTTAAAATATAAAATTAGAAGCTTACTCCCTAGTTTATAGGACTATTTTAAGTACTAAATACTATTAAAACTTAAGCTTATTATTTTTCTTTACCTAGTTAATATAATTAAATCTATAATATATTCTATATATTATTATTAGAACCTTAGTATAGGAAGGTAGATAATATATTACTAGTACTAAAACTTAAGGAAAATAAAAAGTAGGAAGTTAAGGAGATTTATAGTAAGGAGATATAAGATTATAATATATATTACTTACTATAATAGAAAGGTTAGCCTTTAAAATATAACTAATAGGTTATTTATTATAATATACACGCCTCTAAGCTTATTAAAAAATTTAAGAAATTAAAAAATAATAAAGTACTAGTAGGGTATAAACTCTAAATAAACTTTAAATTACCTAAGTAATACTATTAAGCTATAATAAAACCACCTGCTTACTAAAATAAAATAAATATAAGTATTAAATAGGTAATAAAAAGCCCTATAACCACTACTAATAACCTAATAGAACTAATTAGATTAAGTATACATAAACTAGAAAAGTATTATAGATACATTTTCTAGCCTCCTAACTTATATCCTTTATATTATTACTATACTAAGCTAGAGTAATAGGTAAAATAAAATTATAAAAGGTATAAATAGCCGCGTACTAGGCTATATAGCCTTTATTTCTAAGAAGAAGATAGAGTAAGTATAAATTATACTATTATTTTTACTAGAAATCCCTTATATTAAATTTAGGTTATTAAACATAGGGAAGCTCCTAGTAATACTAGCTATAAAAGCCTTTATAGGCTATGTAATACTTCTATTATTTAAAATAAAAATATTAGAAATTAAATACTAAAATAGTAGTAAAAAGTATATATAACTTAGTTTTTCTTTTTTAAGGTTAAATTAAAATGTTTTTAGTAAGCTAATACTACTAAAAAATATAGTTATTAACTATTATATAGCTAAATTAAATTAAGAAAAGAGCTCCTTAGCCTAAATCTATTTATTATTTATATTATTACTAGGGATAATAAAAAAGCTAGTATACTAATCTAGAAGCATAGCTAAATTATTTATATTACCTAATATACCCACGGGTGTCTAGGTAGAGTATTAGTTAAACCTTTAATATAGCTAATAATATATAACTAGTTTACTAGGGAAATATACTATTTTATAAATTATATTCCTTATAAAATACTAGTAATATAAGATTAATACTACTATATTTAAAATATAGTTAATATAAAAAGGAGTATTAATTATATTTATATTATAATTCTTTACTATAGTTTAAGTATAAGGCAGGTAAAAAAGCACCTTAGGGGTTATAAGATTTAAAACCATCTCCCTAATATAAGGTATTTTAATTAGCAACTCTTTAATAAAGAAATAAATAAGAATAATTACTAGATTAAAAGAAAGGAAGTGGTTAATAAAAAGATTATAAAATATAAAAAAAAGTAATAAGGATAAAGAAGAAATTTTAGTGTTTTATTAATATTATTTATTTATATATATATTTTATATAATATTACAGCCCTAATTTATATAATCTCTCTAAATTACTACTATCTCCTATAATAATAATGCCTACTCTCCTTTATTTACTTTTATAAATCCTAATAAAAAGTCTTTATTAACCACTTTATTAATGTTAATATTAAGAATACTTTATATATATTTAAGACTAGTCTTATATCTCTTCTTTATAAATATAGCCCTATATTAAGATTAGAATAATCCTATAAGGATAGGGGCACTATTATTAAGGTAGCAGCCTAAACTTTAAGGCTGCTAATTAAGATAAGCTAGCGGCCTAGGGTCTAGGCCAACTAGAAGGTCTAGGTAACTAAGGGTTAACATTACTATATTAGAGGTTAATCCCTTATATATTGTAAAGTCCCCCTAGCATCCTTGTGGAGGACAAGGATTAGTTTTGCATTTAATCTATACTTTGGTACTATACCTGATCAACTTACATTCAAACCCTGACATAAGATTACTTTAGTTTAGGATTTTTTATAATTTAAACTTTATTATTATATAGTTTTAGGCCTATTAAGGGTTTACTTATTATAGTATTATTATTTAATTTATCTCCCTTAGGATTTCAGCTATCTTAAAAATTAAAAACTAGGTATCCTCTAGGTAAGTCTCTAGATTAACCCTTATAAAGTAGGTCTTTATTAAGGTTAAATATTTTAATATTATTTACTTTTATAGGCTAGTTATAGTTTTTAAGGTTACTAATATTAGCCTATACTAGCGCCTGCTAGTTTATTAGTTTAATTAATCTTTTTAAAGCTCTAGAATCTAGTATTCTTAGTCATATAACCTAAACATAGTATTAAGGACCTTATGAAGGTTTAATTTTTTATATAATAGTAAAAAACTTATATTATTTAATTTATAGTAAGATTTTTAATATTATTTTTAATACTAGGCCCCTTACCCTTTAAGATTTCTAGAGTTTTTTATTAACCTTTATATTATTATTTTAGTTGGCTCTTGGTTTAGGCATATTTTAATAATACCTAGGAGTATTAGTAGTATTTTACTTATTAATATATCTAATTAAAGTAATATTACCTTCAGTATAATTATTTAAAACCCTTATTAAACTAGTTTCTTTCTATGGATATATTCCTTACTCTTATTAAATACTATATTTTTATATTGAAAGACGTTATTTATATATATCTTAGCCTATAGATTCTAGATTAACTAAATAATTAAAGAAATATATTTAATAAGCTAGCTAATTATTATATAAAATTTAAGCTTTACTACTAGGTTAACGTTCTGCTAAAAATATAATAGGGATCTAAACTAATATATATTTTTATAAGTTAATTTCTTCTAACTAGCCTAACTTCTTATTAAGAAGCTTTATTAGGATAATTAATTTTGAAGGTATATATTAAAAACTAGTATATAATATATTATCTAGATTACTAATTTTAAGGCTTTATTTTTAAGAAACTTTAGTAACTTTAAATTAATAAGTATTTTTCATATTTATCTTATTATATTACCTTTAGCTTATTTTATATAGCTATTTTACTCTAGTATATTTATAATAGTTTAATATATATAAATACTAGTTTTTTCTTTTAAGTAGCTAGTTGTAACTAGCTTTATTAATCTTCTACTACTGATTAGAATTATTTAATACTTTAATTATAGCTTTAAGCTATTTATTTATAACCTTCTAGTTTACTAGTTAGATCTTTTTATATAGGATATAATAGTATATTTTAAGTAGGTAAACTTTAGTTTTTTACAAGTATTTTTATAAAAATTTAACTAAAGTTATCCCTTAGTTCCTACTTGGGTAAGGCTTTATTATTAGTATCCCCTAAAAAGTTTTTATTATTAAGAGTTATTTTACTAAAAGTAGTAGTAAAGATTATATTAAGTAGTTAGAAATTATTTCTAGATATATACTATAATATACTATAGTATATATTTTTTAAAAGCCCTTTACTAATTAGTTAAATGGCTTTAGTTTTAGTATTATATACATATATTCTTACTCCCAAGTTATATAAGTATTATATTTTACTTTTATAAGCTATATAGCTCCTAGAACGACTATAATTAAATACTTATTATTACTAAATAGCATGCTTTTATATTACTTACTAACTATATATAGCTTTAACTAGTTATTAAGATATTTAAATATAATCTTTAGATTAAGCTTTAGTATCTAGTAAAGGTCCTTTAACTATTCGCTAATACTCTCTTGTTTAGTTTAGTCTAAAGTAGTAAATTATTAGTATAGTAAGCTTGAAAGGTCTAATAGTTTAGTAATTATTACTACTATATTAGTAATATCTAGTAATAGTAAGGCTTTAACCTTTATAATAAAGTTTTATATAGGGTAGTAAATTAGAGTATTTTTTATATTATAATTTATTATCTAGGTACTAAAGGTCTTTATAACTTTATTTTTTATATCCTGGATATTAAGCTTGCTTAAAGGGATATTTTTAACAATATTTTTTTACTTTTAGTTAGTTAAGTCCTTATATAAAGCTACCCTTTTTTAGTAAATATAGTAATATTTAATATCTTTATGCTTTAGTGCTACTAGTAGTATGAGTAGTATTAGTTTATTATTAGTTTTTAGATTTATATAGATCTAAATATTCACTTAGTAACATGTTTAACCTTAGTAAAGTACTTTAACTATTTATACTTTTTAAATAAAATTATAAAGATCCTTATAGTTATTATTATATAAGTTAAACTTATTTTAAATTACTTTAATTAGTGCTAGACTTATTAGGATAAGTAGGTTAGGTTAGTACTATTAAAGGTAGTAAGTTAAATTTAGGCTTAGGAATAATTTTAATATTAACTAATAAAGGGTTTCTAGGGTAAATAAATATAGGGCTAGGCTTATGACTTTTATATTATAAAGTAGCTATAGTAAAATTAGGAGATATAGAAATTAGGTTATAATTAGTATTAGCTTAACTACTTACTCTACTAGGAAAAGGGTACTAATCTAAATAACTATTTAAATAAGTAACTTAGTAAGGTCTTAAATACATAAGAATAGTAGAAATAGTAGTATAGGTGTTGAATCCTACGAGTTATATTGATATTATTGATTAATGGTTGAATTTACCGGTTGCCGCGCTGAGCGCAACAAACCGATATCCACCCGGATATCTGATATTAGGTTTATCTCCTTTACTTATATTATATTAAGTATTATTATAGTAGTACTATTCACTAGTCTTAAAAATTCTTACTATATAAATATAGTTAAGAAGTTATTTATATATGGGGTTGATATTTATATTTTTAATAATATTTTTAATATATTATATATATTAGTATATAGTTATAATAATCTTTAGGTTATAAACCTTTACCTTATAATATTTTTAAGTTTACTTTTAATAATTTACCTTAGGATTAACTTTTTTTAGCTATATTTATTCTAGGATAGTATTATAATCTTCTAGCTTAACTATTTTAAATATTTAAATTTAAATTTATACTTAGTATTTTTTATCCTTAGCTTAGATTTTTAAGTAATAACTTTTATAAAATATAATTTTATAGCTTTTAATTATATTTACTTTATAAGGTTTTTTTATATTTTAAAGGCTATATTATTTAACCTAGTACTAGCTTATAAAGTTTACTATTACTGTTATATCTAGTAGAATATAAGTAGTTTTTAGCTACTTCCCTACTCCTAGCTTAATTTAAAAAAATTACCTTAATTTAAAATTAATTTACAGGGACCCCTAGTATTTTTATAATATAAAAAAAATACTAGGGGTGCAAGTTTCTTAACTTATTTTATATAAATATAAAAGATATTAAAGTAAAATAGAGAGGGTTAATTATATATATATAAATATAGCTAAACTAATTACTAGTCTTTACTTTATAAAAACCTATAGCTAGGATACATGGCCCTGCGTTATATGGTTCTATAAGCAAGTGGACGTAGTGCCTGAGGCACTTCATCTGTGGTGGCTATTGGAGTCTTAACAACTCTTTAATCCACGTGTTAATATATTAAGGATATATAGAAGTGTTATTTAGCTTTATTACTAAGTATTTAATAAGCTTTCTAGGGCCTATTATATTAAGCAAGAGCCTTATAATAACTTTAACTTAATTAAACTAGGAGCGTACTAAGAAAGTAAAGCCTTGCTATAACGTAATTCACGAGTGGTCTGATTACCCTGGCTAGTCTAATTACCCACCAAAAAATCATCGCGTCTTTGTGTAGTTATTTATTTATTAACCATGCCATAAAAACCATGTCAATCTTATTAAAATTTAGCTAAGTAAGAAGGGCGGATTTAACTTATAATTAATATTTTAAAAAAAATATAAAATTTTAAGTATTTATTAAGCTATAAAGGTTTTTAATATACCTTATATAATACTTTATAATTATATTAAGGGATATAAATTTTAAGTAAAATATTATAACTATATATTATAACTTTTTAAAACTTAAGAAAAGATATTAAATAAATAAATATTATCTAAAGATTAATAAGGAGCTACTACTCCTTAGGTCTTATATATATAGTAAATAGCATATCTTCTTCTTTAAGTAGAATTAATAACCCCCCTGAAGCTACTTAGGCAGAACTAGGTTATAAGCTTTATTAAGTATTATAATACTATTAAAAGTTAATTTATATAAAAGTATAACTATTAGCATGCCCTTTATAAGGATTCTAAGGCTATAAACTAGTGGTTTAAGACCCTAGAGGCCTTATATAAAAAGAATAGTATATAGTATAAAAATATTTATAACTTTAATAAAACTAGCTTTGCTATAGGCCTAATTATAACCTTAAATAGTTATAATAATAAAAATACTTAAAAATCCTTATCTTCTTTTACTAGGCTAGTAAGGATAGGTTACTATAATCAAATATATTAGGTTAATAGGATATGTTATTCTACCTTATATTTCTTTTAAAGGAAAGGTTTATATTAAGGGATAGTTTAAAGAACTAGGCAACCTAGAAGACTAGAGGATTAAATTAAGTATAAATAAGTAAACTACTAATTAAATAACTTTCTAGTAGCTTAAAAACTACTTTATTCCTTATATAACTAAGTATATAGTTAAAAATTATTAACTACCTATTTTAGATACCTATAAAAGTTATTTAACTCCTAAATTTAATAAGGTTTATAAAAATAATAAAATTATTTATACTTATATACCTTTATATTTATTAGACCTACTTTAACTACTAGATATTAGTTACTTTAAGCTATTAAAGTAAGCTTATAAAGGCCTAGTTAAAGTAAAAATATGCGTAGGCTTTTATTATATTAATAAATATAACTTCCTACAAGCCTATCCTAAAGCTTATAATAAGGTTTTTACTATTTAAAATACTTAAAGTAGCTTTTATATAATTAGAATAAAGCCTTGTAATCTTAAAAAGGTCAGAGTATTTTAATTACTTACTATTAACCCCTACGCCCCCCCTAAAGTTATAAAGCTTTAATATTATCCTTTATACTTACTATACCTTATATAGCTTAATAACTATATAAAAAAGCTTCTTTTATTAAAAAGATACTTATTAAATAGTCCTAGAGTTCCTTTAGTCCTTTTAAATATACTTTAAATAAGCTTATAAAGGGTTGCAAGCTAGCTATTTATAATATTATATTTACCCTAAAAAATTAAATAATCTTTATATAAAAAGTTAAGTTTATGTACTTAAAAAAAGTTAGTTAAAATACTAGGTAGCCTTTATACTAGGCCTCTAACTATAAGAGGCAAGGGACCTTATTACTAAGGTAGTTATTAATAAAAAATATTCATTATAATAAAGTCCTCCCTTATAATACCTAATAGTAGTATAATTATCTTACTAGAAAAAAAGAATCTAGCTAAATATTAATAAACTAAATAATCTAGGCTTTTTTTGGTAAGTTTACATTAATATATATTTTAATAGTAGTACTATTTAACCCTTTTATAATTTATATAAAATATACTTTTTATAGCTTCCATTATATAATAGCCTAGTAAAAGGGTCAAAGTAATTATTTAAAAAATGATACTAACCGTTATAAAATTAGCTTTTTAAGAATATTATATAGGTGAATTATAAAGGTAGGTCCTGGAGCTTGAGGTTTGCAAAAGGTATAGAAGGTGGTAATAAGGGTATATAGCTTATTATAATAGTCTTTTTTTAAAGAATTAGGATTAAAATATAAATCAATACTAAAAATTAAAATTAACTTTTTATAAAATAAAGAAAAACCTTTATAAGCTTAGTTGGCTTATAAACTAACTAAGAGCTATAAGCTATAGCTTTCTAGATATATTTATAAGAGCCTTATAATTTAACCCCCTTTAAAGGCCTTAGTTTTTTAAGGCTATATATTTAGTCCTTATAAAAACTGAAGCATGCTATATATATAAGTAGCTATTAAAAACTATATTATAATAATAAGTAAAACTAAATATCAAAAAAATTATTATAATAAAAAAAGATACTTTTATTTTTTTATAATTTTGTATAATAACTTTTTTAAAAAATATTATTTTATAACTATTTATAATATTACTTTCTAGCTATAATATTAGGTTACTATAATACTTATTATTTATATATTTTTATTATATAGTATTAGCTTTTATAAGTCTAGGATCCCTTATTCTCTTATATTAGGTATTAAAGGCTTTTTTATAAGGTTTTTTTTTTTATAAAAGTTATTAAGGTCCTTATAATATTTATTATTTATATTTTTTACTATATAATATTAGTATTTATAAGTATAAAGGTCTTATTCTTTTATCTTAAATATTAAAAGTATTTTTGCTAAGGTCTAATTTTGGTTTATAAAAGTTTTTTTTTTAAACCTTAGGATTTTATTTTATAAAATTATTTTTTGATAAGTTTAGCTAGGCTTTACTTTTTTTAAAAGCGAGCTATTTTATAATAGGTAAAGCCTTTCTTTTTTTATAGATAAAATTTATATTATTTTCTATTATAATAATATTACTATGACTATATTTACCCTAATTTAGGCTAGCTCTTATTACTAAACTATAAAATAAATTTATTTTTTACAAAACTTTTAACCTACTTTTATTTTTTACCTTTTATAAAGTATTATAATTTTCTTATTTTTATAAGATCCTATTTTTTTGTAAGTATTTTAATTTTAATAGCCTTTTATAAAAACCTTTAATATAACTTTCTTTATTACCTACTTTTATACTAGTCTTATTACCTTTTTAACTTTTCTTAAGCTTAAATATTTACCTTTTTTTTAACTAAAAGGATTGCTTTATTAAAAAAATTTAAATATATTTTTTATTTTTTATTCGAGTAGTTAGTTTTTATTATTTATAAATAAGTCTTTATTATAACTCTTTATAATGTTACTAGGTTACTAATTTTGAATAGGCTTTTTTATACCTAGCTTAGCTCCTAACCCCTACCTTAGTAATTATTTCTACCCTTATTACTACTACTTCTATACCCCTTAGTATCTAGTAGCCTACTATTACCTACCCCCTTATATTAGCTACTTATAATTAATAAACTATTATTATACTTAATATTTAGATAGTACTAGCCTTATATAATAATATTATTATATAACCCTTTTTACTTTTTATAAATACTCCCTAGGCTAATTAGAATAACGTACCTTTAGTACTTATAATAAATATAATTTAGTTTACTAGCTATTTTATTAAACTATTTAGTATAAGATAATTTACTTTATATTTATAAGTAGCCTTTATTATAATTTTTAATATCCTGCTCTAGATAAGATCTTAGCCCATATTATTTTATAAAAATTGGTAAATTTTTATATTAATTATCTACCTTATTTAGTATTATCAATAAGGGGATTTAAAATATTTAGCTATATATACCTAGTTATAGAAGGGCCTTTTAATTACTTATATAAAATAATTTTTACTAAATAAAAATATAAAATATATTAAAACCTAAGTATAAGCTTAATATTTCTATAGTATATATTTAAAAAAAAATTAGTAAAAAGTATAATAATTACTTATATTAGAATTATAAATCTTATTTACTTAAGTAGCTATATACACCTAGATTTTTTTTATAAAAAGTTTATTTTTTATAAAAATTAGTGAAAATAGTTATTTTAACTAGTAATTGTCAGAGAACACGGACATTGTCAGCCAATGGATCCGCTGCGCCGCAGCCTAGCGCTGTGACGGCTACGGAGGAACGATGTGCCGCGACCGGTCATAACCAGGCTATGATGCTAGGCCAGATTAGGGTACGAGCATAGATGGTATATGCTGAGGCATAGACAGGTCTATGGTACAAACATAGCTGAGTCTATGCGGAACATAGACGAGGATATGTTGGAACTTAGTATTTAAGGACACTCCTTTACGCCTGTAATTAGTTTTAGTTACTATCTATTATTTTACTAGATAAATACACCCTACCTTTTAGACTTAGTTACCTTCTTTAACCTTAAGAAGCCCATTCTTCTCACTTCGATATAAGAATATCCTTACGACTGCCGGTCCTAAGACGGAATAATAGGCGTGATCTAACAATAACAGACCCTCATTTCGAAAGAGAAGAGTACAACATCTACCGTCAACATGGGTGATAACAAGATTGCTCAACAGGCATCTGCCTTGAAAGAAAACCTTATGCCTGTTGAACAACTCACTAATGCCGACAAGATTAAGCAGCTTGAGGAAGCTATTAATCATCTACTCACTAAGACACATTAGCTCAAGATGTTCAAGGGAATCAAGGCTAATAAAGCAAAAGTGTTTAAAGGTAAGAGATCAACCCTTAGAAGTTATCTAACCTCTATAAATATACATATCAAGATCAACAACTTGGACAGAGCAAATAAACATGACAAAGTTATGTTCGCAGGAACATACCTTGGGGGTCCAGCATTTGCATGGTTCAAGCCCTATATGCGAGATTACAACAAAAACACTATTACCAAGCAGAAGCCGACTACTAGAAAGATCTTCAGGAACTACAAAGAGTTCAAGAAGCAGATCAGCAAAGCCTTTGGAGACCCAGACGCCCAACAAACCACTAAATTAAAAATCACCAACCTATACCAAGGCAAGATGAACATTGGTAAATACACTACCAAATTCCATTAGCTTGCATCCAACCTTGCATGGGGAGACGAAGCCCTTATGTCCAGGTATTACACCAGACTTCGAGACAAGACTAAGGACGCTCTTGTTCTCATCAACAACCAGCCAGACGACTTGGATAAACTTATTAATGCCGCATCTTGGATTGAGAATTAATAATTTAAGAGATGGATAGATTAGAAGAAGCAGAGCAAGTGGCTTGGGGAAGGAAAGAAGGTCAAACGCGACCGCGACGGAGACGTTAAAATAAATGCAGCTATCACCACTAGAGGACAAAAGGGTAGACTGCATGAAAAACAACAATTCACTAGAAAGTGTTTTGGGTGTGGAAAAATCAGACACGTTAAGAAGGATTATCAATCAAAGCATAAGAGGAACAGACTGGCCACCCGCGACACAAAGATCAATGCCGTCTATACAACAACCCGCGACATTAAAATCAATGCTGCCCATATAACAACCAAACTAATTACCACAACAGCAAAAGTTAATAAAGGAAACAACACGGATTCCACCAAGGAAATCCCAGAGGAAGAAATCTTGCGGATGTTGGAAGACAATAAAAAGTTGATAAAAGACAACCAAGACCAACGCGCAAAAAACAAAGCGAACTTTAGGCAATTGATCCTCAACATCAACAATAATACCGAACGAATCAAAGAGATAGCTAGGGACATAAAACAAATAACCCAGGAAGCACGCGAGGTAAAGCATGCAATGCTCGCAGAGCTTAATAAGCTGCAGGAAGATAAGCAACAAGACAACGTGGTACTAGCCCTGGACATCAGCCCAGAGGAAGAAGCCAGCATATTACTCAAACACATAATTCGTCCCAACAATCGAGTGGATAAATGGACAACGAAATATAACAAAGCATGTGAAACATGGTATAGAGAGACCAGAATCACAGGCCTCCAAAAGATTATTAAAGACATTAAGCTAAAGCACAATAGAGGACGCTCCATAAGTTTTAACAGGAGACATAGCTCAGCTTCAACACAGGAAAATCCTCTCTACAACCAATATAACAAGAGAGCAGCACGATTAGACAATTATAAGATCCCAGATTCAAAGGAAAAGCTCCACAAAGATCCTTTAACAGTTTAAATTAGCAACAAAATGGTAATAAATTGCTATAAGACTCGTGAAACTCAGGCTAAAACCCCGCTCAAGAACAATATCAAGGATAATAAACCTTGCAGTTGCCTACCAGCACGTGCAACTTGCTAGGAAGAATTAGGAAAAACATAGCAAGATCACATCTTAAAGTGCAAACAATGCAGAGAATAAATATTCATAGAATGCCCAGTACATGGAAAGGTCAATATTAAATTTGCTAAAGACTATAAAAGAATATTAAATAAACAAGGAACAAGCTTGTACAGTGGAATTCTAGGTCACATGCGTTAATACTCTTACAGACACTACCCTTAGTTAAGCAAGAAGGCACACCAAGAAATTCATTAGACAGAATACTATAACAAAGATTGCGCACAACACCAGAACACCAAATATAAGTACTACTGGATCCTGCAGCTACCAAAGGTGTTGCAGAGAACAAACTTTGGATGTCCACTTGGAAATAATAACTATGGCTGTATAGAGGAAGAACAAGGACACCCAAGTCATGCGAGACTTAGTGTATACAATTGCAAAGTTAAGAATTGCGCATTCCACCACGAGAAAGGGAAGTTTGAACCACGGAACTGGAGCAATATTCTACAACAATACTATAAACAGCACCAGAGGGAAGTGAACCTCTTTTCCACAAAAAACAGCAAATCAATAGTAATCATTACGACACTAAATGGGAAGCATGCAAGAATCTTGCTAGATTTAGGATATTCAAAATAATTCTTAAGCGAAAAATTTATTAAAACACACAACATACCCACGAAGCCAGCTGGATATAACCAACAAATCTTTAGATTTAGAGGAACGCTACTGCATAATGCGCCAGCATTAGTAATAGACAAGCTATAGCTTGATAGTGGAGAACATTCAGAAAATGTGAAGTTTAAGGTGGTACCCACCACGGAACAAGGATTCTATAATAGTGTTATTAGGATAACATGGCTACACATGCAAAACCCAGATGTGGACTAGACAGCTAGAGAGATTAGGATTAACAGACAACAGCTAAAAACCAGGAAAGAATAACAATAAAATACAAAGATCCAGGTTGCAGCAGGAGTATCAGGGAAAACCCTGCCAATAAATAAAATAATAAAAGCTAACAACACTTTAGGGTCTAAAACCCATGAAATGCAATCACAGACAAAAAGTAATAAGGCTGTACAACCAAAGCTAAAGGAAATTTATAAAAAGGAACTCGCTAAAGTCCTTAAGAGACTACCAAAGAAATACCACAAGTTCATTAAACTATTTATAAAAAAAGAATATTAACTACTAAAGCATAACAACTGCTACAAAGCCAAGATACCATTAGTTAAGGGAGCACACAACAAGCTCAAGCAATCACAACAGTTTAGGAAATTATTAAAAGAGCTAAAACTTAAACAAGAATTTATAGAAGAATTCTTAAAAGCTAGATACATTCAAGAATCTGATTCACCATGCTCTTCACGACCAATGTTTGTACCCAAGAAAAACAGGAAAAAGTGGATAATTATCAACTTTTAATAGGTAAACAACCTAACAATTAATAACACAAACCAAGCACCACACATAGGATAAAAAAGAGATTTACTACAGGGAGCTAAAAGACTTACTATATTTAATATCTAATAGGGTTACTACAACCTTTTATTAAAACAGGAAGACCAATGGTTGACAGCATTTCTAACAAATTTAGGATTATACAAATGGGTTGTGGCACCTATAGGACTTACATAGTTACCCACTAAATTTGCCAGGTTTATAACACATGTCCTACGGGAATATCTTAACAAGACTATCACTATTTACTTTAATAATATTATTATCTTCTCCAGAAACCCTAAGGAGCATGAAAAGCATGTACGCGAAGTCATACAGATAATAATAAAAGCTGGACTTACAATAAGTATCAGGAAATGCCAGTTTAATGTTACAGAGGTAGAATACCTTGGAATAATCTTTACACAAGATAGATGGAAGATACTACAAGAAAAGGTTAACAAGATCCTTAAATAGCCAGTGCCAGAAGATAAGACGCAAGTTAAAGGATTCCTTGGAATCGCAGGATACATTAGGGAGTATCTCTATTAACATGCCAAAACTACGCGACCAATAACAAAATTACTAAAAGACAACAAACCATTTATTTAGGAAATAGAGTAACAGAAAGCCTTTAAGCAAGTTAAGGCAAGCATTAAAAAAGCGCCAATTCTATCACCTGCGAACCATAAGTTATAGTTTTATATAAAAACAAATGCCTCTAGAGGAGCAATTAGAATGGTCCTTAAGCAGAAGGGAATAGATAGGAAGTTGTAACCCATTGCCTTCTACTCTCGACAGATAACCAACACGGAAAAACGTTACGACACCCACGATTAAGAAGCTTTAGCAATCATGGAAGGATTTAAGAAATAGAGATATTATCTTAAAGGAGCAAAGCATGAAGTTGTTATTTAGACCAACTATAAGAACTTAACGTACTTCATAATAACAAAGGAACTTAAAGGACGACAGATTTAATGGGCTCAAGAGCTTTCACGATACTGATTTAGGATTAAGCACATTAACGGACGAAAGAATGTCGCCGCAGACGCGCTAAGCCAGAGACCAGACTATATGGTTAAAGTTAAAAATCCAGAAACGAACTTGTTCTACAAGGATAGGGAAGTTCTTAGATTCAACTAAGACGCTGAACTTGCTGCCACATACATAATTAACAATTATAAGTTCTTAGTACGCCTTAAGAGAGAATAAAAGAACAACACGCACCTTTAATAATGGAGCTACAGAGCTACCTACAAAGAAGAAAGTAATAGACTTTTGCTTTAGGATGGATCAATCATGGTACCTAATTTAATGGTAGAGGAAGTGATTAAAGCGCATTATAACCCACCAGCTAAAGGTCACCAAGGAATTAACAAGATAATAAAGAAAATCTAGCAAGCATACTTCTTTCCAAGAATACACCAACGGGTTTAGAACTATATTGCACGATGTAATAAATGCAATAGGAACAAGCCAAACCAATATTAACCCTACGGGAAGATAAAGATACCCAAGATACCAAACAAGCCATGGGAGAGTATCACAGTTAATTTTATTATAGGATTGCCGCCATCAATAGATCTAATTATAAAAGTTGTCTACACCAATGCAATCATTATTGTATGCAAATTAACAAAGTACATAATTATCAGACCAACGCCAGCGAGTCTCACTGCCGAACAGCTAGCATTACTAATATTACAAGAAGTGTTTATTTAGATAGGACTGCCATAAAGATTTACATCCAACCAAGACAAGCTATTTACATCAAAGTTTTGGAAAACAATTATGGAAGCCAGTAGAACAAGCCAAGACATGTCTACTGCGCACTACCAGCAAACCAATGGATAATTAGAAAGGATGATTTAGTCAGTTAAACAGTACTTATAACACTACCTCAACTAGAACCAGGACAATTGGGTTGAACTTTTACCAATAGCACAATTTACAATTAATAACGCGAGGAACGCAACAACAAACTACACGCCTTATTTTACAAATTTAGGAAGAAATCTAAGAATGTCATAAACAATACTACCACTAGATAGAAGACCACCAGCAGCACTAATGCAGGTTCTGCACTTAAGTGTATTGCACGACTTAATCGCGAAAGACATCAGGTGGGCTAAAGAAAAAATAAAACGCTACTATAATAGAAAGCGTGAGGACACGCCTTAGTTAAAGGAGGGAGAGAGAGTTTACCTGCTATAATAAATAATAGGAAAGAGAGATTTTAACATTAAAAGTAAATAACCAAGCAACAAACTCGACGCCGTGAAATATAGACTATTTAAAATTAAAAAGAAACTTGCAAATAATAATTACTACTTAATACTACCAGCAAGAATGCAAGTCTACCTAGTGTTTTATATCTTATTACTAGAACCAACACTAAATTCCAAGAACGCCAACAATAAAGCAACTGACGCCGACAATAAATATAAAGTGGAAAAGATTCTAGGCTAGGAAACCAGGAATGGTCAGGTACATTATCTTGTTAGATGGAAGGGTTACGCACTGGAAAACAATTCATAGGAACCTATTAGGCATTTAAACTGCCCTAAAAAGATTTAGGAATTCCAGCAAGAAACTAGTTAAAGAAAGGGTCTAATAAAAAAGGCAATGTGAAAGCTTCCAAAGCCTCCATATTAAAAGTTACCTGTAAAGAACCATCGCCATTTGACACTATAACCAACCAACTCTTTTCTTGTTTATCTATTTCCTTTTATCTCTGCTCCTCCGCCTTGAGCTTCTCAAGCTCTTTAATCTCCTTAATGTCGCGAGCGATGAAGTCGCCCGCCTGTTTATAAAGAAGATTATCTTGCTTCTTGAGACGAGACAAAAGTGCCAAAGCTTCCTTCTTCTTTATTCTTATTTTATTCTGGGCATCCACGAGACGCCACCATTCACTATCTAAGAAAGTTAATTTTGACTCGACATACCAGGACCGACCACCTTTAGCCACACACCCTTTGCAACAACTCGAACCTTCAACTTTAACGCATGGTTTGTTAAGACGAGCGCAGCGAGTGCAGGGAATAACTATTATAAAACCACTCTCTTTAAATTAACGGGCAAGCTTGTTCTTGAAGACGCTTGATCTGGAAGACATCACGAAAAGTCAGCGCGACGACATTTGAGAAGGATAAGTTGCCAACCAACACTCACCTGGGCACAGCGCTACTTATCAGTTGTCTTTGGGACAAAGACCTTGAAAGAGGGGGATTGTCAGAGAACACGGACATTGTCAGCCAATGGATCCACTACGCCGCAGCCTAGCGCTGTAATGGCTATGAAGGAACAATGTGCCACAACTGGTCATAACCAGGCTATGATACTAGGCCAGATTAGGGTACGAGCATAGATAGTATATGCTAAGGCATAGACAGGTCTATGGTATAAACATAGCTAAGTCTATGCGGAACATAAACAAGGATATATTAGAACTTAGTATTTAAGGACACTCCTTTACGCCTATAATTAGTTTTAGTTACTATCTATTATTTCACTAGATGAATACACCCTACCTTTTAGACTTAGTTACCTTCTTTAACCTTAAGAAGCCCATTCTTCTCACTTCAATATAAGAATATCCTTACGACTGCCGGTCCTAAGACGGAACGATAGGCGTGATCTGACAGTAATATAACGCTAGTAAAAAAAGTAATTAATTTTATAACTAATTTATAAATTATACTTTTTTATAATTGGTTTTTTACTATTTTTTTTTAAATTAATTTCAGTATTTTTTAACGTATAATATAATTTTATAAATTTTTTATTTATAAAGTATATTTTAAATTTTTTTTATAAATATTTTTATTTATTTAACTATTTATAATAAGCCTACTTAAAGCTAATCTAGCTTTTTATTTAGTTATACTTATAACTAGTTTTTATTAATAATCTAGATATATTTGCTAATATTAAAGGTTTTTTTACTTTATATTATACTACTTAGCCTACTACTTTTAGGCCTTTATAATATTTTTTATATAAATTTATAAAAATTTTTAATATAAGTAATATAGTTTTTTACTACTTACCTTTTTTTACATAGAAAGGTTAAGTATAATTACTTATAACTTTATTTTATAAAATTTAAAATAATAAGGACTTTATTAAACCCTATTATAAGGTATTATAAGTAAATTTTTATAAAGGGATATAGTTTACTTACTTATTTTAGAAAAAAATTAATATAGTTCTATAAGTACTACTCTAAGATACTATTAAACCTTTTTATTTACTTATTCATTTAGGGATAGTACATAGTACTCATTAGGTATTTAATTTATAAATAATTAAAGTTTAATTTAAATTTTTTTATAAAAATATTTTTTTATTTATTAAAATATTTATAGGAATTTTATAAAGTTAAAATATTTATAAATAAATATAAATATAAGCTCCTTATTATTTTACTTATTTTATTAATTATAACTAGAATAGTATTAAAATCCTTTTCTAATCTATTTAAGTTTTTAAACTTAATACTTATAAATAACTTAATAATAAAGTTTATATTAATCTACTTCTAGAGTATTTTTAAAATAAGTAAAGGTTTAAATAAGCCTTATTACTTACCCTAAAGAATATATAAGCCTTAATAAACTTTATAAGCTTTATATATCTAGCTAAAAAAAGTTTATAAATCTAGCTTCTAGAATCTTTTTTATAAAATAATTTACTATTACGTTATTATAAAGCTTTATAAAGATTTTGATTTATAATTAATAATCATTTAGGATATATAACCTTTTTTAGTTATAAAAAGGGGGTTTTATAACTACTAGTACCTTTATAATTATAGTATATTTTTTAAGATTTCTTATATAACTGTTATAATTATAAATTACCTAGACTACCTTTCTTATAAAAATATTTTGTAATAAAAAAGTTAAAAGACTCTTTAAGAAATATTATAAAAAATTATTTTTAAATATATTCTTTTTTTATAAGCCTTATATACTTCATTATGTAAAAACTTTATTTTTAAAATATTTCTTATAGTAGTTTTTACTCCTCTTTATAAGTTATTTATACCTAAAAAATTAGGTTTTTAACTATTTATAATATTATAATTACTAACTTTTATTTTTTTTTTAAAATTATTATACAGCCTGGACTACTAAAACCTCTACAATATTTATAAAATTAAAACCTGTTAAGATTTTTTATATATTTATAATGGTTAATTATGACCAGCTTTTTTTTAGCTTACTTTATAAGGGCCTATTTATGGGGTTTAACTTCTTTATATAGTAAATAATTTAAAACCTAAATTTTACTAGAAACTAGGACTAATAAATTTATATTTATAAAAATAC
Organism: Aspergillus carlsbadensis; assembly: GCA_025688815.1. Taxonomy (NCBI): domain Eukaryota; kingdom Fungi; phylum Ascomycota; class Eurotiomycetes; order Eurotiales; family Aspergillaceae; genus Aspergillus; species Aspergillus carlsbadensis. The sequence continues at coordinate 33,595 of MU628186.1, forward strand.
CTTTATTAATAATTAAAAATATTTAATACTTTATGATTAGTAAAAACCTTAACATTTTATTAGCTATTTTATAGGTAGTATTTTTACTTTTAAAAAACTTGATAATTATAAGTAACTTTTCCTTATTATATAGTTTTAGTTTAATATTAATAACTTTTATAAAAAAAGGCTACTAGCCTTTATATCCTTATAAAATATAATTAAGGACTTTATAAAGCCATTTATTAAAGGTATTTATTTTTACTCATATAAGTAAATTTTTTATAAAATAGTTTAACTATTTTATACCCCTTTTTAAAAAAATTTATATAATTTTATAAGCCTTTAGGGTTATAACTCTCCTTTTATTTTTAACAGTCTTTACTAGGTTACTCTTAGGCTTATGAAGTAGAGTTATTAGAACTATAATAATATTTATATAAGTAAGGATAAATTTATATTACTACTTTATAAAATCTAAAAATCTAAAAATATTATAAATTATTAGGGTTAGCTAGTCCTAGATAATAGCTACTTATAATAGCTTTATTTTTATACCCTCAAACGTTATATATCTTAAGAAATAATCTATTATATTATAAATATATATTCACTTTACTTTAATGAAGGCCTATATTTTATATAGCCCTTATAATACCTTATAAATATACTTTTTATATAAAGCTATATTCTATAAAAATATAATAATATTATCTAGATAGACCACTATAATAATATTAAGTATATTATAAAATACCTAGTTTATATATACCTAGAATATTATAAAATACCTAGTTTATATATACCTAGAATATTATAAAAGTATTAGTTAGCCTAAATAGTATAACTAAGTATTCAAATAGCCTTATATAAAAAGCTATTTTTATTTATGTTTTTTATAACCTATAAATAATTATAAGTATTATAAAAATTTAATTAAAGGTTATTATACTATTTAATTATATAATAGTCATTAATTAAAACAGGGGGTAGTAATTTTTAAGAAACATTATACCCAGCCTATAATAATTAACATATATATAAATACCCTTATTTTTATAGGTATATATAGTAGTAGTACCTTTATAAAAAACTTCAAAGGTTGAAATTACCGTTCTATAAATATTATTTATATATACTTATAAATAGCTACTACATTTTATAATAAATAGTAATAAAGGGGCCTAAATAATAGCTTCGTACTATATTTTATCTTAATTTTATATTTTTATAATATAAATGTAATTCCTAGATTCTTTTTAAAAAAAAAGTATTTTATAAAGTTTTAATACCACTTTAATATTTTCTTTATTATAATATTTTAAATAATATTAACTATACTAACCTAGAGGCTTTAACTTAATTTTTTATAAATTTTATTTAAAACTTTTTTAGTAAAAATATTTTTAATTTAAAAAGCCTTTTTTAAAAAAAAATATACTTTTTTTAACTTATTAAATTTTAAAATTATAAATCCTTAATTATAATATTTTAATTAAGTTTTTTATATTAAGTATTTCCTTAGTTTTTTATAGCTTTTAAGTAGTTTAGGCTACTATAACTAGCCTTTTTATAATCATAATATATAGCTTAGCCTCTATTATTAGTTTATAAGGCTAGACCTATTAAATATTAATTTATTTTATTATAAAAGCTACTAAATTTTTAAGTTATTTTATTTTTTTAACCCCCTGTTGGGGGTTCTCTGTAGCGGCGGCCTGTTTAGTAAGCCGCGTTGTGACCTTACGTTAATACCTAGTTTAGAAAATTAGGAAACCTTAATAATCTATAACTTAACTTTAGTAAACTTGCTATAAAATAGTAGTATATCCTACTAACCATAGTTAACTAGAAATAACTATTAACTCCTTTAAAAAAGCTTTAAAAATACTAGAGCCTTAGCTAACTATCCTCCTTCCCTTAACCTACCTTTAGTAACTATTTAACTAACTATTTAACTATCACCCCTCTCTTCCTTTACTAGAACTAGTATTAATATTTATTATTATTTTACCTCTCCTTAACTTCTTAAACTTAAAAAACGTTTATAGGACTACTAAATAAATAATTGAAAATATAGTAGACCTTGATAAGTAGTTTTTAAGTCCCATAGTTAAACTAGCCTATTAGTTAAATTACTTTTATTTTTCTAGACTATAGTTTACTAAAAAGTCTACCTATAATACTACTTTTAGTATAATATATTAGTAGCTAAACTAATTTTTTTAATAAACTTATAGTTTTTATACCCCCCCTAACTATGGAATTAAAAGAATTATATTAAGTGTTATAGTAGTAGAACTTATAAGATTTATAAAAACTATAAATAATAAAGTATATAAATAATTTAAAGCTTAGTATTATTTATAATTAAAACTAGCCTATAAGGAACCCTAATAACTATTAGGTTTCCCTAATAAAAGATCTTGTTTTTATAGCTTATTAAGGCCTTTATTAAATAACTTAATTAAGGATAATGTTATAACTTAGTAATATTTTATAAAAGGTATAATACTACCCTTAGTACCTACTTTTATAGGTTAGCCTATAATAATAAAACCCTAAGAAGTAGTAATAACAATAGTCCTTAAAGAACCTATAATACTATTTAGATCCTTTTTTAATAACATGCCTATTCCCTAACTTAGAACCTAGGTCTTTTAAATTATTTAATATTTCCTATAATAAAGCCTTTATTATAGCCCTATTAGCTCGAGAAACCTAGGTAACCTTAATAACTTTTATTTTATAGGAATATACCTTTAGTAAATTATAAAGTAGTTTACTACTACTAAAAAAAAGTTTAAGCTATTAAAAAAGTTTAGCATCCTTCTTACCCTATAGTATTACTAATTTTAAAATAATACTAAAAGATAGCTTTTTTTAAATATTAGACTACCTTTTTTAGGTTCCTAGAATTAAACTATACTAGAGGACCTTTAATAGCTAATCTAGCAAGAAATAACGGCGTATACTAAAAAGGTAGCTAATAAAAACTAGCTAATAAAATATAAAGTTTAAAGCTTTTATAAAAAACTAGATTAATTTAAAAAATAAATATTTTAATAGGGTAAAGTAGCTAATTAATATTTAAAGTAAACTAAATACCTAAACAATATTTACTAAAACCTCGCTTTTTCCAAAATATTATTTATTAAAGAATAACCTTAGCATTTTAACTAATATATTAAACCTTATTAGGAATAATAAGCCTTTAAACCCTAACCTTTAGAAATATCCCCTATATTTATGCCTAAGAAAATACCTTTAACTAAATATAACCTAGGATAGTTTTACTAGAAAACTAAAAAATATTAGCTACTTCTAGCCGAATTAAATTAAAGTAAATAGCCTAACTAAAAATTAAGGTTTAAAAATATTGTATAAAAATATTTATAGCTTTATAAAGTATATTTATAATATAACCTTGTTTAAAGGGGAATAAATAGTAAAGGTTAATATATATAACTACCTTTATAAAACTACCCTAAAATAGTATACTACTAAGCTTATTAAAATAAAAAAGTAAGCTTTTTAGAATTCCACTATTAAGTTAGGCTAGATTATAAAACTCATTACTAGGTTTAAACCCTAATCTAGTAAAGTACTAATAAAGCTTTATACTATAAAGTATAGATTTAAAGATATTTAAGTAGGGAAGACCCCTTAAGCCTTTACCTAGAAGCTACTATAAAATATAAGGGCTACTAATATTAAAAGTATTCTAAATTAATTACTTATAGCATGGAATAGCCTTAAAGGGAATTTATAAATTTATATCCCTAAATTAATAACTACTACTACTATAGGATAGTTCCTTAACCTTCTAGATACTAGATATAATATATAAAAGAATATAGTTAATAAATAGAACTAAAAATAAAGGGAAGCTCACCTAGTACTTTACTATACTTTTACTTTTATACTAACCCCCTTATATTTATTTTACTAATCTTTTTAAAAGGAAGCTAGAACTACTAGCTACTTTTATAAACATTATAATAGCCTTAGAACGCTTATTTTAATATCTACCTAAACTTACTATTCCCTAGATACTTATAGTATAGTTAACTACCTTTCTAGTAATTCCCTAGACTAGCTAACCCTACTAATTTTACTAGGTGTAACCATACTATATAAGGATTATTATTAAAGACTATACTAAACTTAGTAGGTAGATAGTGATAATATCCTTAGAAGTTAAGCTTTTATAGGGCTAGTAAATAATACCCTTAGAATTTAGGCTTTTATAGTTAGGGGAGTAATGAAGGTAAACTATAATATTTATATGAAGTATATATTACTAATATAAAGTAAGCTTATATTATTAAACCTACTATATTTACTTTTTTATTCATTATTAATAATTACTTTTACTAAACTCCTACCTTTAAAGGCTATATACCTATATTTTATAAAGACTATACTAAATCTAAACCTTACTATAAAAAAAGCCTGCTAGGATAATAATTAAAAAGCTAATAATAACTAGAATAAAGTAAATAAAAAAAGCCTTTATATTTAAAGCCTTTAATACTAAAGTTATAGCTAATACTTATAAATATTATAGCTATAAGTTCCCTTTCTAAAACTAGTTATTTAAGTATTTTAATAAATACACTTTCTAGAAGCTAGCATGGCTAAAGGTATCTATGCTAGCTAAAGTTATAGTAAATAGTTTATTAATAATTAAGTCCTACTTAAATTATACCTTCCTTACTAAATAAAGTATCTGGTTGTCAGGGATAATGCTATAAGATACGATCCGGGCAGATCAGACCATAGGGTCTGATCATAGTGACCTTTTGGCCGAGTGGCAGGTAGCTAGCCCGGACGGCTATCCTTGACACTGGTGCTAGTAGTACCTAATAGCTTTAATAGGCCTTAACTTTAGTAAGAACTATTGAATAGTCTATTTAAATTCTAGATACTTATAATTATTAATTAATAATAGCCTAGCCTATATACTAACCCTTTTTTATAAGAAAGCTAAACCTATTATTATAACTAGTATAGGATTAAGGCATATAACTAGTAAGATAGTTTAATTTTATAAATATTTCCTAGGTAAGCTTAATAATAACCTTATGCTAACCTTAACAAAAATCCTTATTTAAGCTTATATTATTACGGACTTAAAGGCCTAATTTTTAATAGGTCTAGATATTCTAGGAATAAAAGGTTTTAAGCTTAATTTTTATTAAAAATATATAATAATTTACTCCTGCTTTAATCTAGTAGTTTTAGTATATATTTATAGTAAGCCTACTAGGATCTATACTATCCTAGTATATATTACAAAAAGATTTACTATAAATCCCTTTTTTTATAAATATATCTATCCTAGTTAAAATAAAGGTTAACCTTCCTAAAAAAAGACTTTCTTTTTAAACTAATAAAATATATAAATTTTAAAATATATTATTAACTATTTAACTCTAAGTTCTTTTTTTATTAAAACATATAATAATTTTTTAATAAATTATTATAGGTTACTATTTTAAGATAAGATTTATATTTAATATAGACTTTACTTTTACTATTCTAGTAAACCTAGATATTACTTATTTAGTATAAACTAATCTAGTAGCTTATTTTTATAAGATTTTAGTAAAGGATATTACTCCTAGTTAACTAGGAACCTTATAGTTTTATAAACTAAACCTAACCTAAGAGGAACTACTACTACCTAAACCTTTTTAAAATACTAGAAAGTATTTTAGTAAATATCCTTTTTTTAGATATTATTATACTAGATAATAGTACTTTTATTTATAATAATATAGCTATAATAAAGAGGTTAAAAGTAGTTATCTAATAGTATATTATCTAGGAAAAAGGTGAGTAAGAAAATTAAACTTTAATTCCCTAAAAATAGTAATTAGAAATCTTACTAAAAAAAAGGTTAAAAAAATAATACTAAAACCTAAAGTATATAAAGTAGGTTACTAAGATTATAAGTTTATTAATTAAATGATAAACTAATTATATAAAGATAATAGGGTAGTTTAGGCTAAGGGTTATATACCTAGTATATATCCTATATTTATTATTTAATACTATATTATAAAGGATAGGGTTTTAATAATAAAAGACAGAGTAGTTATTAATATTTATTACCTTAACTTAATATTAAAACCTAACATTTACCCTATACCCATATAAGAAGAGATCCTAAATATACTTTAAAAAAAATTATTATAGTAGTAGATATTAAGGCCTACTTTTATTAATAACCTATTAAGCCTAAATACTAAACTTAATTAGTAGTAATTAGCTACTATAAGCAGGAAATATTTCATATTATAATTATAAGGTATTAAAACCTAGTAGCCTTTATATAGTAGTAAATAGATTTAAACCTTTAAAACTTTAGGGAATTTTACTATACTTATATTAATAATATTATCATTACTTTAAAAACCCTTAATAAATATAAAGTCTATCTTTACTAAGTTTTTACTAAGCTTTAGGATTTAAACCTAACCCTAGATCTAACAAAGTCTTTTATTAGTTACCCTAGTATTTAGTTAATAGGCTAGTATATGAATATATTTAGTTTTACTACTAATAAAAATAAGATCTAGGCTATTTAATAGTTAAAGTTTTTTTATTACCTTTTACTAGCTAGAGACTTATCGAGGTATTATAGGCTACCTATAATATTATATATTATAATATACCTTATTAATTAAGCTACTAGCTAAATAAAAAATATACTTATTAAAAGGTTTACTAAACTTAGGGGAAAAATATAAAAAGTAGTTTAAAAAAAACCTAGCTTTTTAAACCTTTACCTACTACTAAAATAGCTATTTATAAAAAGTTATAATGAAAATTTAGCTACCCTTACTTTTTTTAACTTATTAAAGTAACTTTATACTAATATTAATAGTACTATAAATAGCTATAAAGTTATAGTATACTATATAAAGAATTCTTATATTTATGAAAACCTAACTAAACTCTTTAGTTATATAGCTATTAAACTAGTATACTTTTTAAGCTAGTCACTTTCCTTAGCCAAGTTCTATTACTAGCCTATAAAAATAAAAATATCCTACTTAGTATAGGTAGTTTAAAAAATAAGGTACCTTATTAAATTAAAATAGTATTTAAAGCCTTACCTTTTACTTTTTTTTTATACTAACTATACTACTGTAATAAATACTATAAAGTAGACTATATTAAACTTAGTAATAACTAAATATTTAAACCTTTATTTAATATAAGCTTCCTAATACCTATAATAGTTCTATATTAAAGTCTATTACTAACCTAAAGTTATAAATTTAGTAGCTAATAGGCTATTTTAACTTTTTTAATATTTAATACCTTTTACTAAACCTCTAGCTAAGGACCTTAATATATTATTAATAAACTACTATTTTAATTAATCTAAAGTCTAGCTTTTTAATACCTTTTATAATAAGCTTAAATTTATATATAAATATAATTACTATATTACTATAATCTAGTAACTTCTATAAAATATAAAAAAGAGGATATAGTTATATCCTTATACTATCTTATGTAAGCTATATAATAGTCTACTTTACTAAAAAAAGATTTAAGGGAATCTTAGCTTTATATTCCCTGGCCCCTAGTCTACTTAATTTTTAAGCTTATATATAATAATAAAGGTTACTAAGGTTATAATATAGCTTTTAAAAAGCTATATTGCTTTACTATTTAAAAAGAAAATAAATTACTAAAAAAACTATATTTAAAAATATTTATATGAAATAAACATTAAGTACTACTATAAATTATATAGCTTTTTATAACCTATTACCTCTTTTCTAGAACCTTTTTATACCTTAATTATAAACTTTATTATAGGACTTCCCTTAACTATATAAGGCTAAAACTAAGTCCTTATAGTAATAAATAAGTTTACTAAATAAATTAGCTTAATTTTTTTAAAAAAAAAGTAATATAAAAAGTAAAACTTTAAGGAGAATATTTAATTAGCTTCCTTTAAACTAACGATTAGGGGGTGCTAGTTTAAATTATATTTAATTAAAATACTTAGTGTATATCTTAATTTTAGAAAGGAATATTTATTATAATATTACCTAGCTATATTTAGTAGCTTAATATCCCTAAACTAATAGTTAATTAAAATATTTATTTAAGTAGTAAAGACCATATTAAGGTACTAGCTAGTTACTAACTACTTTTACCTTAAAAATAAGAATATGTATTACTATTACTTTAATGAGTAATAAATAAGATACTAAAAGCTCCCTATATAAGCTAATATATAAAATAAAAATCTAGAGAACCTAGAACCTTTTATAAAAGGTTATAAACCTTAACTTTAATTTATATACTAATACGAATAAAAGTTTTAGGTATACTACTATTATAATAAAACTATACTATAATAAAGTATATCGTTTATTTTATTTTAATAAAGGTAATATAGTAATTTTATAGCTATATAAGGGGTATAATATTCTAGTAAATTATAAATTAGGAAGAAAGTAGGAATAATAGTATATAGGCCTATTTAAAGTATTATAATAGCTAGGAGAGTTAGCCTATAAGCTAAAACTACTTAAATATTCCTAAATTTATTTTATTATTTTTACAATCTACCTTAAACTAGTACTAAAAAATAAGTTTAAATAATAACTTTTTATTTAAAAGTAGTAACAGTAAAGGAGTTCTCTAAAAATAATAACTATTATAAAATTAAGAAAATAGTAGCTTACTAAAAAAGTTCTTATAGTTATTAAAATATTATAAAATATCTAGTTTAATAAAAAGGCTATAGTCTAGTAAATAACTAGTAAATAATATTTAAGTAACTTAGTAGAGCTAAAAACCTAGTATTTAAGTTTAATAAATAAAACCTAATGATATTAGCTAAAGACCTAAAAATTGTAAAGGGATACTTTAAACCTTAATATAAAAAAGCTAAAGAAAAGGTCTAGGAGTAAGATAGGACTTTATTAGCTAAAATTATCCTATACCTTATATAACTAGCCCTAGTAATACTAAGCTACTTTTATTTATTTTTATTACTTATTTATTATTCCCTTTATATTTATATATTATTTTATATTTTATAATAAATTATAAGACCTAGGTTATTCCCATTACCCTAATAGGGGTATTATTACCTTTTATTTTCCCTTTTTTTTAGTCCCTTCTAGTCTCCTTTTTGCTATAAAGTAGATATTTTTTAAATTAATATAATACTAAATATATAGCCTTTATTTTTTATAGTTAAATTTTACTTTCCCCCTAAAAAAGAACTTATCTAATATAGTTAAAGTATATAAAGGAAAAACCTTGCCTTTAATAACCTATTTTATTTTAAGTAAAACAAATTAAAGATAAAATAATACTAGCCCCTTTACCTATAAAAACCTATTAACTACTTATTTTTTAACTTTAAAAAAGGACTTTAAATACCTACTTTTATTAGATAAAAAGGAATTTAAAAACTATATTATAGAGCTCTAAAAATATATAATATATTTTAAAAAAATTAGGTCTAGCTATCTTTATAAAATTATAAAATTATTATTACTTATTTTTCCCTAGCTATAAAAAAAGGTACTTAAAGCCTTAATATATATAAATAATAGCCCCTAGTAATCTATAACTAGGATATTTATAACCCTACCTATACTAAGTTTAACTAGCTACCCTTTAAAATAAAGGTTTTTAACTTTAATATTTATTTAGTAATAAAGTTTATTTCTCTTTTATAATATTACAAAAGTTAGGCTTATAATTTTAACTTAAATAGTAATATTTATTAGGGCTACCCTTATACTACTTTTATTATTATTATTTAAATATTTAACACCCTCTAGTTACCTATTTATAGGCGATATTATATATTATAAAAAGATAATACCCCTAACTAGGTATTTAATTAATTTACTTAAAAAATACAGTTACTCATTTTTATAATACCTAGCTCAGGTCTAGTAGCTATTTTAAATTACTTTAAAAAAGTTATTATTAATTCTAGTATCGCTAAAAAATAAACTACTTAAATTTTTTACTATTACCTCCTTAAAGCAAATAATAATATAGTAAATATAAAGGAACTTAGGCTATTTTCTAGGCTTTTAATATTTTTATTAATTATAAGGAAGATTATTATACTTTTATTAATTAGCCTAATACTTTTATAACCTTTACTATCCTAAATAGCTTTATTATGAATATAAATCTTAAGGCTAAGAACCTTTTTATAAAAAATTACTTACCTTAATACTCTAAAAAAAGAATAAAAGAAAGAATAATAAAAATAATAAAAATAAAGCCTTTTTAAAAGTCCTTAGGTAGTAAACTAAATTTTTTAAATATAAAAAGATTCTGATCTTAAAAAAAAGCTTTACTATCTAGCCTTTAAGAAAAAGTAGTACTATTTTAAGTCTTTATTACCTTTTAAAAAATGTGATCCGCAAGGTGAATACTGCGGATATATGAGATATTGAAGTGGAATAGAGAGGTTTAGTTGCGTATATATAGATGTAGCTAAACTAATTACTAGTCCTTACTTTGTAAAGACCTATAGTTAGGGGTATATAGCCATGTGTCACATGGTTTTATAAGTACGTAGATATAGTACCTAAGGTGCTATATTATACTATATCTATAGTAGCTATTAGAGTCTAATACTATCCTCCCATTTATAGTAATTATGCCCTTAGGATTATAGATTTTAGTTATAAGGCCTATAAGCTTATTATAGTTTTCTAGGGTTGCTAATATAAGGTAATACTTAGATTATAGCTATAATTATAGGTATTATAAATAGCTTTAACTTTAGTAGTCTACTATTTACTTTATTTACTAGCTATATTATAGGGTTATTTTATATATTATTACTATAATAGTAGTTAAGGTACATGATTCTTTATCTTAAAGTAGACTAGTCAACGTATATTATAAGTATATTTTAAAAAAGTAATAAAATATAGAAATATTAAAATATTATAGGTATATTTATTTTTCTTTTTTATTTCCTATTTTTAAGCCTTTTTAAGTATATATCCTAAGATTTTAGCGAGCTATACTTATACGTATTTTTTATTATAGTTACTAGTTGCTTCCCCCTTATATTTTATACTTTTTATATAATCTAGTCTTTCTAATATACTTAAGTAAGGCTTATTGTTTAATTTACTTCCTCTAGTAATAGATTTACTATAGTTTTTATAGAGTTCTTATATTTATTTTAGTCTACTTTATAGGGTATTATAGATTTTCTTCTATATTTATCTAATATTTATAGTTTAGATTGGATGCTAACTTTATAGAAGGCTACCATCTCTACCAGTTCCCCTGTCCATCGCGGCCGTGGCCGCCCCTGGAAGACTACTGCTCCCCTGCCCTCCTCCTCCTCTTTATCTAAGGATTTAGATATAAAGCTATACTATCACGCCTGTAACTACTACCTTTAGGTAGGAGTTATTTAGTTTAGTAGTAACTCGTTACTAAGGTACCTATAATAATTATAGGTAGTAAAAGTATATATATATATTTTTTTAGAAGTTTTATTTTTCATAGTTTTTATAATACTTAATATATTTTAAATATAGTATTTCAACTTACTTTTTTATTAGCTATATAAGGAGTTCTATCTTAATAGGGCTATTCTAGTAATAGGAATTACCTAGGGCCCTAATATAACTAAGTTAAGTAATTTTAATTTTAATTATTTTAGTTTTTACCCCTTGCCCTTATTTTATAAGCTCAGGAGTTTCAGTAGTATTATTACTTTTTTAAAAGTAATACAGACTATTCTTTTATAAATAATATTACTAGTAGTACTATTATTTAATTTTTTAAATAATAAATCTACTAGTACTCCTAAAGTAAAGGTACTAGGCCTTAAGGTAAATAAGTAGTATAGCTTATAATAGTTTATACTAGGTATGTTTTTTTAACTTTCTTTTATAATTTAACCCTTACTAATTATATTAGTACTATTTTTATTGAGGCTTTTACTTAGTATATATTTTTACTTATAAGTTATGTATATTATAACCTAGCTTTTTTAAATTTATCCCTTTAGGGATTAGCTATATAGTAAAAAGGAGTGTATAGTAGGTTAGGCTATTAATTATTTATAATGGTTTATATAGTTAGTTTATAGTATAGCCCTTTAAAGTTACCCTTTCTTAGGGTATTATTTATTATAAACTTATATTATATATAACCTAGCTATTTTATAGGTAAGTATTAATATTTAGGTTTTCTTATCTTATATTAACTTATATTATTTATATTTAGTTTTTTTTTTAAAGTCTACTCTTATAGTAGCCTTTTAGCTTAAATAAATAAACTTATAATATATATTCTTTCATAGGTTATAATACTTTATTTATAGCCCTATTAGTTTTTTATAGCTTGAATAGTTTACGTTATACTATAATTTCTTAATTTATTAACTTTTAGTTATTATTTAATATACCTTTTATTTAATATAGATATTTTTCTTAGGAGTAGTAAATAATAATAAGCTACTATTATAGTTTTTTACTCGGCTTAGGCTACTATCTTTTTTAATAATAATCTTATTTATACTTATAGCTATTACTTAGCTATAAACTATATTTATTTACTTATCATAGCTATTAGGAATATATAAAGTTAAAGTTATAATTATTATTAATATAATCAGTATAAATATTTTATAATAAACCTCCTCTCCTCTTTTTTTAGGTATACTAACTCTTTAAGTTTTTAAGGTAGATATAAATATTATATTAATCTTATTTTATACTTTATATAATCCTATACTAGCACTAGTTTATCCTATTATTTTTATATTTATTATTAAACTTATACTAGTCCTAAAGCTACTACTATAATTACTAATAATTTTTCAATTATATTAAAGGGTGCTTTAACTCTACTGTCCTTTTTTATATTCTTTTTTCTGTAAATACCTATGGATGTTCTTTTATTATTATAATAGTCTTTTTTTTTATTTTTATACTACCTTTAAACTTTATGTTTAAAATATTAGGTATTATACTAGTTATACCTAATCTAGGTATAGGTTATACTTTTATTTATAGTATTACTTATAGCATCTTTACTATTCTAGTTAGGGATTTAATAGTACCTACCTTTATAAGGGCTTAATAGCATACTTCTTTCTAGTTATATTAGCCTTATTTATAGGTTTTTTTAATATTTTTCTTTTATTTTAGCTATAGCTTTTTAAAAATAATTTTAGTATTTTATATTTTTAGTAGTTTTTTTATAACATTTTAAGGTTATCTTATCTAATTTATTTAACGCAGTAAAGTAGACTATTTAGTCTATTAACCTTATTTATAATCCTTTTAACTAGATATTATAACTTGCTATTGATTATAACTAGTCTAGATTATAATACTTTTACTATATTACTAATATATAGCTCCAGTAGGGAGATATAAAAGATATTATATATTTAGTATATTTATAATAAAAGCTCTAGCTTATAAGATTATCCCTTATATATTTTAGATTATAATTAGGTCTTTATAAACTTTTTTTACTTATCCCTTAATTTTTATAGTGTTTTAGGTATATTTACCTCTAATAGTTCTAGCTTAATATAAAAGGATAGTTTGAATCCTAGTATTACCTTTACTAGTAATATTTTAATACACTACTTTATTACTTAGTTATAAACTAATTATATTACTAGCAGCCACTATAGTTAGTTGTTTTAATTCTAGTTTATATAGGCGTGGCGGTAGTATTTTAGTATCTAGTTTTAATATTTAGTCTATTTATTTATTTATAGGTAATATATAGTTAATATATACTACTAGACCCCTAGGAACTAATATAGGTTTAACTAAAGTCTAGTAGTAAAGACATTTATATAATGACCAATAATATTCTTTAGTATTCTAATTACTATATATATATATATCTAGAGTAGTATTATATGTTTTTTATAATAGTTATCTTGTTATATATAATATACTAGATAAACTTAGTATATTAGTTAATTACTACTAGGATTATATTATATATATTATTATTATAGCTTATAAGTAGAAGTCCTATAATAAAGTTTCTAATAAGCTATTTTATAGGTTCCTTTACTACTAGTAGTGGTTCTAGTAGCTTATACAGTCTATATTAATATACTATAATACTCTAGCAGGTATGGTATTTTTATATATATATTTAAATTTATACTACTATATTATACTAGTAGTATTTACTTTTAATTATCTCTTATATTTATTTACTCGTTAGTAGCCACCTTATAGGTTATTATAATTTAGTTTTAGAATTTTAGCCTATAATATAAATAACTTTAGTATAAAACTTAGTAATTAAATAAAAAATACTATTATTTTTTAGTACCTATTTTTTATTAGTTTATTTAGTCTTTTAATTTATTATTATATTTTTTTAGTTATATATTCTTATACTATATAAAGTAGGTTAACCATGCTTATACTTAGCTTATTACTATATTTTTTATTAAATATAGTAGACTTTTATAAAATTGAATATACTTTTACCTGTAACTTTAATATTTTTAGTTATTTATTATTTAGCTATTTTTATAACTTATAAAATATTATACTACTAACTATATTACCTTCCCCCCCTTTAAGGTAGTTAGTGCGGCTACTTAGTATATTTATAAGATTTTACTTCCCTAGGTAATATTTAATATAAAAGTTAAACTTTATATGTTTCTTTACCTAGTAGGCTTGCTACTTTATAAGGGTTTTTATTATTATGACTTACCATAGGTTATCATAATCTAATAATACTATAATAGTTTATAGGTTTCCTTCTAGAAAATATTACTATATTTAGAAATATTTAATAATAGTAATTTTATATTATATATTTTATAATAAAGCTTTGCACTCTATAACCTTTATAACTAAAATATAATAGGATACTGTTCTAAGTTTATAAGAAGCTAAAAGATAATACCTATAATTATTTATCCTAATATATTAGTTTATAGCTATATTTAAAGTTCTAGATTAAAATATTATAGTAGTAGCTTTTATATAAATACTTATTATAGACTATAAAATACTTATAATACTTCTTCATCTATAAGGAATTTCCCCCTTATATCCTTTTTATTAGGTTAGATAGTAGTGCTATAATTACCCTATAATTTTTTATAAAATAATAGTAGAAATTTATAAAGGTAAGAAATAATATAACTTTTTTTATATTATAGGGGACTAGCTAGCTTATAATAATATTAACATATTTAGGCTTTATACTAATACTACTTATAAAAATAATAAAGCTAAGGAGTTTAATTTCCTTTATATTAAAAGTATATTTACTAACCTTAGTATATAGCTTATACTTTTATAGTCTTTCTAGTACTAACTATATATATTTCATATATTCCTTTTTATTTTAGGAAAAAATAATATTATTATTAAGATAGATAATATAAATAATATTTTTAAGGTTTATAAGTATATAGTTTATATAGTTTTAGAATATTACTAGTATATTAGCTAAGCTAAAGGATATAACTTAGTACTTAAAGTAATTATAATATATTTTAAATATAATTTTTTATTTATTACTACTTTTAACTTAAAAATAGTAGTAGGTATTTTGTAAATCTAGCTATATATAAATAAACCTTTACTTTACTTAGGTAGTTAATAGCCTATTTTATATTTATAATTAGGTATATATTCTTAATAGTAATTATATTAAGGGTATAATAGTCTATATAAAGGTAGTATTTACTATTTTTTTAGTCTAAATAATACTAGTATACTTATAAAAAGTTTTTTTAACAGGTAAATTTATTTATTTTTTTAGTATTTTTATATATACTTTTCGAGTACTTTTATTTTTTTTAATAAAAAGTAAGTATAATAGCCTTTATAAAAGTCTTTTACCTACGTCTAGCTTAATACCATGGTTATAATTATAATATAAAGCTAAAATTAAAATACCTAGTTATACTTTTAAAAATATATTTTTAAAGTTTTTATACTTATCCAGTAAGTTTATCTGCTCTACCTATATTATATTAAGTATTATAGTAATACTATTACTAGTCTTAAAGATCCTTATTATATAAATATAGTTAAGGAGTTATTTATATATAAAGTTTATATTTATATTTTTTATAATATTCTTAATATACTAGGTATACTAATATATAGTTATAATAATTTTTAGGTTATAAATCTTTAGCTTATAGTACTTTTAAGTTTATTTTTAATAATTTACCTTAAAATTAACTTTTTTAAGCTATTTTATTTTAAGATAGTATTATAGCCTTCTAGGTTAACTACCTTAAATATTTATATTTATATTTACTATTTTTTATTCTTAGCTTACATTTTTAAGTAATAACTTTTATAAATATAACTTTATAGCTATTAATTATACTTATTTTATAGGGTTTTTTTTCATATTTTAAAGGCTATATTATTTAACCTAGTACTAGCTTATAAAGTTTATTATTACTCCTATATCTAATAGAATATAAGTAGTTTTTAGCTACTTTCCTACTTCTAGTTTAATTTTAAAGCAGATTACCTTAATTTAAGGTTAGTTTATAAGGACCCCTACTACGTTTATAATACAAAATACTAGGGTCATAAGTTTTTTAACTTATTTTATAATAATATTTTATAAGCCTTTTTATTTTTCAATATAATTTAATATTATAGCCTAGAACTTTATAATTAGAATATATTACTATTATATAACTATTTTTACTTAGGTAGTTTATAAATATATACTACTTATAACCCTACTAGGCTTACTTTTTATATTAGTCTTTATAATCTTTTTAGCTATTTTATAGCTTAATGTTTTTAAGCTTACCTATAAATACTTCCTTTAGGTTTTTTAAGTTAAAGTTATATAAGTTTTTCCTATTTCTCAGGATATTATATCTATTTTAATAGTATATAGCTTTTTTTAATTTTTAGGTATATTTTATTTTATTATATATAAGCAGGTAATAAAGCGGTTATAAATATTATTTATAATTATTTAATTATAAATATTTAGCTACTTTACTTTATACTATGTTTAAGTTTTTTTTATATAAATTATTTTTTAAATTTTGTATATTCTTCCTAGGCTAGAACATGTTTACTAGTATCTTTAAATACTAGGTAAATATTTATATTTTATATTTTTTATTTAAATAGTAGATAATTATATCCTTTTAAAAATTCTAAGAGTTATTTACTATATAGTAAGCATCCTATAAAATTTCTTTTATATATATAGTTTTAGGATTATTAATTTAATATTTATTTAGTTCTAGTAATACTTCTTAATAAGTATTTTAAGTCCTTATTATAATTTTATATTATTTATTATAAAATAGTAAGGATATATTTTAAAATATACATTTAATATAATATAATTCTTAAGTTTTTTTATATTATAGCCTTTAAATAGTTTAGTAAATAGCTTTTTATAGAAGAATTATTTTTATGATAATACTTAAATTTAAAGTTAAAGTTTCTTTAATAGTTATATATTTATTTATAATATTATTAAAGTTATTTATAGTACTATTCTAGCTAGTAGTATTATAAGTAGTAAATACTCCCTTAAGCTTTTAAGCCTTTATTTAGAAATTAGTTAAAGAAGTATTTATATTTTACTTTATAATTCTTTTTTTTCTAGCCTTTATATAAGTAATTTCTTCCTTCAAGTAGGCCTTTTAAGTAGCTAGGATATTATTTTTCTTCTTTTATTATATTTTAAGGCACCTTTAGTTTATCTTTTTAATTAGGTATTTAAGTATTACTTATAATTTAAGTTTTTATTATTTAGCTCTAGGGAGCTTTATAATTTAAATAAAGTTATTTTATAAGGTTTTTTAAAGATTAAGGCAACGTCCTATATTTTAAAAAGCTTTAAAGGTATTTATAAATTTATTATTTATAATATTAATTATAATTTTTATAATAATTTTACTATTTCCTACTTTTATAATAGTTAATTTAATTATTATATTTAGCTTTTACTAATAGTTCTAGCACTATAAAATATACCCTTAAGTTTATGTTTTACTATTTCTACTTATTTTTAGGCTTTAATTTAAAAAGTAATTAGAACTATAATCTACAAGGTAAATATTATAAATATATAAAATATTAAAGCAGAATAAAAAGTTGTAGTTATATATATATATATATAAATATAGTTAAACTAATTACTAGTCTTTACTTTATGAAGACCTATAGTTAGGTAGGGGTACATGGCCATGTGTCACATGGTTCTACAAGCAAGCGGATGCCGTGCCTGAGGCGCCGCATCACACTGCATCTGCGGTGGCTATTGGAGTCTAACAAAAAAAGACTTTGTAAAGCCTTTTTAAAAAGGGGTAAATATTACTATTTTTCTTAGTTAAATTATACCTTATTATTAGTAGCTAGTTTTATTAAAAAAAGTAACTTTTAACTTTACTAAATATTTAAAGAAATTATATAAGTATCTATTTAAATAAAGCTCCTTAAAAGTATAATAGGCTATATCTCTTCACTAAACTACTTCTAAAGCTATTATTAGTTATATATATCTATACCTTAGCAAGGTTGCTATCTTTTCCTATTCCTAGTATTTTATTAGGGGTTTTCTATAGCAGCAGCAGCCTGTTTAGTAAGCTATGTTAGGACCTCATATTAATAGCTAGTTCAGGAACTTAGGAAACCCTAACAATCCATTACTTGACTCCAGTGAACTCGCTACACCCCCTAAAAATTTAGAATCATTATTATTTTGTAATCTTTTTTAATTATTACCTCTTTAAGCTTTACTTAGTTTTTAGGGTTATTCTTCTTTTATAATTACTTAAGATATTATTACGCATAGTTTAGTTATAAATAACATAAGTTTTATAAGGGTTATTAAAAAATTTAGCTATTTATAAATTTTTTATTTTTTTATTTAGTAAAAAAATATTAAAATTATAGCCCTTATTTTTTTTTAGTTCTAATTAAAAGTATACTAGTATTAAATGTAGGTAAAAAAATAAAATATAATATAATTTTCTTATATAGCTATTTATATTTTCAAATACCGTTGTTTTTTTACATAGATTTATAGTAATTTATATAAGTAGTTATATAATATTATTTATTTTTTATAAATAATTATAATAAAAAGGAATATTTTAGGGGCAGTATATAATGTATTAATTTTATATAATTATATTTATAAAAATGTATTATTACTATTTACCTTTAAAAAATTATAATATATTTTTATAGTTCTTTTATTTAAAGGCTTATAAGGTTATTAATTATCTTTTTATAAAAGCTTAACTCAAGCTTTAATTTATTTATTAAGGTAATTATAAATTATAAAGAATTTAATTTTTTTACTAATTATAAAAATAACTTTTTTAAATTAAAGGTAAATTATTTCTCTTATAACTAATATTTTTAAAATTTTATAAAATATTTTTATAAGGGGTTTAGCTATATTATAATCTTATATATATATTAATCATTATTACTTCTAATAAATAATTTATATTAGTAAGTATTAAAATTATAAAGGTTTTAAACTTTAAGAACGTTTTCTCATAGAACACGGACATTGTTAGCCAATGGATCCGCTGCGCTGCAGCCTAGCGCTGTGATAACTATAGAGGAATAATATGCCGTGCTGGTTATAGTCAGGCTATAATAACTATACTAGATTAGGGTTATAGTTATAGGCAAGCTATAAGGAACATAGCTTAACTATAAGCTAAGTATAGGCAAAATATAATAGAGCTTAAGTATTTAAGGACACTTATTCACGCATGTAATTAGTTTTAGATATTATTTATTATCAACTAGATAAACTATACGCTACCTTTTAGACTTAGTTACCTTTTTTAACCTTAAGAAGCCTTTCTTCTTACTTTAATATAAGAATATCCTTATAACTACTAGTCTTAAGATAGAATAATAAGTATAATTTAATAATAATAGACCCTTATTTTAAAAGAGAAGAGTATAATATTTACTATTAATATAGGTAATAATAAGGGAAAGACTATTTAATAAGTATTTACCTTAAAGGAAACCCCTATACTAGCTAAATACCTTATTAATATTAAAAAGATTAAGTAACTTGAAGCTACTATTAATTATTTACTTACTAAAATATATTAGCTTAAAATATTTAAAGGGATTATGGCTAATAAAGTAAAAGTATTTAAAGATAAGAGATTAACCCTTACAAATTATCTAACTTTTATAAATATATATATTAAGATTAATAACTTAGATAGAGTAAATTAGTATAATAAGGTTATAGTTATAGGAATATATCTTAAAGGATCTATTCTTACTTAATTTAAGCTATATATATAAGACTATAATAAAAATACCCCTATAAAATAGAAACCTCTTACTAGGAAAGTCTCTAAAAATTATTAAAAATTTAAAAAATAAATTAGTAAAGCTTTTAAAGATTTAAATACCTAATAAATTACTAAATTAAAAATTACTTACCTATACTAAAGCAAGATAAATATTAATAAATATACTACTAAATTTTATTAGCTTATATCTAACCTTATATAGGGAGATAAAGCCCTTATGCCTAGATACTATACTAGACTTAAAAATAAAACTAAGAATATTCTTATTTTTATTAATAACTAGCTAGATAACTTAGATAAACTTATTAATACTATTATAGATTAAGAATTAATAATTTAAATAATAGATAGACTAGAAGAAATAGAATAAATAGTTTAGAAATAAAAAAGGTTAAATATAACTAAAATAAGTATAAATATAGTTATTACTACTAGAGAATAAAAAAATAGATTATATAAAAAACAATAATTTACTAGAAAGTATTTTAGGTGTGGAAAACTTAGATATATTAAAAAGGATTATTAATTAAAGTATAAGAAAAATAGACTAGCTACCTATAACTCTTAAATTTATACTACCTATATAATAATTAAGCCAATTACTATAATAACTAGAGTTAATAAAGGAAATAATATAGATTCTACTAAAGAAATCCCAGAGGAAGTGATTATATAAATATTATAAAATAGTAAAAAACTAATAAAAAATAATTAAGCCTAATATATAAGGAATAAAGAAAACTTTAAATAATTAATCCTTAATATTAATAATAATACTAAATAAATTAAAGAGATAGCTAGGGATATAAAATAAATAACCTAGGAAGTATATAAGATAAAGCTTAATAAGCTATAGAAAGGTAAAAAATAGCTATAAGATAATATTATACTAGCTTTAGATATTAGTTTAAAAGAAGTATCTAGTATACTACTTAAATATATAATTTATCCTAATCATTAAGTAGATAAATAGATAAAGAAATATACTAAAGTATATAAAATATGAAAAGGAGAGACTAGAATTAAAGATCTTTAATAAATTATTAAAAAAATTAAGCTAATATATTGTAAAAGATATTACGTAAGTCTTAATAAAAAAATATAGCTTAGTATTAAAGGAAAGACCTTTTACCCTAATATAAACTATAAAAGTAGCATAAATAATAATAACTAATTATAAGATCCTAGATTTAAAGGAGAAGTTCTATATAAAAATTTAATAGTTTAGATTAGTAATAAAATAGTTATAAATTACTACAAGACTTATAAAACATAGACTAAAACCCTACTTAAAAGTAATATTAAGTATAATAAACCTTATAGTTACTTACTAGCATGTGCAACTTACTAGGAAGAATTAGGAAAAATATAATAAGAATATATTTTAAAATATAAATAATATCAAGATTAGATATTTATAGAATACCTAAAATATAAAAAAGTTAATATTAAATTTATTAAGGAATATAAAAGAGTATTAAATAAATAAGGAATAAGCTTATATAGTAGAATTCTAGGCTATATATAACAATACTCTTACTAATACTACCTATAATTAAGAAAGTATACTCAGAAATTTATTAGATAAAATATTATAATATAAAAATACTAAGTATAAGTACTACTAGATTTTATAGCTATCTAAGGTATTATAAAAAATAAACTTTAAATATCTACTTAGAAAAATAACTATAATTATATAAAGGAAGAATAAGGACACTTAAGTTATATAAAACTTAGTAATAATCTAATCAAAATATTTTTATAGAATATATATTATAAACCTAATAAATTTAGTAGGTAACTATATAAGTTTTATAATTACTATAATCTATTTATATAATCCTAAATTTATTAGAAATACTATTAACTATTAGTTTTCCTATATTAATAAAAGGTTATAGTAACCCTACTAAAGATTAAATATAATAAGTCTTTTATCTTCTTATAATAAATCTTTTTTATCCTATATATAGTGCTTAGTTTATATTACTAATTATTAGGTTATTTACCTATTAAAAGTTAATACCTATTTACTTCTTTCCATCTTTCTTAGGTATAAATATTATTTATAAAGAGTATAGTAAACTAGATTCTTAAATATATCTAGCCTTTAATAATTCTTTTATAAACTTTTACTTAAGTAAGTTTTAGCTTTTTTAATATTTTTTAAACTATTATAATTACTTAAGCTTTTATATACTTCCTTAACTAATAGTATCTTGGCTTTATAGTATTTATTATACTTTAGTAGTTAATTTTTTTATATAAATACTTTAATAGACTTATAGTATTTTTTTAATAGTCTTTTAAAAACTTTAGTGTTTTTATAAATTTTTTAGCTTTAGTTATATAGCCTTATTACTTATTATTTATAATTATATTTTATCGGTCTTAAACCCTAAAGTATTTTTAGCTTTTATTATTTTATTTATTAGTAGGGCTTTTTCTAATGCTCCTGCTATAACCTAGATCTATATTATTTATTATTTTTCTTTCCTAGCTCTTAGCTATTATCCTTAGATTCTAATATCTCTAGCTATCTAATCTATATCTAGGTTTTATAAATATAATTATATTATTTTAATAATACTATTATAAAATCCTTGCTTTATAGTTAGTACTACCTTAAATTTTAAACTTTCTAAATATTCTCTATTATTAAGCTATAGCTTGTTTATTACTAGTACTAGTATACTATATAGTAGCTTTCGTTTAAATTTAAAGATTCGTTAGTTATATCTAGCTAGCTTTATAGCTATATTATATTCCTTAATAAATTTTGTACTTAAGAATTATTTTAAATATTCTAAATCTAGTAAGATTCTTGCATGCTTTTTATTTAATTTTATAATAATTAACTAATTTATTATTTTTTATAAAAAAAGGTTTACTTTTTTCTAATATTATTTATAATATTATTATAAAATATTACTTTAATTTTATAGTTTAAACTTTTCTTTTTTATAATAAAATATATAGTTCCTAACTTTATAATTAAATATACTATTTATTTTAATAATATTACTATTTTTTCTAAAAATCCTAAGGAGCATAAAGAACATATTAAGGAAGTTATATAAATAATAAATACTAGACTTATAATAAGTATTAGGAAATGCTAGTTTAATATTATAAAGGTTAAATACCTTAAAATAATCTTTATATAAGATAAATAAAAAATATTATAAGAGAAAGTTAATAAAATCCTTAAATAGCTAGTGCTAGAAGATAAAATATAAATTAAAGGATTCCTTAGAATTATAAGATATATTAAAAAGTATTTTTATTAATATACTAAAACTATATAACTAATAATAAAATTATTAAAAAATAATAAATTATTTATTTAGGAAATAAAATAACAAGAAGCCTTTAAGTAAATTAAGGTAAGTATTAGAAAAGTACTAATCCTATTACCTATAAACTATAAGTTATAGTTTTATATAAAGATAGACACCTTTAGAAAAGTAATTAGGATAGTTTTTAAGTAAAAAGGAACTAATAAAAAATTATAACTTATATTTTTCTACTTTTAATAAATAACTAATATAAAAAATATTATAATACTTATAATTAAAAACCTTTAGTAATTATTAAAGGATTTAAAAAGTATAAATATTATTTTAAAGGAGTAAAGTATAAAGTTATTATTTAAACTAATTATAAAAACTTAATGTACTTTATAATAATAAAAGAACTTAAGGGATAATAAATTTAATAGGCTTAAGAGATTTTATAATACTAATTTAAGATTAAGTATATTAGTAAATAAAAAATATTACTATAAATATACTAAGCTAAAGATTAGACTATATAATTAAAGTTAAAAATCTAGAAATAAACTTATTTTATAAAAAGGAAAAGTCCTTAAAATTTAACTAGGATACTAAGCTTACTACTATATATATAATTAATAATTATAAGTTTTTAGTATACTTTAAAAAAGAATAAAAATAATAAATATTTATAATAATAGAGCTATAAAGCTATATATAAAAAAAGTAATAAAGTTTTATTTTGGGATCCCTACACGCACGCCCCCTTGCTACACATACCCCTCTAACCTATTTAGGTAAGCGGTCAGAGTGGCAGAATATTTTATGTTTTAATTAAATACGAGTTATTTTTTACAGTACTATATATCTAAAAGTATATAGTAGACTATTATACTTTATCTAGAAAGATAAAATATAAAACTTAGTAGTATCTATAAAATAAGAAATATTTAAAGTATAATTATAAATACTAATGGTTAGATTTTTTGTATTTAAATAATATATATTAGGTTTTTTTAATAAGCTATATAGTATATATTAAGTTTAAAGATAATATTTAGGTATAATAATATAAAAATTAAATAAGAAACTTTACTATATTATTACTGCTATTAAGGTTAATATATATAGTATTTAAAATAGCTATAATATTTGTTTTTAATTTAAATATTTTACTAATATAGTATTATTTATAATTAAAATAACTTATTCTTTTTTATTCTATATTTTTTAGCTTATAATGCTATAAAAAGTGTCTAGCATTTAATTAAAAAATAAAAGGTTCTGCCACACTCATCGCTTACCTAAATAGGTTAGAGGATGTGCGGCTAGCGGCCAGGGTGTGCGTGTAGCGGATCCCTTTATTTTAGGATAGATTAATTATAGTACCTAATTTAATAGTTAAAAAAGTAATTAAAGTATATTAGAACCTACTAGCTAAAGGTTACTAGGGAATTAATAAGATAGGTTTAGAACTATATTATATAATATAATAAATATAATAGGAATAAGCTAAGCTAATATTAACTATATAAAAAGATAAGAATACCTAAAATACTAAATAAACTATAGGAAAGTATTATAGTTAATTTTATTATGAGATTACTACTATTAATAGATCTAATTATAAAAGTTATTTATACTAGTATAATTATTATTATATACAAGCTAATAAAATATATAATTATTAGACTAATACTAGCAAGTCTTACTATTAAATAGCTAGTATTACTAATATTATAAGTATTTACTTAAATAGGACTACTATAAAGATTTATATCTAATAAAAATAAGCTATTTATATTAAAGTTTTAAAAAATAATTATAAAAGCTAGTAGAATAAAATAAAATATATTTACTACATATTATTAGTAAACTAATAAATAATTAAAAAGGATAATTTAATTAGTTAAATAATACTTATAATACTATTTTAATTAGAACTAAAATAATTAGGTTAAACTTTTACTTATAGCATAGTTTATAATTAATAATATAAAAAATATAATAATAAATTATATACCTTATTTTATAAACTTAGAAAAAAATCCAAGGATATTATAAATAGTATTACTACTAGATAAACGACTACTAGTAGTACTAATATATGTTTTATACTTAAGTATATTATATAACTTAATTATAAAGGATATTAGGTAGGCTAAAAAAATAAAATACTACTATAATAAAAAGTATAAGAACATGCCTTAATTAAAAGGGGAAAAAGTTTATCTATTATAATAAATAATAAAAAGAAGAGATTTTAATATTAAAGGTAAATAACTAAGTAATAAACTTAATACTATAAAGTATAAACTATTTAAGATTAAAAAGAAATTTATAAATAATAATTATTACTTAATACTACTAGTAAGGATATAAGTTTACCTAGTATTTTATATCTTATTACTAGAGCTAATACTAAATTCTAAGAATACTAATAATAAAGTAACTAATATAAATAATAAATATAAAGTAGAAAAGATCCCAGGCCAAGAAACTAGAAATAGTTATGTATATTATTTTATTAAATAAAAGGGTTACTTACTAAAAAATAATTTATAAGAACCTATTAGGTATTTAAACTACCCTAAAAAAATTTAGGAATTCTAGCAAGAAACTAGTTAAAAAAAAGGGTTTAATAAAAAAGGTAATATAAAAGCTTTTAAAACCTTTATATTAAAAGCTACTTATAAAAAACTATTACTATTTAATATTATAACTAACTTTTTTTATTTATTTATCTCCTTTTACCTCTACTCCTTTACCTTAAAATTTGTAAGATTTATAATCTCCTTATAATTATAAGTAATAAAGTTACCTATATACTACTTTAATAACTATTTCTACTTTTAAAAATAAATTAATTTATTAAGTAATAACTTTTTATTTTTCTTAATTTTATTTTAAGCTATAACTAAGCACCACTAATTTTTTAAAAAAGGAATTAATTTAATATATTTATACCTATTTACTTTAATATATTTACTATAATAAGAGGAGCCTTTAAGCTTAATATATAAGTACTTAAAATATAAATAATATTTATAAGGGGAAACTATTATAAAGCTATTATTTTTAGTTTTATAAAAAAAAGTTCTTAATAATACTAGATCTAGAAAATATTATAAAAAGTTAGTATAATAATATTTAAAAAGAATAAGTTACTAACTAATACTTACCTAGGTATAGTACTACTTATTAGTTATTTTTAAAATAAAGACCTTAAAAAAGGGGAATTATTAAAGAATATAAATATTATTAGCTAATAAACCTATATACTATAGCCTAGTACTATAATAACTATAAAAAAATAATATACTATACTAGTTATAGCTAGGCTATAATAACTATACTAGATTAGGGTTATAATTCTAGGCAAGCTATGAGAAATATAGCTTAACTATAATAGGATTATATTTAGGATATAATTAGATTATATAGTAATTCTAAGCTAAGTATAGGTAGAATATAATAAAGCTTAATATTTAAGGACACTTATTTATGTATATAATTGATTTAGATACTATTTATTATTAATTAATTAAATTATACCCTACCTTTTAGACTTAGTTACCTTCTTTAACCTTAAGAAGCCTTTCTTCTTACTTTAATATAAGAATATCCTTACGACTGCCAGTCCTAAGATGGAATAATAGGCATGATCTGACAGGGTTATATAAAATATAAAAGGTAATAATAAGAATAAATAGCTTATTATAATAGTTTTTTTCAAATTTTTAATTAAAATATAAATTAATACCAAAGGTTAAAATTAACCTTTTTTAAAATAAAGGAAAACCTTTATAGGCTAACTAAAAGCCATAAGATATAGCTCTTTAAATATATTTATAAGGGCCTTATATAAAAGGTATAAATGTAGTAGTAAGGGTAGATAGCTTATTATAATAATCTTTTTTAAAAATTGGAATAAAAACATAAATTAATATTAAAGGTTAAAATTAACCTTTTATAAAGTAAAGCAATCCCTTTATAAGTTTAGTTACCCCACGGGCTAACTAAGAGCCATGAGCTATAAGCTCTCTAGATATATTCGCGAGGGCCTTATAGTTAAAGCACTAGGAACTTTATACCTAGCAAGCATGGGGGGTATAGGTTTAGTTATAGGTATAAATCTAAAACTGATTTATACATACGCGTGACTATAGTCAGGTTCTGTTTATATATAGAGCAATTAAGAAAATACAAAGAATGCGTGGTTATGATAAATATGTGGCGCAACCTTAAGGCGTAGGCGGTTGGGTGCAGCAGAAAGGCACAGATACACCCCAACAAAACAAGAGGGCAAATCTTTATAACTCCAGGAGACACCTAAAGAAGTTCAAGTTTCCATCATTCTGGCCCCGCGCGAATAGCCTTTGACCACAATTCAGCCATTCTCATCATTCATTATTGTGACCTCCCCGCATTCTCAAGTACCATAATCTGGTCAAATGGATATCGACTCGAGCCGGAGGAACAAAAAACCCCGCCATTTGCTGGAATCGGAGCGCGAGAGACTCGACGAATTCATTGACTCCATTCACTATTCTGCAAGGTATATTTACAATCCATTATATTGGGATTGACCACTTAACCTGCGTAGATACTCTGATGACCAGTTTGAGTATCGCCATGTTCAGTTACCCAAAAACATGCTAAAGAAAATCCCGGCCGACTACTTTGACGCGTCGAAAGGCACACTCAAGCTGCTCTGGGAAGAAGAATGGCGAGCATTGGGTATTACTCAGGTACGTTACCCTTGTCAATATTCTCTGACACTGTTGACGATTCTCTTCGCGATGGTAGAGTCTAGGATGGGTACATTACGAATGGTAGATGCAGTTTCTTCTCCCCATCACCACGATACTCATACTAACTCTTCCCCTCGTTGGAAAGCCACGAACCGGAGCCCCACATCCTTCTCTTCAAGTCAGTTGTGACCCCTATTGAAGACCTCTACAACCACTCACTACTTTACACAGACGACCCCTGAACTATCAGCCGGCCATCTCGCAATGAATCATCAATTCCAAGCTAGACACAGCGCCCCTCATCATTCGTCGAGTTATCGTCGAATCTCGAAAAAGCGATCAAAGAGCGGCGCCAGACACCGCGACGCAGAAGAGGCAAAGGCTCCGAGACAAACCCATACCCCAGGCATGAGGTTTTGAATGAAATATGGTACGATTCGCATAAGCAAGGTTTCTCATCTACCCACTAAGCAGCGAGGGTCGTTGTAAATCTCATTGTTCTTCTCCACTCCCTTTCAACTTCTGGGGTTACGCGTTCAATCTTGGGGCTCTCAAGTCACGTTCCTGGCCAGCCATTGCTCCCATTGAGTAGCAGTGAAGCTACTGCTAATACCTAGTTCTTCAATACCCTAGAACTTGAAGTCAGCTGCTGTTTGAAGGTCAGAGCTCCATGGTTTAGGTTTCGCACATTGAAATACACAGTTGGAGATATATGGACTCCGACGACCCGGCCAGCCTGTGCTCGGGGTTAGATTTCATGGAATTCAACCGAGAGCGACTGTGCCATGTACATACCTTGACCATTAACTTTACATCGTTCGTGACCTTATTGCCGGTGTTTAGTTGTCCTTCGCCATCTGGTTTATTGGAGACCTCCAGAAGGTTCAACATTGCATACTTGTCCACGCCAACACTTTCTCCAATGCTCGCTAGATTCTTGTAGGTTTCATTGCGAGTTTGGTTGACAACATTGACATCAAAAAACTCCTGCTGGCGCTCGAAAAGAGCAGCGCTAAAGTCCCAGAACTTGTGCGGGGCTAGCTTCAGAACTGCCGCCCCGGCTTCATGTGTGAGTGTTGATGATGGGTGCCAAGGTTGAATATGTTGCCGGAAAATAACCCGTAATACATGTTGATATTTCTCGTCAACCAAGGGCCGGGCACTAGCGTGGAAGGTTTTGAATAGCTTCGCAGAGAACTGAAGTCAGGAATCAGTGAGGTGCCTTATATGACTAGCCTAGCAGTTCCTCGTCACGACCCACTGGACAAACATAGTCAAGGTCTTTATAAAACACCAACCACGCTATCAGTTTTTCTTCAAACTGTGGGTTGGGTCAAAACGGACGTACACAATTCAAGGGTGTGCTGCTGTCTATGTGTGGTAGAAGGGACTGGGAGTGTTTGCCCAGAGAATTTGGGGGGGAGTGCCATTTTGCTAGTACTGTAAACCAAGAGTACTAGGTAGTCGATGGGTACTTGCAGGTTCCGTCGCAAGCTTTGAAAACTATACAACGGTACAACTTGATCCTAAGCCGGGAGGGACCTGCCGTTTAAATAGACGGTTATCTTAAAATATTGATCCTGGCGGGGATGATGCAAGCTCGTCATTCGCCAACCATATCTCGTCATCATGACCTCGACTTGTCTTAGCAAGCATACCATAGTACTTCTGAGTAAAGGGTATCTACTGTATACTGTACTAACTACAACACCTGTACAGCTACAGCTAAATCATTGCCCGTTGGCTGATAAACTCCAGCACATATATATTTATATGTACTTACTGTTCTAGACCACGCCACCCATAGTAAGAATTGCAATGTCAATTAGATCCGGGTGAACAAGAAAGGCAGGAGACGGAAGTCGAGCCTCATGACAATGGTGATTCTCTAAATTTCTATCGTAGACACTGATCGAAACAAAAGCGCAATGGTGTATACAGAGCTGCAGAGCATCATTTACCACCAAGAGGCCTCTGTTTAAAAGAAGCCATGTCCTTGAGACGCATGGAAACAGATACCCACTCAGAAGTTATCGGGTCGTATTCACCTTCCACCTCGATCCTACAAAATCCCACAGATCCCCTGAGGCCCACGGGACCACTAATGGAGAACGTGCCGTTGTGGCGAGCACGCGATTCATTGGCCCAGCTTTCATTCAATCGTTGTTTAAATGCCAACGAGGCTGCGTAGAAGTCGGACCCAGGACCGGGTTTCGGCAGAGGCAGGCGCTGTAGTATAGACAGGAATATTGAAGGGTGAGGACGTGAATTTGGGTCAACTTGGTCTGGGATGCCTTGAGAACCTGAGGGGGAGGACAGCTGGGTTTCAGACCCTGATGTTTCGCCAAGGTTATCCATCGTTTTGAAATCTGACGGCAGCAGGGTTTTGGTAGTTTGATCCGGTAGGCTCAGTGCTTGCTCGTCATCCGAGCTACTGTTGTTGAACTTATTAACAATCCTTTTCCAGAATACTGAGTAGGCGTCCTTTACGGCATGCGCCACAAAAAAAGGCCTTATAGATCTGTGTAACCTATCGCTTGCCTTGTGTGACATAGAATATGATGCCCAGAACACCCCATTGCTGGTAACAAAGACACCTGATCGATGATATGTTGGTGGAGCACGAAGTGGCCAATGGGGCTGTAGCCAAATCTGCGATACTGTAAAAGGGGACCCCAGCATGCTCGATAGTAGGTCGGATCGGGACGCCTCCGCGAGGACGATTGATGCCAGTTCATCTACCCAAGTAAGCATCAAAGCAAACGCATATGGTTAAAGTGGAATCATATGTTACCTTTAAGGGCTTGAACCCGTTCTTTGTCTTTCGACACCTTCACCAATGTCTTCCATTCAGTATCCGATGCTTTGTAAAACTTGCCCTCTTTTAATTGCGGCCAGCCAAGCGGGATGAAGAAGCCCTTTGAGTCGTGTAGTGGCTGTTCCTCATGTGTCGTCTGATTTGTCTTGTCGCTGCCAGAGTTGCCGCGTGTGCGACTGTCTGAAGTTTTCTTCTGCAAACCTGCACTTTGTAGGATATCATCGTAGGATGCTAGCATGAATCCGCTCCAGGCATAGATGGCGACTCCAAAAACTAGGCATTTTGTGGCAATCCCCCTGCCGCTATTAGAGATGTGAATGAGAGTTATCAGTGTACTGTCACGGCCTACCTGAACCATGGTCGTTTGACTCTCACATAACGGAGACTGGAAGAGTTCGAGATGTAGCGGAATGACGATTGGGCTCGTGGGAATGATCGGAGACTAGAATGTAGCGGCCGTATTTGGGGCATTGGTACAGTGCATCTGGAAGAGCGCAAGCGGCCGGCGTTGTCGACTGCTCTTGGATTTTGAGATGCGATGTTGCTAAAGACGAAACCAAATTGATCACTATATCAAGAGAATGTACAGAGAACACGATGAACGCGACCTGTCAGATAATCTACCCTTTGGAAATATTGGGGAAAGGAACGATCATTTGTGAAGATAGATTGCCACGTGATTTTCGGGGGATCAGCGGCTTGAGACTCCGCCGCCACCACCTATGGTTGACTGCGAAAGTACTACTTCGTAGTGCTCAACAGACGCCAACCACCGGTGGAATCACATGGTCTCGTCGCGGACTCCTCTACCATTTCTTCTTTTTTTTTAAAGCAATAAAAGCGAAACGTGCTAGTGAAAGGACTGTTGCTGAGCTCAACTACCCACGCATTGCACCAAGTTTGATCTCAGCATGCGGGCTCTTTCCAGCTTCGTGACGACGCTAGCCGCCACTGCCATTGGAACCAGTGCCTTGGAGGCTTCGATATATACATTTGGGCCGGTTGTTGATAGGCAAGACCTCAAACCATCTGTCGTATCGAGCGCCACCCTTCAGCAACTGCTAGACCTTCGATCGGGGACTTCGACATCGATTATAGGAAGCACAGATGAAGGTAGCATTGAGCTCCTGAGCAACCTAGCGGGGTCTCCTAGCCCCTTGTTCAACTCGCCAACGAATGATGGAAATCCGAATACCCTTTTTGTGCTTCTAGAAGGTCTAGTTGACACGATTGGTACGTCAACACCGCAGTCGTCAACAAACCAAAGTTGGCCCTAATCAAGTGGTCTCTTAGACTCCTCAATCCGCGCAAGGTATCAAAGCGAATTAGTACTCTCCGCGTTTCCCACGGAGGCATCGATGGATGCTTTCTTTGACTCCTTCCTCGAGGCCCGCCGTGAGGACCTGCTCGACTCAGGAAGCAAAAGTTGTCTGATTCATGGCCCGAGAAGCCCCAATTCTCAAAAGGTGATATTCTACTGGATGCCCATACGATACAGGCCATATAGCTGATGTCTTGATCGCTGGCGCTTAGGATGGTTTGTCATGTCTTCCTGACATCCTTGGATCGCACCGCAGTGCGCTACTGAGCTTGATCAGCACAGGTGAATCATTCATAAATGAACATAGGGGCACTATTGTAGTACGCGCCGTATTCAAGGTTTGTTTCACTGTTGCAAGGTACCGCAAGCGGCAGCTAATTTTCGCCGCAGCCTCTCATGAACCCAGAGGCTCTGCCGACCTATATCAGCAACTTGAACTCTGTCTTCTCCGACCTGCGTTCATTCGGGTTGACCGGTAACAGGGCTACGGCGGTAGTCTTGCCGAGTTTTAACACAACCCATAAGACCTACTCGCGTCGAGCGTTAGAAATGACCAAAATTGACTCCGAGATCAACTTGCAGCGGGATGCGCGATCCGCGCTTCTCGAGCAGGAGACAAAGGTTCCGCTCACTCTGGCGCCTATCTGTTACCCCTCAAATTCATCCTGTACCGAGTCCACCAATTCTTGCTCGGGGCATGGAGTTTGCTACAAGAAATCTGGCTCAGAAGGTGACTGTTATGCCTGCCGTTGCCAAGAGACTCTCGTCAAAAATGAAGATGGTACGGAACTATTGGTACGGTGGGGAGGAGCCGCTTGCCAAAAGAAGGACATTAGCTCACCCTTCTTCTTGATCTCGGGTGTCACGATTGCGATCATTGTGATTATCGGTACTGCGATCGGGATGATATATAGTGTTGGAACTGCCGAGTTACCAGGCGTCATCAGCGCTGGTGTTGGTGCACCCAGGACGCAGAAATGATGGTATCAGGCTGGATCCTCCCCTTGTTTTGATAATGGCACTCGTGGTCATACTATCTTAGAATTTGTCATCTCAATGCTTGTAAATTTAGGTGAATTGGATTTCATCATCTGATATATCCAGTTCAGTAGACATCCGACTATGTATGTAAAAAAGACTCAACGAGTCAAACCATAAAACACCACTAGAGACTATACAGTAGATGGGGTATGTAAATGATTGGAGTCCCCAGATGGAGGCCAGTTCAATTCATACCTGCAATAGATCAACTCCTTGGAGCAACAACCAAGATCCCTGAGCGCCTTACCAACAAATCCCATATAATAATGCTATGAACAAAGAAAGTCATCCACCTGTACTCACGGGCTCAAACAAAAAGGACACGGCGTCGAGGTCCGTCGTAATGCGTTCGTTATCCAACTGCGAAGCCTGTCGATGGACTGAATCTTGAGGCCCCGTTCCCATCCCAAAACAGGCGCCTAGAATGCCAGTAGCATTGCATCTATTCCAGCATATAAAGCTGAAACAACAACAGAAGAAACTTAAATACTCAGTGATTTATCCCGGCCTCCAGCTGACTAGGAGTTGACACATTTTGTGAGCGCATCTCTTCCGTACCCGTTGTACGACCTTGAGCTTGATTCCGGAAGGGCATCGGAAAGCGAAACCATCTTGAGGGCGATGGCCTCGATCCGTGATCATAATAGTTAGACCGATTGGGTTCTGCACGTTCCCTGACGTCCCTTTCAGTATGGTCTCGCGGTCTCCAAAAACCACGACCTGTCAGCCAGAACGAATTGGATGTGGCGGCGTCCGGAACCCGTTGTGCGGACCGGTTTGAGAGTATCAAGGCCGAGCGAAAAGGATTGACTCGACCTCTTATGAAAACAGCTTGGGGTTGAATTGGGCCAGCCAATCGAGTCGTCGTGCGGCGACTAGCACGTTCATGAGTTTGCCTTGGTTCGACAGTGTCGGGACGAGGTTTGGGTGTGTAGTAATCCGCCTTACATAGAGGGCATGAAGCCCTCCGGCTAGTTAGCCAAGGGTCAACGCATGAGGCGTGAAAGGCGTGTCCACAAGCAAGGCCACGTATATCGTCTTCGTCTTCAATTATGTCAAGACAGATCGCGCAGGAATCTCCAGGATTCGCAGCAAGATCGATTGAAATAGCGGGCGGAAGGATATTTTCATCCTCTTGCAATGAGTTACGGTCTTCCAGATGCCCCGATTCTCTATCATTTGGATCCGAGCTGGCTTTGGACAAGGTATGGCTTGCGTGTGCGAAGTCTTCAAGGCTCTTTTCTTCAGGTTGTGGGTTTACTTCGACGGATTCAATGGGGTTTGGTGGCTGTGAAGAGGTAGATTCGACTCGGTGATGAGATTTGACGTCGGAGGTAACTAGAGATGATGTACCACCCACTGCAACGGATGTTTTGTCGCCTTGCGATTCTAGACTTGTGCCGACAGCTGGGGCAGATATACCACCAGAAGTTGATAGCCCTGCGTTTGCTCGAGAAGATCGCCAGACCTTGTATTTGGTTAGCGGGAATCGCTCATTAACCTCCTCCATAGTCATTAGCTTTTTCTCCCTCCTCCTTCGGTGGGTTCGCGGCATTGCGACTAAGTCTATGGGATCACCCGTCTCTTCACCTCTTAACTGCCGGTTCCGCTGGTTATATCTGAAGCAGTACTTGACTCCGACAATGATCCTTCTTTATCATTAACCCGTTGAATCGTGCTGAACGAAAAACAAAATCGGACATACCATAGATTTGTAAAAACAACCCCGAAACCGAGGGCGACAAAGAATAGGAGAGGTGAACTAGTGGGGCCTGAACCCCCCTCATTAGAGCCATCATCTGAGCCGGTGGCAACAGGCGAGGAGCTTGTTGTTGAAGACATCACGAGGACTGCGACTTAGAAGACGGATGAGTCCTATGCGGGTGCTGGGGAAATGAGGGCGCGGTTCAAATCAAATTGAATGTGGTGTTTTCTTTTTCGACCCTGGTAGAGAAAAGCGCAGCCTCGAATTCACCCTTTCGGAGTAGAGTGCGAGAGCCGCGCTGGAAGTTTCGACAGACGGTGTCGACCGTGATGGTTCAGTGCATCGAGTCTATAGGAGGTCATGGAACACCTAGGAACATGCACCCACTGGAGCATCACTGACAGCAGCCACTACTGGAGCTGCAGATGCCTTGATACCACCCAGATTTTGGCGATGAATCGCGGCTGATTCGGATGATGGAGTCAAAGAGGTAACATTGGTGTTATTCGAGGGTGGTTGAACAGACACAGTCTTTGATCACGGGATGATCTTACTCCATCCGCGCCAAGCCTTGCAGGGTCTGGCCCGCCCAAAAGGATGAGGGGCGCGGTCGTAAGTCACTTGAATTGGTGCCTCGGCTGCCTAGCTTTCCAAGTCAATTGTCACCAGCTCCATCTCCTCCGTATCTATCGTCGATTGGCATTGTTCAAGAGCAATTTTGCCACCGTGAAGAAAATGAATAGTACTAGTACTGGCACAGATTCCACACAACATCCAAATCCCATTGTGTTCTTCGATGTCGCTCTTGGTGGTACGTGAGCTCGAATTTTCAGCTAGGCA
Organism: Aspergillus carlsbadensis; assembly: GCA_025688815.1. Taxonomy (NCBI): domain Eukaryota; kingdom Fungi; phylum Ascomycota; class Eurotiomycetes; order Eurotiales; family Aspergillaceae; genus Aspergillus; species Aspergillus carlsbadensis. The sequence goes on from MU628186.1 coordinate 69,672, forward strand.
ATGGTGCAAGCTTAATGTTGTAATCGCAAATCAATAGGAGAACCCCTCGGTCGCGTGAAGTTTGAGCTTTTTGCGGACGTGACACCGCGGACTGCAGAAAACTTTCGTCAGTTCTGCACCGGAGAAACCAAAAATCACCTAGGCCGGCCGCTTGGCTATAAAGGAAGCAAGTTTCACAGAGTAGTAAGTTGGCCTGGAGGCTATCCGTACGATTTGTTGGTATCTAAGTATTGTGCCTCAGATAAAAGATTTTATGATCCAAGGAGGTGATTTTATCAATGGCGATGGGACAGGCTCAGCTACCATTTACGGGTCCCCCAAGTTCGCAGACGAAAATTTCATTCTCAGGCATGACCGTCCAGGTTTGCTAAGCATGGCTGTATGTTTCTCGAAATCAAGTAGTTGTCGAGGAGGGAGGCTAATTAATATATCTAGAATTCGGGGCCGAATACAAATGGAAGCCAGTTCTTCATTACCACAACCGCAACTCCATTCCTGAACGGTAAACACGTTGTTTTCGGCCAGGTATCTGAAGGGATGGACATTGTGCGAATGATTGAGAGCACTCGAACCACGAGAGATAAACCAAACCAAGATGTCACCGTCGTCCAATGTGGAGAGATGTAACTGTGAACCACTTTTCATTTCTTTGAAAGTGCGAGATATTTACACCAATTCCAAGACACAGAACGAGGTTCGCGGTGTGGACTATAGCTTGAAACTGCCGAGGTATTCCGTTGCTAGAGTGATCGCATCATCAACCTTGTCAGGATTGATGCCATTGCCAATAGAGGTGGGGCCTTTCCCGCCTGCTTTACCTCCAACTGCTCTAGACACAGCTGTAGCCCATTCACTGGCAGAAGCGCCTTGGTCGCTCATTGTCTAGAGTGTGTTAGACCCTGTTGTATTCACGAGGCTTAGTGCATGCTTTGCTTACCTTCGAGACGTAGCAACCGTGCGCGACACGACTATCATCCTGACTGGCGGCGAGGACGTAGACAGTCTTATCCGGAAGCTTTGTTTTGACGTAGTTTATAGACTCGCTAACGGCTTTGGCATTGGCGGATATGGGAAGCCTGGCAACAAGCCAGGACTTTTCAGCATTTCCTGCCGCCTCAAAGTACGAGGTTATGATTTCCAAAGCCTTCTTCGATTCGAGCTTCTGCTGTGCCTTTTGCTCGTCAATGATCTTCTTGTTGATCTGCGTGAAATGCTCGCGGAGCTTTGATTTTTTCAAAGCAGAGATTGAGAGTTGGTTAAGCTCAACCTGGATCTGCTTAGCGATCTGCTCCTTGGCTGGCCCAGACACCATTGCTTCCAACTGATCCAGGCGCTTCTCAAATTCCGCTGCCACGCGCTGCACTTCATGGGCATCCTCTCCTGTGACGGCAATGATTCTTCGAATACCCTTGGCGATCCCGCTCTCTTCCAGGATGATCAAATCCTTAATGTCACCCGTTTTCTGGACATGAGTTCCGCCACAGAACTCAATACTAACCTTGTCCCAACGCGGGTCTTCCACATTCTTCAGAATCTCGCCGATTTCGGCACCAACAGAGACAACCCGCACAGGGTCGGGATAGGTCTCGCCAAAGACAGCCCGCACTCCGGAAATCTGTCGAGCGATTGAGAGAGGAACTTCTTGGGCATATACAGGGCAGTTCCGCCTGATATAACCAGTCGACAGGTCCTCAATTTTTGCCAATTCTGCATCCGTGATCTGTGATTTGTGGGAAAAGTCGAATCGCAGCTTTTCAGACGAAACAAGAGAGCCCTTCTGGTCCACTCCATCCCCTAGAACTTCCTTCAATGCAAAGTTAAGAATATGTGTTCCGGTATGGTTATTGCGGATGGGCCACCGGCGGAGCTCGTCATATTCACATATGACAGTGTCTTGAACACTAAAAGATCCATATTTCATGAAGCCGGTGTGCAGGACATAACCGGCATAAAGCTGAACGTCGACGACCTCAAGTTCAGCTTCTCCGTCAATGATGATCCTTCCCGTATCGTTTTCTTGCCCACCCTGTTCGGCGTAGAAGTTTGTGCGATCGAGAATGATGCCGATTTGCTCCGAATCGGGTACTTCCTTGGTTGATGAGTGAAAAGTTTTTCCATGATAAATTGCCTTGATCTGAGCAGTAATGTTTCCCTTCTCAAACTTGGCATCATCATCTGTCTTGGGCACATCACTCATCTTTTCCAGGTTTCCCAGATCATGAACATCTAGTTTCACGGTTCCAGTTGTCGTCTTTTTTTGCCCTTTGCTGGCCTCCTTAGCTTTCGCACGCGCCTCTTCAAACTCTCGGTCATCGATTTCAAGACCGCGCTCTTCAGCCATGATTCGAGTCAGATCGACTGGGAAACCAAAAGTGTCATAAAGTCTCCAAACATCTGCACCGTGCAGTTTCTGCACTCCCATCGTTGAAGCCTGTTGAGCATACTGCTCAAATTGGCGCTCCCCGCGGTCTAGCGTTTTTGCAAAGGATATTTCTTCCTCATCGAGTATCTCCATAACATCCTGTTGCTTGTGCTTCAACTCTGGGAACATATCGCCTAGCTGTTCCACAAGGGTCGGCACAATTTTCGAAAAGAAATCTCCAATTTCGACATTGAAGTATTTCCGAGCGTACCGCGCACCCCTACGCAGTACTCGACGAATGACATAGCCACGGCCCTCATTGTTTGGCACTACTCCGTCTGAGATCGCAAATGACAAAGTTCGGATGTGATCCGCGATGACACGATACGCAGTGTCAATGCCATCTGAATCATCCGACCCGAAGCGACCCTGGTATTCCCGCGCCCCAGTGATTCCCCGGATAGTCTCGAAGAGAGGACTGAAGACGTCGGTATCGTAATTTGACGACCGATCCTGGAGCACAGAAACCAGCCTTTCAAAACCCATTCCAGTGTCGACATGCTTATTCGGCAAAGACCGCAGAGAACCATCCGTCTCACGGTTGTATTGTATGAACACATTATTCCAGATTTCCAGGACATTGGGATCATCCTGGTTGACAAGTGAGGCAGCGTTGCGTCCACCAATCCGGTCGTAGTGAATTTCGCTGCAAGGGCCGCATGGCCCCTGATCTCCCATCTCCCAGAAATTGTCTTTCATATTCCCAGGGAGAATATGGTCCTCGGGGACACCGACTGCCTTCCACAGCTCCTTGGCTTCTAAGTCTGGTTCAAGGCCCCCTTGCTTGTTACCTTCGAAGTAGGTAACGTAGAGGCGGCCAGGATCCAGACCATACACTTGAGTTAAGAGTTCCCATGAATACCCAATTGCCTCTTTTTTGAAATAATCGCCAAAGCTCCAGTTGCCGAGCATCTCGAAAAACGTCTTTTGAGGAAGTAATTAGTCAGGATAGTTGCACGATACACTGCCTTAAGGAATGCCCTTACGTGGTGATAACTGTCCTTGCCGACATCATCCAAGTCCTGGTATCCGAGCGTTAGCCATATGTAGAGTGATGGTGCACGCGACAACTCACGTTATGTTTCCCACCTGCGCGAATACACTAGATGATGTTAGCGATGACCCTGCAGACTGTGTCAGGTATTTTTTGCAAATAACCTTTTGAGAGTTGACGGCACTCTTCAGTTGTGCAAAATCAGAATTTGGGTTTACGGTGCCCAAGAAGATGGATTTGAACTGGTTCATCCCTGCATTTGTGAAGAGTAGCGTGGGATCGGAGTGAGGAGCGACCGGTGATGAAGCGACTATGTAGTAAATGTTATTGTTAGTTGAGGATGTCCCTGTCTTGAGCTATCATGTTGTCTTTTCTTAATGCCCCTCGTTTTGCCCCTCACTTTTGGTACATACCGAAAGTATGGCCATTTTTGCGAAAATAGTCGAGAAAGGTGTCGCGAACAGTTTTGGCCGTCCATTTTTGATCGTCGTCTTGCTGTGAAGCCATCGCGAAGGTTTGCGCGCGTAAGCTTGGAGGTGTGATGCACAGGGTTGGGGAGACGTGAACTTTGCCGAATGTTCTAGTTTTTGAATTAAAGGGAGAGAGATGAGTCAACCCCCAGGCAGTCCGCGAGAACTTGGGTCCGAGCATCAAGCAACTGGCTCAGATATATTCCAGGCCCGATAGGGTCTCATAAGAATTTGAGCCTAATATTAAATAAGTTATCGTCTTTTTGATCAAACTTCCAAAGTTTCGTCGTCAGCACCCTGGGGAAGGATGGCGGCGCAACGATCTGAGGTCAATGAGGTGGGAGTTCACGGAGCGAAACGTCCCGCCGAGGGAGAGATTGATGATCAGCCCCTTGCGAAGAAATTCGGGCGGTTGCGAATAGGTACGAAGCAGTTGCCGACAATCAAAACATCCTGACTGAGTGACTGTGGCTGTTGTCTTCTAACGATCGCATTCCGCGTAGGCCCTTTAGCTATGGTCCGTTCGCCGGAAAGGCGGCAAGAGCAACCTCGTCCGAATCCCAAGTCCAACCGTCTTGACGACGCAATGATGCTAGATGACACGAAGCACACTGTCTACATCCATGATCTAGAACAAGAATTGGAGGAACCCCAATTCCTTCAGGATGGTCTAACGATCCTGCCTGGGCTGAGCGACAGGTTGTCAATGTCAAAATTGCTAGTTTCAAGTGCCAAGCCTCAATGCAACGAGGTGGTTCTCTACAGGGAACCTGAATCACTTTCGATACCAAAAGAGAAGGACCAGGTCCGACGGGCACTTATAGAAACGAGAGAGAGAGCTAGACTTGGGAAGTCGAGATATTGGCGTGATGTAGATGAGGGGAAAGAAACGCGGGTCGCAGGGCAACTGGAAAGGTCCAGTAAGAGTGACAATGAGCAGTTTGGTAACGATGTAATGGATATCGACACGGAGGCTGAGCCATGATACAACATGTACCAAAAAGATCAAGTTGTTTTGGTGCTGATCGCAATGCTTAGCTGTAATATCCTTCCACCACTACTACTGGTAAGTAGGAAGGCAACGCCTTAAACCCCCTAGCACTGAGGAACGAGATTTCGATCAGCCGTCCCCACCATAAAGAAGCCCATTCTCAACACCCTTTTTGAGAACAGTCCGAGGTAAAGCTACGTCCAAGGGTTGTGCCAAATGTTAGACTTCAACGATAGTCAAGCCCTGGTGTCGACATGTTAAGATAAGAGGACGCGGAAGGATCCGGATATGTTGAAGATAAGAAATATTTTGGTATTGACAAACTCGTCGAAATCATTAGAGCCCCAAGCTACCCTCATGTATAAAGTCTAGAAGATACTTTTGATGACAATTCCCAACCGGTGTGCCGAAACTAGAGTTCATACTATGTCCAAATCTCAACAATCCAGTCATGCTTTCACAATCAAGGATTTACCGCGTAGCCATGGCCTTGGTGATAAGCCTCTTAAGAGCAAGCTCCTTCTTCTTGAGATCCTCGGGAGTAGAATCCTCAACCTCGAGCTGAGCCATGGCATCACTGAGAGCGGACTCGATCTTCTCCCTGTTGCCGCGCTTAAGCTTGAGGGACATTGTAGGGTCGGAGACAATCTCCTCAACGCGAGAGATGTAAGACTCGAGCTGTTGACGGGACTCGAAGCGCTTGGTGAACTCCTCATCGCTAGACTTGAACTTGGCAGCATCTGTGACAACCCGGTTAGCATGTCTGACGAGATACTAACGATATGCGACAACTCACCCTCAACCATTTGCTCAATCTCAGTGGTGGAAAGTTTGCCGACAGCGTTGGAGATGGTGATGTTGGCAGTACGGCCAGAGGACTTCTCAGTGGCGGTAACCTTGAGGATACCGTTGACATCAACCTCGAAAACAACCTCGAGGGCGGCTTCTCCAGCTCTCATAGGGGGGATAGGAGCCAGTGTGAACTCTCCGAGAGAGGTGTTGTCAGCGCAGTTGGTACGCTCACCCTGGTAGACGGGGAACTGAACGGTGGTCTGGTTGTCAACGACTAATAGTATATCAGTATCTAGAGGTAAGACGAAATGTAAACAGTTTGGATGAGAACGTACCTGTGGTGAAAGTGCGCTTCTTGATGGTGGGGACGGCTGATCGGGGGTCAATTAGAATGGTCCTTCAGAAGGTAGGGGTTCAAGAGCATACTCTGTCCACGACCAACAACTGGGGCAAAGATGTTCCCTTCCATTGCTACTCCAAGGGAGAGAGGAACGACATCAAGGAGCAAAAGGTCAGCTGTTTCAGCGGAGGTGGCCTGTAAATACGAAGTATAAGCATGTCGTTCGAGTGTTCGGGGATAAACTTTTAAAGTTTCTCCCCAAAAACTTAAAAAGTCCGTACCTTTCCGGAGAGAATGCCAGCTTGGACAGCGGCACCATAGGCGACAGCCTCATCAGGGTTAATCGATTTCTCAAGCTTCTTTCCGTCAAAGAAATCACTGAGAAGCTTCTGAATGCGAGGGATACGGGTGGAACCGCCGACCAAGACAATCTCGTCGACCTGGCTCTTCTCAAGACCAGAATCCTTTAGGACCTGTTGAACGGGCTCAAGGGTGCCGGAGAAAGCCTTGGCGTTGAGGTCCTCGAAGCGAGCACGGGTGACCGAGGTGTTGAAGTCCTCGCCATCGAACAAGGAATCAATCTCGACAGTGGTCTGAGTAGCGTTGGAGAGGGTCCTCTTCGCGCGCTCACAGGCGGTTCTCAGACGTCGGAGAGCCCGAGGGTCACCGCTCAAATCCTTTCCACTCTTCTTCTGGAACTCCTTCTTGAAGTGTTCTAGTAAGTTGGTGTCGAAGTCCTGCCCACCTAAATGCGTGTCGCCCGCTGTATGCAACATGAGTATCAAATGTCACTAAAAGAAAGGGTTGGGACTTACCAGTAGCCTTGACTGTGAAAACTCCTCCCTGGATGTTCAGAAGAGAAACATCGAAGGTACCACCACCAAGATCGTAGATCAAGACATTGCGCTCCTTGTCGGACTTTCCGGAGCCGAGACCATAAGCAATAGCGGCAGCGGTAGGTTCGTTGATGATACGGAGAACGTTGAGACCAGAAATGGCACCAGCGTCCTTGGTAGCCTGACGCTGGTTGTCGTTGAAGTATGCGGGGACAGTGATGACGGCTTGTAAGACCCCATTAGTCGAAGAAAGATAATGAGAGAGAATAGCACTGACCTTTCTCAACCTTCTTTCCCAGCTTCGTTTCGGCAACTTCCTTCATCTGTTGGACATGGTGTTAGTAGGTCGGCCGGAATATAGCTAGATGTTCCTGTGAGCTCACCTTCATGAGGACCATAGAAGAGATTTCCTGAGGGGAAAAGGTCTTCTTCTCGCCGAGGTATTCGACTTCGACAACAGGGTTGCCGCCTTGATCAACGACCTTGAAGGGCCAGCTCTGGACATCTTTCTTCGTATGCTCATCATCGAATCTGCGGCCGATAAGACGCCTAGGAGGCATGGTTAGTACAAATTTCCAGCGGCATGTATGTATGGGACTTACTTGATGTCGAAAATGGTGTTCGCGGGGTTCATAGCGGCCTGGTTCTTGGCGGCTTCACCAATCAAGCGCTCCTTGTCGGTGAAAGAGACGAACGAGGGGGTTGTGTAGCTACCCTGCTCGTTGGCAACTGTGATCAAGGTTGGTATTCGACTGGGCCATCTGGCGTTTTCGAGTATACATACTGATTTCCACATTGGTGCCCTCATAGTTGGCGACACAGGAGTAGGTCGTGCCTAATTTGTCTGTTAGCGAATTATGAAAAAAAAAAAGTAAAAAAAGAGAGGCCAAAAACGTACCAAGGTCAATGCCAATGGCGCCCTCGTAAACCTCGTCAGACATGTTGCTTGAGAAAGAAAAAAGAGGATATGGAGGTTTGGATGTCAAACAAGCGTTGAGAGGAGAAAAGGATTGATAGGACAGTGGTGTTAAAATATCAAAACCCGTCAGTGGGCGTGGCGGGCGGTGAATGAAAATTTAGGATTTCTGAAAACTCTTTTTTCCCCTTCAGTTTCGCCTTCGGTTGGCGGGGCTGGCGCAAGGTGGATTAGATAAGCTTCTTTATACTGGGATTGCTTTTGATTCGATTACTGTTGCACGTGCCCGCTGCTTTGTACTATTCATATTCAAGAATGATGCAACATCTGTAGTTTGAATGCGAAAAGCACTCCTCCGCTTATTCTAGAAGTTATTTGGTCAAACTAGAGGTCCATAGAGATTTGATCTATCTGAAATGGGTTAACATATCTTTTTTGGCATCGTCTCGTTTTGATTTACAGACGGACACCTACCTTGAAGACATATGAAAGATGTAAGCTTAGACAATTACAACCCGGTTTTCCATAGGCATGCCATATAAAGACTCAATGCGTGTATCAACATAGATATTATCCTTTAAAAGCAAAGCAGTATCATCTAGCATGATCAACCCCAATAATGGCGCCTTCGAAGGCTATTTCGTGGTCCTGGATAGCCATGACATTATTGCTTCCCTTTGCAAGCTTTATTAATGATGTGCTATCATTTTCCAAGGCTGATCTAGTCTTGTTTGCCGCGGGGCCCCCCGGGG
>MU628186.1:78194-373251 GCA_025688815.1 Aspergillus carlsbadensis
AGGTCTAATAAGCTAATAAGTGTATAGCACCAATTTACCATGCATTGTGCTTTTGAGCAGTTGTGGCCAAGCACCCGGGGCCTGGGCATGATCTGAGGATCCGCGACGAGAAGGTCCTGGTCACTGCTTCTGTGGCTTGATGAGTCTGGCGTAAAGGAGCTTGGCTGCCTCTACTCTGTGCAATACAGCGGAATGCTCAGGCTATGAACGATGTAAGGGCAGATGCCCAACTACTCGATGTTTTTTTTCTACTTTTTATAGATTGTTAGCTAGGCTAACAAGCTAACTTAGCAACTTGGATAGCAAGTGCTTAGCCCAGATTCCATTGGATATTTCTAAAATCTACTTTGACAATACTCAGGTTGCAAGCCCACACCTGAAGAAAGTAGTAACCCTAAGTTAAGTCCCCCAAAAGTACCTCACATCAACCTCATAAGAGCCTCGCAAAATCTTCATAGAGAACCTTTTAGAAGCTCATAAAACCCCTCATAAATAACGTGAACCTTGTGGAGCACCTTGTATGGAGGAGAGAATCTTCTTGGGGTGGTAGGTTTGGTAATATTTAAAGTGGTGCCTTGTTGCAACAGACAAGAATAATCTTTGGAGTGTATGGGAGTTAGAGCCAAGGATCAACGCGCTCCAAAAGTCCCTTCCACCCCCTTAATGTAGATAGATAACGTTGGGTTGAAATGGCGTCGCGAACCCTTGAGCACATAGTTGGAGTCTTGGAGATTCGGCTGTCTCTTGGCATTTCAACCTGTCACCATTGCTTGACTTTGCAGTTGACAGCAATAAGGCTCGCGTCCATCGCCCAAGTTCAACGATGCAGCGCACCGCTTTTTCCCGGCTGCTCTCCCCTGGCCGATGGTGGCCTTCTCCCAAGCCTTACCTCCGAACCGTATATGGAATCGAGTTCCAACGGCACACCCTGCGCCGCAGTTTCTCCAGCTCTCAATGCTTGGGCAAAAGCAAGAAGAAGGACAACGCAAAGAGCGCATTAGCTTCAGGCTCTGAGGCAAAGGCCTCGCAGGCAACTGCCTCGTCCGATGACCCGCTGGACCTCTCGCAGCTCGAGGACGGAATTGCGGCTGCAGTTTCTCGGCTGAAAGATGATCTCTCAAAACTTCGAGTGGGAGGAAGGCTAAACCCAGAGACAATTGAGGGCCTCCGTGTGCAGCTAGGCAAAGACACAAAGGATACAGCGAAGCTTGGAGAATTGGCACAGGTTGTTCCCAAGGGTGGACGTATGGTGACAGTGCTGGTAGCCGAAGAGAGTGTACGTCCTCTAAGAACTCCTTCTGACAGGCTATCTTCTGCTTCCCACAAATTTGACAATGACATTGGATTTTCATTTTGAAGCGCTCTGACCTAACGGACTAGTATCTAAAACCGATATCTTCAGCAATTCTGTCCTCCAACCTCTCCCTAACGCCACAGCCGGACTCCCATAATGCGCTACAACTCAACATTCCCATCCCGCCCCCTACAAAAGAATCCCGAGATCAGACGGTACTGGCGGCTAAGGCGGCAATGGAAAAGGCTTCAAACAGTGTCCGCGATGCACGGGGGGTTGTCCACAAGCGTCTCCAAACCTTGGTGAAAAAGAAGGCCGCCAGGCCTGACGATGCCCGCAAATCTCAGGACAAGATGGACAAGCTGACTGAAAAGGGACAAAAGGAAGTGAAGGACTTATTTGAGACGTCAAAGAATGCCATGGAACGTGCGTAAGGTTGCGATGGGTTCATTGGTTTTCTACCATCATGTATCATATTATTTTGCATTTAGCTGTACGCTTATGGTGTCGCGATTTTCATGATTCAAACGGACGTTTGTATAAAGTTGCTGTAAATCTATTGCTACATGGTTATGGCTAGCGAGGTAGATGGAAAATAAACGCGGGTATGGCAGGTTAACGGCAATAATGTACAGTATAATTGGAGGTCCATCTCCTCAAGCACGTTTCGCAAGACGGGGTCGAACTAGAAGCGATTCCACCTTTGCCATAAATTGCGATTGCTTCCCGGCAGCGTGGTAAGTCTCATTGTTTTGGAGATTCCTCAGAATCTCACCGAGAGGAGAGTCGTTCTTCTTTGTCTCGAGCGTGGGATACTTCCCCAAACCAAGAGATTGAATCAGCAATTGGTGATCCTCGGCCTTGACACTTTCAAGTTCAACCGGCTGCGGGTCGACAAGCTCCCCCTTCTTCTGTGACAATTTGTCCGCATCTTCCTGCCTATACTTCTTGGCTGCCTGGAAAGCACCAGCCTTTTCCTCCTCACTTAGGAATCTAACATATTCCCCATCCGATAGTCGCTTGCCGAGAGCGTACGGCGGGACGTAGCCATCGGCGATGCGGCCACCCAGCGAAGAGAGCTTTTCAATGATTCCAGCGGTAGTAGCGGTGGAATCTGTTGGGAAAGACGGCCACGTCTCGCTCAGGTTCTGCAGGCTAGGAGGCTGAGGTTGATAGCGAGTAGGTGTTGGTTTGGCTTGCTCCGCGAGCTCACGGTACACATCTTCAAGTTCGTTTTCTAGAGCGGTATCACCTGCCCCTTCATCTAGACGTCTTCGGGGCCGTCGTCCCTGATTTCCCCGTTGAGCAGATCTCTGGGTACCTGGTTTGCGATCCCGCGAAGGTGTGCCGGGCCCTGCGCTCCCGGGCTTTCTACCTTGGAAACGGGCTGGGCCTTTGAGCACATTGGGAGGTTGTCCAGGACGCCTGGAGGCTGCAAGTTGTCTGGCGTCGACGAAGCGGCGCGGCCCGGGTTTGTCTGTGTTGGAGTTCTTGAACTTTAGGAGGGCGGGGGGAATCTTCAGCTTTTTGGGTTGTGTCTGTTTGGATGGCGCCGGGGAACCGGATTTGGCTGTATTGTCATTATCAGCACCAAACACAGAGAGATGAAATAATGCAGTGTAACTTGGCTTCGGAGTGTGAGAAATTCGGAGCGCGTATAATAAAACCATCGCATGGGACAGAAATACGGGAACTCGAACTTACAAGGCGGAGCTGGGTCGTCTCGCAACGACTTTGATAGTGAGAATTGGCGAATTGACAGGAGGGATGGCTCGATCCATCCTAACCGCCGTGGGCGTAATAGCATCACGCGAGGTTGAATCATCTTTTGCAGAGTTGCCTTCTGGACGTGAAGTCGAAGTCAAGGTCATCTGAGAAGAATCCCATCCTCCAATTTCGGAATCTTCAAGTCACGTGATACTAATCCATCGCCCGACTACACAACCAAATTCCAAATTTCTAGAATGCATCAATGCAACTCACTGCGCATATTCTTCTCGGTCATTCCTCAGTTAGGCAATACTTTGACTAAAATTACTAGCTACTCTTAACACAACCGCTCTGATCCCAAATCGCCAACCACCGCTCTATCCTACTTCACGATGATCCGCCGCAAACCCACTGCGATAGCAATCACATCCGATGACCTCACAATGTTCGAGGAGGAGCTCCAGCGCAAATTAGAGCGCCAAAACAACAATCGAAACCCGACCGAAAATGGATCAAGAGTCAACTTTGACCCAAGCGACGAGCTGAAGCCTCTACCTGGCGACAAGGCACGGATAGTTCGGTCTCGTGAGGAGCGCATCGGCATCGGTCAACAACAACGGAATTGATCTTTTTGGATGTGAATAATTTATCTTCACTCTGAGCTGTGAGCTTCTGTGAGGATATTACTCATGGGATAAGCTTTCTCCGCTCTTGATATCTACCATACTATTCTCTTTGCCGCTGTTAAGTGCTATGCGATTCATAAGCTTGGATCTTGCTCGCTTGAGATATCTATCGAAGGGGGTACCTAGGAATGAGGGCCGGCTCTGAAATAACTGCAGTTAACCCGCTCAGACTGGAGAAGTGCGTTGCCTCTTGCCGAAGGCGTACTCGGGGTACTTTCGAACAGCATCTCTTATATTTCCGTTGTTATTTCTGAAAGAGACATGTTCAGCCTATCTACCTCTGAGCTACGAACTGAACGGGAATAGATCAAGCGACTGCCCATATCTCGTGGGAAAAGGTACAGGAATGTTCACAGTTTTTGCATCAAGAGGGTAGTGTGATCCATAGATGATCCCACATATCGATCAAAATCTCAGGTTAGGGACTTCGTAATGAAGTATTAAATAGTACTTGAACGGTCAATGTACGGTATAGCAAAGGGTGACAAGGCCGAGAAGGGAAAGCTCTGAGTACTAGAAAATGTGCACGCCAACATGCGAATGAAATAACCATGGGTATCATGCTGAGGTTCATCTATATCCGCTGTAGCATTGTACAATTAATTAATCCTCCCAGACCTCTCGACTATACATAGGGTGTAAGCTGTGCGAGGTGTTGGCCAAGCCTCTAGCCTGATCAACGCTGGCGCTTAGGGCTGCTCTCTATTCCCATGTCTACAGAGTAATTCCAACGCCTCTTCAGGCCGTGTGGATCGAACACACTTGCCACGCTTTGCTGCCAATCACGCGCAGAAAATACCACCGGTTGCCCAGTCATCTGTGGCTGCGCGACCGGTGAAGGCTGCGTTACTGCAATCTTAGCTGGTTGCTGGTTTTGCAAGCCATACTGGTCCACTAAGGAGGGCTGCATCCCTTGAGACGTTCCCGACATGGCCATTGGCGGTGAATTTGGGTTCACAGCAGGACTAAAGGAGAATGCCATGTCCCATTGACTGAAAGGAGAGTACATTAGTGTCAAGACAACATGGAGAGAACGGGTCAGGGTATCTCTTACTTGATGATACGAGTCGGATCCCAACTATTCTCATCGACTAATGGAGCTTCCGTCTGAACAGGGTGCGTTGAGATCATTCCCGGAGGCTGTAATTGGGGTGTACCGGTCTTTGAGTCTTCGGTACCAGCTGATATGGGTGGGGTGATCGGGTAAGCCTGGAAGCCAGCCCTTTCCTGCAATTGAGAGATCTGGCTGGGCTGTGGGTGGTATTGATTTTCAAGAGTAGGACTGGGTTGGTACGGTTCAGACGGACTCCCGTACGGAAAAGTAGGTTTGAGTTCGAACGGACGGTTAGTGTTAGCAGAGAACGCAAGTCGTAATGAATCGATCTGGGCTTGTATCTCTGGCATTGGCCAAGCGGATGAGCATCGCTCAAGGATCCGCATATGGCGCGTGAAGTACTCCCGCGCATCGGTATGGAAATCAGGATCAGGAGAGGTAATCGCAACCTGCCGAAAGTGGTCAGCCAAAACGCGCAGAGAAAAGAATATGACTGCGACTTACGAGATGCAACATAGTGCATGTCAAGATACAGTATATTGTGAAATTGATACCCCGTTGCATGAAAAGAAGCCCTGGCAACCCGAAGCGAGCCAATATTGCTTCCTGGAGCCTGCAGAGAGACTTTGCAGATGAATAACATAATGCCATGTGCATTTTCCAACCTCCACCTGCCGTAAACTTGGAGGCAAGCAGTTGTGGCCGGTGACAGAGGACTATGCCCAGGTGGCAATGCGAGTGCATGTTACCAACGAAGTGAGAAGGAATCCATGGAGGTGAGCCATCAGGAGGATAATTGACCTGCAAATCAGGAGGTAGATTCTGTAACCAGTCAGTGAAAAGCGGGTTCTTGGCGACGAATTTGGGATTCGACCCCCAGTCTTTCTGCCTTTTGATTTTGTGATAAATGTCCGCAATGAGACGTATGTGATATGCGTTGCGGACGAAGTAGGCATACTGTCGGGATCGATCGATTTCATACTGATCCATGTTCTTGATGTCCAACTCTGGTCGCATATTGACGGTTTCTGGGTCTACGCTGTAATCCGAACGCCCTGTATTTGTTAGCACTAATGAATTTGCATCTCAAGTAGGAGATTCCTTTGGTTATTCTACCTTGAGGAGCCCCAATCATGATCTCCACAACCAATAGAGCTTGCCACACCCTGGTCTGGACTAAACACTCCATTGGGTTCAGATTGCAGGCATTCTCTTCTTCATGGGTATTGTAATGCTCATGAATATCCAAGTCCTTGGCCATGGAGATGATGGTTTTGACTGTCTGCCATGAACGATAATAATACCCCTTTTTGGGTAACGATTCTCGGGCTTTCAGAAGAAGCAGCATCGCTTGAATTGTGCTTAGACGCGGGACATCCATGAAACTGGACTCGTGTCCTAAATCAATATTAGTATGCAACACATAGTGGACAGAAAACAAGAGGAGCGGAATAAGCCTCACTATTAGCCAATGCCAACCACTGGGCGCCCTGAGCGGGATCGTCTGACAGCCTTCCCGCGCATGCGAACAGAGCTTCGAGCAAGAGCGGCGAAATCGATTTTCGATCATGCTGCCATTGATAATACAGCTGTGCCCGGTGAACAACGGGAATGTATGGATGTATATCATCAAAATAGATCTTGAAATAGTTCATAACTTCGTCGTCTGAAGGCATAAGTTCCGGGGGGATGCGAATCTTGGAGCCAGCTCCAGTACGGAGAGGGGGTAAATCTTCCTCCACCTCATCTTGGGTAGGAATTTCAGGTTCTAATCTGTCCATCCTCTGCTGGCGAATATAAGGTGCTAGCATCCCAACTATTAGCCAACATCATATCTGATCGTATGAAGGGTGAGCTTACCAATGCCAGTCTCATCAATTTTGAGTTCACCAAGTACCTCACTGAGGTCTTCGGCAGTGGAATGTTCGTGCTCGCTGTATACAATGCTCTCGGCTGTTCCTATAGAATGGTTCTGGGAAACAGAGAACATTGGCTGTGATTGATAGGAGTCATACGGAACAGCTTCTTGCGTTGTCCTTGTCTCATAAAGCCCAGATTGATTCGAGATAGGTGGTGGTACATAATGAGAAAATGAAGCTACCGCATCATTGTACTGATGTATAGTTTCACCATGGGAAGAAACATCTTCCCGGTAGGCCTGAGGAATAGCATATGAAGGAAGCGATTGTGAAGATTCCGGAGCGGCTGTCGTGCTTAGTGAATTAGGAGGGTAGGATTCGACGGGTTGCCCTGAAGAAAAATCGCCGTCCTGCCCGATAGTAGGAGGGACACACACTAGCTTTAGTCGTGTGCAAGCCGAGCAAGGCCAAGTGTTTGTTGTAGCAGCATCACACTTAATCTTTCGCTTCCGGCAACCATTGCAGGCACGCATAACTGGACAATGAAGCTTAGCAATACACCGTCATATGTAAAAAATCACTGGCTTACCCTTGAGTCTCTTATGCCGATTGTGTTCATCCACAAAAACATAGTCTAAGTAAAAAAAAAAACGGTCAGTATTCCAGCACATGCCGAATTCATATTCGAATAATACACCGTGACATTCAGATATTGGAGTGATAGTAATGAGGCTAGAAAGTCTTACTTTTTTGTCCCTCCCGAGGAGGGCCCGTCGGCGGCATGAATGAATACCCTTGCATTGCCAAAATAGAGTTGCGACAGGCCGAAAAGTAACAAGTCTATCTCAGACACAAAGGCAGATTCCAGACTAAGCGGCGGTAATGACGAAAGACCAGGGTGATAAAGGTAGGCGCAAGGCCCGCCTTGCACCAAGAATTATGACAGATGTGGACGTTGTAAACGTTGGATTCCTTGCTGAAGTGATAGATGTGACAGACTGCAACGTTGTTCAGAGCGCTACAGTCTGATCAATGAGTTTTGAGTTCGGTATTGCCCTGTATGATATTTATGCGCACTAGACAGAAGGTGTCTCCTTGTGTCCGGACGGCGTCGGAAACTATAAGACAAATACTATTGCGCGCGTAGTATAGAGCGGAGGAAAAAAAAGATAATGGGCACGTAATACGTGCTGGAAGCGCGAGTATGTCGGTTTTATATGGTTGGCGTGACCAAGAGGAACAACGATGTAGGTATGGTATCGCGATCTGAAGGGTAGAAGATTCGTCGCCGGGGGCAAGAAGGGCGAGGATACCAGATGTATAAGAGGCTATGTATAGAGTGCCTAAAACCATTGGTGCGCAAATGTCAGCGACAGCCATAGGATTGATAAAGTGATAGGCAGAATCGGATTAGAGTGGGCTGGTGTAACGTTGCGAGGGGTATGATAGGTGACTCGTTAAATCCTTATACAATGCATTCTGAAGAGAATCGCATACGCGCCGTCAAAGGTAAATACCAAATCGAACAATGCGCTTCGTGGACAGTTTGCAGTGGGGAGGAAAGTAGGAAATGCCGAGGGTACTTACAGGCAACGGACGGGTTGAGATTATCCAGACAGCATCGTGGACCAGAAGCATCTAATCTTATGAGAAGTTTGGTGTTGACTGCGTGCTTGAGAAAGGTAAACTGGCACAGGGCATAATAATCCAATTGATGGTCACCATTGGAAAAGCGCGCAGGTAGTATGAGTCGTCAGTGGCATATGAAGGGGGATAGGAGCTGCTAGGGTTTTGGTTGGCTAGGCCCGACACAGAAGCGTGAAATGAAATAAGCAGAAGAAGCGGGGACCGTGCACGAATGCGACGAGTTTGATCCCAAAGGAGTGTCGGGACTTGGGGTGAGGGACGAGGAGAGGTGCGGCTAGGCCATCATAGCTATATTGCTTCAAGTATCGCGCGGAAAGTTGAAACGGATAGTGTCAGAGAATCGAGTCAGGTCGCCGAACCAGGTACTATAATGGACACAGGGGAACCAGGCAAAGCAAAATAGAAACGAACAAGCCAGCTGTGAAGACCAGGGAAGAGTGGTTATTGGAGAAAGAATCATCAGCGCCTGGACAGGAGGGACAGAGGGAGATCGGCCTCGGGAGTTGAGGGGGCGCTTGATGTGTGGCACCCACTCGCATCACCGATTAACTGTCGAAGGGCCGCTGACTCCGCCTGGGCTCCTGGAGGAACTTCGGGCCTTTGGCCGTTTCCTGAAATTTAGTCTTTCGGTGCCTCTCCCAAGCCCTATCTTTGCTTTGATCTACGCTTTAGGCTCTTCGAAGCTTCTTGGTTCTGCATCCTTCTGAGACCTATGCACGAGGGCGCCTGATGGGCTAAACGTAATCTATCTCTAAAAGCCTAAAAAAGGTTTACCATGCAAGTCATTAGTTATTCGTTGATCTGTCGATTATCGAGCCAAATATGTTGGAAGCGCCGAAGCTAGATCAAGTTGGATCTTCAGTCGTAGACCTGAAGAATTGGGGTCCCTCGCAAACCAACTCGGAGTAGGTGCGGGGCGACTGCAAGGAAAATCGTTGTTCCCTCGGCTCATTTGCCGCTCTGCTTCTTTCTCCCACCACTTGTAGATACACCATTCATTGTCCAGCTACATCTACATCCTCCAGCTACATCTACATCCTCAGCTTCTGCCTGCCGATATAATCTGTAAATAAAAATGGCGACCGAAATGCAAAACTCGAACCCGACGATTCTGAATACGGCCGATCTTCCTACACGGCTCCGAGCCTCAGTCTCCAGCAAGAGCAGCACATATGGAAGCGAGTTCTTCTCCATGCTGCCTTCGCTCACCGATGGTGCGCTCGACCCCATCTTTGACTATTCGCAGTCGCCGTCGGACCCTGAAAGCGACGGTGAACTGATAGAGGAGCCTATTGATGAGCAAGAGATATATGGTGTGTTCGCCCAACTGCTTGTAAGAAATTCCTTGGCTAACCGCTTTCAAGATCTCATATCAACTATCAATGACCCCGAACACCCGATCTCCCTGGGCGCATTGGCGGTTGTCTCACTCCCGGATATTGCAATAAAGCCTGCTCTTCCAGATGTACCTGAGTCACCGCTTCAGACGGTCACTGTTCTCATAACTCCAACCATCACCCACTGCAGTTTGGCCACCGTCATTGGCCTCGGTGTACGCGTTCGACTCGAACAGTCACTCCCCCCTCGGTTCCGGGTCGATGTACAGATCAAGGAAGGCACGCATAGTACTGCCGATGAGGTGAACAAGCAGCTGGCGGATAAGGAGAGAGTTGCCGCTGCACTTGAAAACGGCACATTGATGGGAGTTATAGCAAAGATGCTAGAGACTTGTCAATGACATCTCGGATACCTCAATTCTTACGTGAGAAACTCATGATGGACGAAAACTAGCCAGTCCACGTCTGCGATTTAAGTTATGGCTATACAAAGTGAATCCCTTTTCATTCCGGTTCATGTCTACGGTCACGAATCTAGAACGCCACTCTCTTTCAATCCCTTCCAGAGCTCCGGTTCCAAGAATTTGCTCACGGTCACATCTTCTGCCAGACCCTTTCGCCGCCTTGTCTTTAGCACAAAGTCGCGCGCTGTCGCCATTGCGGGTGCCATCTCCAACGGCTTCAGCTTCACTTCGCGATCTAATGGGTCTCCGGGCACGACACTCCACTTGTCAAACACAAGACTGACGGACGCTTGTCCCTGAGTGTGAATCCGGAGATCTGTTTCAAAGCCAAATGAGTCTATGACCGGAATCAACCCGCGGACCGAGTACAGCGGGGTTCCCGCAATTGGTCCGTCGGAGAGAACATGGCCTCTCCTTCGTGACAGAACGGTGTAGACAGAGGCAACGGCGTCTGCAGGTCCTGTCATGGAGCAAGAATAAATCGGTTCCATCAGACGCGGAGACGCCATCAAGAACGACGAGTAGACGGCGCGTCGAGCTGTGGGAATGATTTGGCCGCCGCCTCGGTAAATTGCCTGATCGGCTAGGGAGACGTCTGTGAGCCTAAATTTGGCGTTTCGAATAGCTGTGAGATAGCCGTTAGTTTTGATAAAACAATCATCAAGAAGATAGAAACGTACGCTCTTCACACAGGGGACCTTCTCGGGTGCCCCAACTGAAGCCCTGAGTTATAGAATCCCGGACACTCCCGAGAAGTTTCTTGTCGACTTGAGAAGGAAGCGTATCATCCTGTAGTATGTTCGGTCCCATCTCGTCTGGGCCAAAAGCCCATATACTTCTCGCAGCAAGTTTATCCCAATCGTACTTTTCCTCAAAGAACTTGGCCACCTTGCGTATCGGATCTTTGATACTGACTCGGCCGCTCTCAATGTCTTCAGCTATCCCATCGTCCAAAGGCTCGGCAATCATTGTGATCTTATTCAGTTTGTTCGGGGTAATTGAATAGCACATTATGGCCGACGTCTCAACCACAGTTTCGCAAAATCGAGTCACGGGGTCAGAGACCTTGATTTCCATTTCCGAAAAGAGTCTTCGGAGATCATGAAGCACACAATCCATGTAGAGCTCTCCTGTTCCAAGAACAATATGTTCGCCTGATTCTTCAACCTTTGTTGAGATAAGAGGGTAACTCTTATTGACCTTGCGAAGACCCTCAAGCATTTTCGGGAGTTCGGATGGATTGACTGGCTCAACGGCGACCTTGAACACGGATTCGGTCATGTGTCGGATGGGTTTGAAGATATGTGCCTCCTCATCGTCCTCAAACTTGGTAGACACAAGAGTTGCCGTCTTGACGATAGAGTTATCCACCCCTCCTAGAAGAACTAGATTTCCAGCGGTGACACCACTGGTTGGGATGTTGTATCGTGTCTCGGGAATCCAGGTCTCTGAGATGGTGGCGTTTACCATATCTTCTTCATCATCAGGGGTGTATCCCTCGCCGAGTACCCGAACCGGCAGACCTGGCCGAGCTGTGCCGCTCAGTATTTTCCCTAGAGCATGGAAGCGCGAGGCATCTGTGCTTGAAATAAGCTTTGTGACGTGAACAACAAGTGGACCGTCCGGATCGCATTTGGCCATTGCACTAGCCACCTTGGTGTCCAGCGGGCCTGTATAGTACCGCCCCAGTGCCCTCTTTGCGCCATCCACCGGAGATGGAATATGCTGTAACACCATGTCTACAAACCCTGTGGCAGGACCAAAGAACTGTTCGCATACTAGATCGAGCAGGGCCTTGGCATCTGACTTGAGCTGTGAGGGTTTCAAGCTGATGCCAACGCTAGCGAGAGTCTCCTTCAGATCCTCCGGGCTCTCACTAAGAGTGTGCGAGTAGAGTTTGTAAATGGGTTCCAGAACGAACTTGACAAACGTGCGTTTGGAATCCTCCTCCACTCCTTTGCGTGTGAACTTTCGGCTTTTCGGGTTGAAAAAAATGTCTCCCCAGAGGCGCCGAGCAAAATCCGACGTCTCTATTTGGGGATAGGTCTGGGCATACATTTGAGCAAATGACTCCAGCGTGAAACACCATTTCATTGAAGCGCAAGCAAAAGCGACATTGCCTTTCTCGGGACTCAGTCGTTTCTTTTCTCCCTGCCCGGGCAGGACATTTTCGATCATGGTGTTGACTTCTTCAATCACATGTTTCAGCTTGAAGTAGGCATCATTGGGCGGTAACTTGAGCTCGAGAATCAGCCTATCCATCTTGCTCACCACCATTGTCAACGGCAGATCCTCCAAGACTGCGTGCTTGATGATTTGTTCCGTATTTGCCTGCACCCCTTCCACGACATCGACGACGAGAACGACACCGTCGACGAGTCGAGATGAGACAGCGACCTCATCCACAAAGTTCACATGTCCCGGAGTATCGATAATGTTGAACAGGTGCGATTTTCCCTTTGTGTTCTGCAGGACCAAGCTCATGGGCGCCGATTTGATGGAGAGACCTCGTTCCCTCTCCAAGTGGTGCACGTCTGTATATCGAAGTTGTTCCTCCCTGTTCCTTCCCGTCTTCCTGTCGAGCCGTTCGGCGAAGTCGTGTGTTTGCATAACAAGCATATCCATAAACGCGGTTTTCCCATGGTGCAAGTGTCCAACAAGCGCGACATTCCTTATTTGGTCGGGGAAGTTGAGCAAATCTGTCATAAACTCGCGCGAATAGAAGACCGGTGGCAGCTCGCTCTCTTCGATAGAGAATTTCTTCTGTGTGACGGGAGCAATGATGGGTTCCGAGAGGGGTTGGGCGTCCTCTTCTTGTACCAAGGTCTCGACATCGGTGCCGTAGACCTGTTGTGCGCTGGGGTAATATTGTTTATCTTCGTGTAGGATAACAGCATTCGAAGGGCCTTCTGTCACGCGTCCTAACTGTTAGAAAAGAGATGTCTTCGCGGTTGACTGAGGACAGCGCACCGTCTACTTCCATTAATTCCTGCTCAGCCGTAACTTCATCCTCGTCTGCTCCGAAAGCTTCATCATAGTCGAAGGCCTGTGGCCTGGAATCATCGTGCGGAAGCTCTTCGTCCGACTCTGCGGCATCGCCGATGTAGTTACCAAACCTAGGGGTCTGGTCAGCGCAAAAGTCACAATTAATGATATTGAGAGCCAAAGTCGACTTCTCGCATGCTTCGGACTAACTCATCATAAAGATCATCCATTGTTGTTGTCGGGGGGATGCTCCAGGTGCACCGAAGCTGTTAAGGCTGATGGTGCATTACTTTTTTTGAGCCAGTACAAGCTCTTCGGGGTAACTTCAGGAACTTCTGCCGCCGAGCTTGGCGTTCCGATTTACTACACGGTACTCTCTGTCACACCCCCCCCCCACCGGTGGCCGACACCGCTCCTCATCTATTTGATTTTTGGTTTATAAAAGGGGGCTGGGCTCTTGTTTGCGATTCCTTCTCTAAAATCACCTGTCCAAGTTATCTTTGCATACCTATTTCTTTGGTGGCTCAAAAGCTTAACCACAAGGTTTCATACTACCCCCGCACATAACGAATCTTTCCAACTTGCCTCCCAGTATGGCTTCTCTTCCTCCCGTCTACATTGTGTCCTATGCCCGTACTCCTGTCGGTGGATTCCTAGGGTAAAAATGCCCACCTGCTTGCTGCATTACATCCCCAACCGGACGCTGATTTCCTTCCATAGTTCTCTTTCCAGCCAGACGGCCCCGCAGTTGGGTTCGCATGCGATCAAAGGTACGAACGCTTTCAGGCGCAAGATGCTTCAAGCTTTTTAACAGGCAATTTAGCTGCTGTCGAAAGAGCCAATGGTATCAAGCCATCCGATGTCGAGGAGGTGTTCTTTGGAAACGTCCTGTCCGCAAAGTAAGTATTAGAACGCGCCCCCCGTATTGACTTTTTACTTACGTTGTCTGAACAGTGTCGGCCAAAACCCTGCCAGACAATGTGCCCTTGGCGCTGGCCTTGAGGCATCCACAATTTGTACTACAGTGAACAAGGTTTGCGCTTCGGGCTTGAAGGCTGTTATTTTGGGTGCTCAGACTATCATGACTGGAAACGCCGACATTGTTGTGGCCGGTGGAACCGAATCTATGTCAAACACTCCTCACTACCTTCCCAACCTTCGCGCCGGTGCCAAATATGGAAATCAAACCATGGTGGACGGAATCGTAAAGGATGGCCTGACGGATGTCGGCAAGCAGGAACTCATGGGTCTGCAGGCAGAGGAATGTGCTCAGGACCACGGATTCAGCCGGGAGGATCAGGACAACTATGCCATCCGCACTTATGAGAAGGCCCAGGCTGCTCAGAAGGCCGGTTTCTTTGACGATGAGATTGCTCCCATCGAGCTGCCAGGATTCAGGGGCAAGCCGGGTGTTACGGTCTCGCAAGATGACGAGCCCAAGAACGTAAGTACTGATAGTATCGACGTCTCTGTATTCGCAGTGCTGACATTGTTTCTAAAGCTTAACCCTGATAAGCTTCGTGCTATGAAGCCCGCCTTTATCCCTGGAACTGGAACCGTCACCGCCCCTAACTCGTCTCCTCTCAACGATGGTGCTGCTGCTGTTGTCCTTGTGTCTGAGGCTAAATTGAAGGAACTCAACCTGAAGCCAGTTGCAAAGATTCTTGGATGGGGCGATGCCGAACAACAGCCCAGCAAATTCACGACTTCTCCTGCGCTTGCGATGCCCAAGGCTCTCACGCACGCCGGCGTGTCTCAGGATGACGTTGACGCCTTCGAGATCAACGAGGCATTTAGTGTGGTCGCCCTTGCCAACATAAAGTTGCTCGGGCTTCCCGCCGAGAAAGTTAACATCCACGGAGGTGCCGTGGCCATTGGTCACCCTCTAGGAGCTAGCGGTGCCCGTATCCTTTCAACCTTGCTTGGAGTCCTGAAGGCTCAAAAGGGCAAGATTGGCTGTGCGGGTATCTGCAACGGAGGTGGCGGTGCCAGCGCTCTGGTCGTCGAGTACCTTGCCTAGATGACGACCTTGGTGTGAATAAGGCGCCTTCTTGCCGCTACAAAAATTTTAGAGTCACGATGGCTCTGTCATGACGTTACGCATTGTGAGATTATGGATCTTTTGCATGGATACCTACCGTTGTAAAGTCTGTAGAAGAGATAAAGTGGATATACCTACATTAATTTATATATCGTTATGAAGTCGGTTTTTGGTATTTCATATTAACGAGTGGAGTCATTCACCCTTCCCAGAGCCAAGTGCAAGGAATGGAGTAAATATGGCTTGGACATGCTCAAGTTCACTTATTTATACACACCATGTATATTGGTATATAATCTGGTCTATTACTATATAACCTAGGCTATCATGTTACAAGATAACAATATACACTAGATATTAAAAAGTACTGCAAATAACAGCTATTAAACTTCATTATTTTTACATAGTTCACGGGGAACGAAAAATGCATGTATCTTGTGCAAACTACCTAGGGTAGCACTTATGCGCATACTATTAGTAAATAGCTGCCCCTTCGTCAAGCTGGAGGAGAAGCAAACCCAATCCAATTCTTGCCACCACTATAGGGCGTCTGAGAAGTCGAGCTTGAATATTCTGCGATATGTGGATAAAGCAAAGGACCCAGTTCTTGGCGGCAAACAGCCTCATGCTATTGTGTAGTGTCGCAAAGGTGTGGGCTTCCTAAGCTATAATGTCTGAGAGACAGGGTAGAGAGTCAAGAATCCAAAGATATAGTATATACGAGGTAATCTATAAACTAGAGAACATCGTACTGGACATGAAATCCGAGTTCCAATCTAGGCGAACGCACCCACAAATGCCATCAATAGAGCCCCAGCAGCAACTGCTATACAAGCCTCAACCCGGCGCTGACCTCGTAACGTAACGTAACTTGCCTCGCTCAGGAAGTCCTCAGCCAAGAGTTCGACTAACCCGGCGAAAAGCAGAAGCCCGCTGCTGATTGCATTGGTAATTCCAACCATAAGAAGACCTGTAGCGCTGGCTGGGTCATACATGTTGTGTAGAACAAGGCCGATGGCTTGGCCAATTGGGGTCGTAGCCCCATAGGCGAGGGACATGAGCCAAGGTTTCACGGAGGAAGGAGGAAAGAGATCCGGAATCAGAGATGCGATTCGGGAACCGAGGGCGAAGCCCTCGAATGTCTGGTGGAAGCAGATAGCCACTAAAAGGACAACGAAAGATGTGCCTGTTGCAACGCTAACGGCCATTCCGATGAATATACTATGGAAGAGGATGCCAGCCTCAAGCAAGAGGCATTGCAACAGCTGCCGCTGTGGATTTTGCATCGATAACTTGGGATCTATGTGAGACATCCCTGACTGGGAGCGGTGATGGTGGGAATGCGAGGTATGGCGGTGATTTCCGTTGGCCCGAGGAATTCCATTTCCACCGCTGTCTCCGCGGTCCAGATCCTCATCCTCTTTGAGGAGATTTGTTGTAGCGCCCTCTGGATTGAGCTCATCAGTCGAATTCCGCGAGTGCAGGTCGTATCCTTGTGTCGACGAAGGCGCGCGGATCTCAGGCATTGGTGAAAGATTGATATTATCTGTCGATCCCCTTGCCTCGAGACGCGAGTAATCCTGATCCCTAGTTTGGTCGTCACCGGGTAATTCGGTGCCTTCGCCCATTAATTGGTCATACTCGCTCCCATGGACATGGCCAGCACCCTTCATAGCAAAAAACATCTCCACCAAGACGACAACAAAGACTGATATCATTGCAACAAAGCCAGGCATAGCGCGATATGTTTCACTCCAGAACCGGGGAAGACATGGGTCAGTTAGCGACACAAATGCCGTGGGGAGTAGATGGACGAATGCTGTCGCGATCAAGACGCCCGTTCCGAAGTGTCGTGATAAGAAGAGAAACCGGCGGGGAATAGGTAGGCTTGGAAACCGGCGAGCAAGAATGGGGAAGGAACAGGCTTTTGCGAGTATAAAATTAGCTGAAGGTAACCGAATGGAGCACAGCACTAACATACCTAGAGTGCTGAGTGTAAGGATGAGAAAAAGCGCCATCACATGTACTGAAGTGTTGTAGGCGCCTTGCTTGTTCGAGCCACATGTTGGTTTGGCTCCGTCCGTATCACGATATACATTCCTTCTATAGAGCTCGTCTTGGAGGAGGGCGTCCGGTATTCCTGAAAGCCGAGAGCCTATGATAGCTAGTTAGCACTCTGGTCTCTTGCCCAGCCAATGCTCCGTGACTTACCGGAAGTGCCCATATCCACATGCCGTGACATCACGATGCCGTTTAGATGTGATTACTTATTGTATGCCTCTTAGAGTCTCGACACATCCATGACCGAAAGGCGATTCAAGTCAATCAGGTAAGAGTGTTAGATGGTACGGTGACCAGGCGCCGAAACATGAGAGCAACGCGTATTAATCGAGGAAAGGCGCAACTGCTGAGAGAATCCAAGAGGGAACGTAAATATGGCCCTCATAGATCGAAAGTAGGCATGACGGGCAATCGGGATGGTGGGTTGTGAACGTGGGCCCTGGACTTGGAAGGTTTGAGAACACACGTTGCTCCTGACAGTCCGACTCCGACCTCAGGGTACATTATCTTATCAATCAGTTAATCGGCTTAATAAGTTATTAGCCCCACACCTTTATGCCAAATCAAACCAATGACAACTTAGGCCCTTGGTTCAACGACTA
The DNA here is from genome assembly GCA_025688815.1 of Aspergillus carlsbadensis. NCBI lineage: Eukaryota > Fungi > Ascomycota > Eurotiomycetes > Eurotiales > Aspergillaceae > Aspergillus > Aspergillus carlsbadensis. The sequence goes on from MU628186.1 coordinate 95,935, forward strand.
CTCGTACAGCAGGGAAGAAGCATACTACGTAGTATATAGGTGTCGTGTCGTTAGGGATTTGAGTACCGCAATTATCTGGTTCTAAGTTTAGTCCAGCCACTGGTCCCAGTTGACTGATGTGGATTACTATGCGCATTAGTAAAAACAAGAGAATCTGTGCAAGAACCACGAACATTGCTTGAACCGTTTCCAGATTGGCGAGCGGCATTCCATTCCTTTTCCTCCACAATTTCCCATTCAGCGCTTGCTATTTCACCCATAAGGGTGGATTTCAACCTGTCGGTAACCTTTGTTGGAGCTGGTAATCTCCAGTTTCGGATGAAGTCGGTCCCCTCAGACGCACCCAGGAAAGAGTGCGCGGTGCCATGCGAATAGTGACCAAGCATAGGGAAGGATTTGGTTCGGTGAAGGGTGGTCCTCGGGGAGTCCTTGGGAGTCTTATTTTTGGCTTGAGTGTCGCGACCGGCAAGGGTCCTTATCAAAGTGGACGGGTTTCCCGGAGGTGCAACGAGAAGCTGCCACAGGTTTTTCCCAATGTCGCAAACATCCTCCCAGGAATCAGACCCGAGATTTAGACCCTGGCTGCGGCATAGCCAGGATACGTTCCAACCTAGTAATGCGACTCCTTCTATGAAAAAGCCATATGTTCTAAGATCATCCTTTGCCACATCAGAAAGCTTCTTTTTGATACAAAGCGGTCGAGGTCGATGTGGTGGAGGATGCCAATCAACATCCCGGGATGTTGAACCCGATGACGACGACTGGTTGGACGGCACCGAGGCTGTCTCTCGTGCATGATACGACGCGGATGGAGTGTATATGGTTGGTGTAGGATAGTTCCTGTGTGGAAGTGTAACCTCCGCCGGTAGTCTTAGAGACAAATAATGCGAAACGAGCACAACCATGTGGGCAATGTAGGAAAATGAAGTTGAGAGTTCTTCGGGATCGGCACCTGCTCGAGTATTAGCCTTCAAGGTAGACACAAAGAGAATAGGGACAGCTTCCCATTCAAGTCCCTAAGGTCGAAGATGTTGACACCTCCAATCATGTATGATTCCTTGAGCCCATTGTCCCGCTTTCTGACCTTCTGCCTTAGGCCGTAGAGGCTGGCGACTTCTCGGCAAAGGAATATCCGAGCTTCGGCTGTCTTAGTGTGGAGAGAATTCCAAAGATGATCCGTCCTCTTGTGATTGTTTTGGATACTGGTCAGTGCGCCTGTCTCGCGTTCGGCGAGTTGATATTTGGCGGATTCTGAGTCGGAGCGCCGTCGGGCTAGTTCTAGCTTGCGTTTTGAGATATCAACATTCCTATTCTGAATCTCGGACCGTAGGCTTTCAATCTGGGAGGCAAGCATCGCAGTTCTCCCAGTGGATTGGGCTTGCATATTGCCAATACTCTGTAATGTCCAAAATTTGGAGGTTCCATTCTCCGACTCAGAATCGTACTTCCCTAGCTCAGTTGAGAGATTCTCTGCGTTTGACTTGTATGCCACGGCATCTTCGATTTGTTGGCCGAGGTTTTCCTTCTCCAAGAGTACGCTGGCGCTTTCGAGGCGTAACGGATAGAGTGAGTTGCGGGTACACGTTGAGCAGAAGAGACGTAAGCGTGAGGTGTGAGCACGAGCACATATATCGCAACTCATTTCAGGAGACTTGCAGTTCTTCAATCGGGTTTCGAGGCAATGATAGTTCAAGGACCCGAGTCATCAGGTAGCGGTTAGTTGTCCAGCTGCTTAAACAGGGACCCATGTGTGATGACTGAAAAAGCGGAAAAGGTGCATGGGAGCAGCGATGTATCATGGCTCTCTCCAAGTATATTTCGGGAAGATCGTGGTTGCGCAGGCGATATCGGGTATTGTTGAATGGAGTTGAGATCGATGCAACTGATCGACCTGAAAGGCCTAGCCGGCTCCTCGAAGACGTCACCTGACGATGCCTCAGGCATAAGGGGACCTGACCCAGACTGGCCTCTCATTGTTCGAGAACTCATCTGCCAACCAGTCCAAGCCAGGATGCTGAGTTTACGAACCCAACAAATGAACGCCATGGGAATACAAAGATGAAATGTGGATGTAGGATGGTAAAACACTAGTGATATCAGAGCGAGAAACTACCAGGTACATCAACGAGGCGGCGCCGCCAAATCCGCGTTGAATTAGATTTTCTGTGACTCAAACAAACAACCAGCGTATCTACAAGATCAATCTCAAGACGCAACTCTTCCGGCGCGCTGATACTTTACCCCCGAAACAGACTACTGCACAACCAGATGGTCGAAAGGAGATCGACTCTTGAATGTGGAGAAGTGGTGCTGAGCTGTTGCTGATTTGACCGAGTCCCAAGTCACACAGACAGTATCGACAGAAAAAAGTCCAATTCGCCCTGATATAACTAGGTGAACTCATTCAAGGACGACAAGTCCTACCCCCAATAATCACAATGGGTGCGGGGGATAAGACACAGACACCTTCTCGCATCCCCAGCCGGAAGTCTGAGGCGACTCTAGCCAAACCTGCGGCTGCTACTGAGCCGCGTGGTCCTTCGGAGAATGAATCGCAGCTCAAAGAACGCATGGAGGACTGTGACTGGTCTGAGCTAGAAAGCAGCTACATGCAGATGATGGAAGAGTATGAAGACGCCGAGGGGGAACTGAGAGATCAGATCACAAAACTACTTCAGGTACTTTACAACAAGATATCCTTAGGTGCATCATGCTCACCACACTTTTTTTTTTTTTAGATTTTTACATCTTGGTCTCAGACCACCGTTGCCCATGACGAGACGAGGGCTCTGAAAAGGTTGGTCAACCACTTCGCAACATGGTCACTTGCTTGACTGCAATACTAAAATTGTCTTTAGGTTCAGAACGCAAATGAATCATGTTCAAAATTCCGAGGAAAGCCTGGAGAAGAAGAGGAATCATTGTATGTTGTACACTTTAACCACTGAATTGCCAGCTCTGACAACTGAATACAGACATGGATGTTGTAAAGGCATTTGAAAGTGCACTTGCGCTCTTGAATGATCGGGTCAGGCCATGATTGCACCGAGTGCGACTCTTCCTAGGTTATGGCATCGACACTTGTGCATGTGTTGAGTCAACAGATCGAGCAAAAGCCGGGGTGGTGATACTTGAGATTCGTATTTTAGCGACTACGAAAGTCACCAAACATTATATCATGAAGTAACGAATTAATGGTACTGATACATTCGGATTTTTTCTCTCTCAGAATTCGTCACGCCTGCTGGCTCTGCCTATAACATCCTGCCACTGAGTATCGGCACGTCTTCTATTACTTGCCAGAAGAGCCTCCTCCTCCGTATTTTCCGCATCCTCGTCGAGCTGCCGTTCGTCCAATTTCGGAGATCGTAGAAGAGAAGTGACCAAAGCAAGTAGGTGGATACCTGTGAGTGTATTCATTAGTGGTAGCTTTGATTTATCTTGGGCTGGTATGAAAAATACCAAGAAAGGCAAACTGGGCCCAGAAGAAGATTACACCGAAGAACGGAAAGCGTATCGTCAGTTGATTGAGGAGCGTACTGGCAACGCTAGGGGTGCAAACCTCTCGTGCTACCTCGTTACCAATTGCTTCGGAGCAAGGTTTGACAAGGTGCTTGGTCTCCCGACAATTGGGTAGTCTTTCAGACGAATCGGGTGAGCGATCACAAAATGTTTGAGGCCCAAAAGTTGCATACTGAGGTGCAGCAACCATGGCCACCGTGTAGTTGAGCGCCAGTATAGACAGCATCAACATGGCTGTCATCAATAATAGGGCCTGTGGGGAAGTGTGCCCTTGGCGAACCTGGAAGATGTTGATCCATAAGAATCGGATACCAACGGTAGCAATGCCAACCACAGAGCCGAAGAAAAATATCAGCACAAGTATGGTGAAGATCACGTAGTCGATCGGGAACACTTTGGCCGATTGAACGAATATTTGGTTGATCGGGTTGAAGGTGTTGATATGTCCAAGTATGTACCCGCAACGATGCTTGCAGATTGAGTTCTTGGCCTTGTCAATTGCCGTTAAGAGCATAGAAATCCATGTCAGTAGCACGACCAACAATATTAGGACGCCTCCCAGGAGCTTGAATGGGCGGAAGATGGCTTCAAGCCTGTACCATGCTCTCATGAGAAGGCTCTGGGATTCCCCTTCAGCTTCTTCTGCCAGTCGATGTCTTCTAATCAATGTTCTCTCTTCTCGTACCAAAGCGTCCAGCTCTCTGCGGTCTTTGGAGGATAAATGGTCATGATCCCCCCCGCATCGACCTTCTAGCTGTCGCTGGCGTTCTCTGTTCGACTCGAGCTGTACGACAGAGTTTGCCTTGAAATTCTGGTTTGATAGGGAAGGGCCGCCCTTTATAAGCCGAACAGGAAGAACGGCAAGCCCTGTAGAGGTATGTATAACAAACACACACATCCCAATCGTGGTTAGCAGACCGACAGCAAAAGTAAGAGCGCGCTCGCCGCCTGAAAAGAATGGTCAGCACCTAGAAACAACAGATTAATGAGGTTACTTACGGTTCTCCGTGAGCAGTCTCTTGAAGAAGTCTAATCCATTGCCGTCATCAGATTTGGAAACGGGCACGAAGAACCCGACGAGAAACAAAATGATCAATATGGCAACAAATGACAGAGTATATTTGAAGGCGCCCCAGAATCGTTGTCCGAAGCTTTGTTCTCCTGTTTGAGCGGCCACTTCATCATACTCTTCATACCAAAAATAGATAAACGGGATAACAAGAAGACAGAGGAGAATGTCCACGGAATATAAGATGTAGTATACAAGGGTTAGAGAGAAAATGATTTTATCCACTACCTCTTGACTCGCCCAGTCTTTTCGCTGACCGACGGCAGTAGAGACGGTGGACGAAACTAGAGCAACATCAACAGGCAGTAGGAGAGTGGTTGCAAGGAGACATGCGATTGCGATAATGCACGTCACAGTCACTGATGGGGAGCGGTCGCGAGGGGTTTGATAAACATAGATGAAGACCGAGGCAACCGTAAATAAAACAGCTACCACGATGGCATAGACGACCCAGATAAGAGACGTCTGTAGAAGAGCCATGATGAGGCTAGCAAAGCTCTAATGACTCTGGTCGTCAGGAGATGTAGCTGGAGGTTGTCAACTCGATGCTTCCAATGAGGACGACTTGTTTCGCGTTACGTCATTGGCTCGTCAGTAGGTACCGAGTACTAGTAGTGAGCTCTAATCACGTGCTTACGCGGCTCTTCAAGGACCAGTCGTGCGGAGCCGGAAAATATGCCAGTCGTAACAGCAACGGAAACTCGGAAATTCTTCACAGGAGTAATCCCTTGATGATTTGTTTACGGTTGATGATATTGCGGCTCTTATCCCACCGTGCTCTCTAGATTCCACCTTTGTTCCTCGGGCGATGTCGTCGCGCGCGCAGATTAGTCGAAGCGGAATAGCATAACCTCCCTCTACGGGGTTCCCTCTGAACACGAATTTCTACCGCGATGCAGTGCTATACTGAATTACTCCCCCCGACGGGAGTCACTCATGCATTGGCTGTGCCCTTTCTCTCCGCAACGGCCAATAACCTGATTGTTGCCAGGACGTCACTTCTTCAGATATTTTCCGTGCGCACCGTCCCGTTTCACTCAGAGAACTCGGATTCCGGATTGATACACCAAGGGCAAGGCACGGACAAGCTGGTCTTGGAGAGGGAATACTCGTTACCTGGAACAATAACGGATCTCTGCCGTGTCAAGATCTTGAATACCAGAAGCGGCGGAGAGGGGGTACTTATTGCCTTTCGCGATGCTAAACTTAGCTTGATCGAGTGGGACCCGGAGCGTTACGGCATCTGCACTATCTCAATCCACTATTATGAACGCGATGATATGACCCGTAGTCCATGGGCATCTGACCTGGCCAACTACGGCAGCATACTGAGCGCAGACCCGAGCAGTAGATGTGCGGTTTTCCAGTTCGGGGCTCGAAACCTCGCCATTATACCATTTCACCAGGCAGGAGATGACCTAGTGATGGATGAATATGGAGAAGACCTTGGTGACGAGAATCTAGTAAGCAGTGGCTCAAAGGACCGCGATGAAACTAAAGACAAGGTCGCTACTACATATCATACTCCTTATGCCTCATCATTCGTCTTACCATTGACTGCGCTGGATCCATCAATAATTCATCCCAAAAGTCTAGCTTTTCTCTATGAGTATAGGGAGCCGACTTTTGGTATATTGTACTCTCAGGTCGCAACTTCAACGGCTCTACTCCACGAACGAAAGGACGTTGTCTATTACACGGTCTTTACACTTGATTTGGAACAGCGGGCCTCCACGACCTTACTCTCCGTTACTAGGCTACCTAGCGACTTGTTCAAAGTGGTGGCTCTTCCACCCCCTGTCGGCGGATCGCTACTTATCGGATCCAACGAACTCGTGCATGTCGACCTGGCAGGCAAAACCAATGCTGTGGGGGTCAATGAGTTCTCTAGACAGGCTTCTTCTTTCTCAATGACTGATCAATCGGACTTGTCTCTGCGGCTGGAAAACTGTGTCGTGGAGCGGTTTTCCGAGGATAATGGAGATCTGCTTTTGGCCCTCTCCACTGGGAAAATGGCGCTGGTTAGCTTTAAGCTTGACGGGAGGTCAGTCTCTGGAATTTCTGTTGTTCTCTTAGCAAAACAAACAGAAAATTTCATGTCTTCGACCCCCTCGTCCTCTGCTTTCCTCGGTGATGGGAAGGTCTTCTTCGGTAGCGAGGATGCGGAATCCGTGCTCTTGGGTTGGCCACATACTTCTTTGTCCACGAAGAAGTCCAAATTCCTGGCGAAACATACGGCGAATGCTTCAGGAGACCTCTCGGACGATAGCGATGATGACGTCTATGAGGATGATCTCTATTCTTCTGCACCCGACACAACGAACAATCGACAGAATCAGGCGATCAATTCTTCTTCTGCGGGGTTGGAAAATCTAAAAGTTCATGACAGGCTGTTTAGTCCTGGTCCTATACGCGACATTGTGATGGGGAAGAACTCCGCAGTTATTACGGACGGCGGGCAATCAGAGAACAAGATTTCTGATCTTGAACTCGTGGCAGCACAGGGATCTGATAGGGGTGGCGCATTGGTGGTTATGAATCGGGAGATTGACCCATTAGTTCTTGATTCAATGCCCACGGGTTCAGCGGATGCTCTCTGGACGGTCTCCATAGCCCAGCCCCTAGAGGGTGACAACGAGCAAAGATACCGCGACTTTGTCATATTATCAAAGCAAGAAGGCACCGACAAGGAGGAATCTGAGGTGTTCATCCTAGATGATGGGCTGAAACAATTCCCGGCGCCAGAGTTCAACCCTAACCACGATTTGACCGTAGAAATCGGAGCTTTGCCGAGCAAGAAAAGAGTGATTCAGATCTTAAGGAATGAGGTCCGAAGCTATGATGCTGGTAAGTCGCCATTATGAAAAGCCACCAAATGGAAGCTAATTTAGCTAGACCTGGGGTTGGCCCAGATTTATCCTGTATGGGATGATGAGTCCAACGAAGAACGTGTGGCTGTCAGTGCCAGTATTGCGGATCCTTATCTGGCAATTTTACGTGACGATTCATCGTTATTACTACTACAAGTCGATGAAAGCGGCGACCTAGATGAAGTAACGGTACCGGAAGATGCTGCAGCTCGAAAGTGGTTGTCCGCTTCCATATACTTCGACAAGAGTGGTTTGTTCGCTTTTACAAAGCCTAATACAGCCAATTCGCCCGAGAGCAGCACGGTTTTGTTCCTGTTGAGTCAAGATCACCAATTATTTGTGAGTTTGTGAGAACTTTGTCTGGACTGCCAGCTAATGCCCATGGATTGAACTAGATGTACCAATTGCCAGACCAGAAGCTCGTCTCAATTATTGAAGGGGTCAGTTGCTTGCCGCCTATTCTGTCGACCGAGCCGCCCAAACGATCTACTACGCGCGAGCGTTTAGTACAGGTGACTGTTGCAGATCTTGGTGATTCCTGGAGCAGTATGCCCCATCTGATTGTACGCTAGTCAATCCCTTGGTTGCTGGTAGACATACGCTAATTTAGAACGGTTAAAGTTGCGGACTGAGACCGATGACCTCGTGGTGTATAGACCGTTCACCGGGGCCTCTCCCGGCGAGGGACCAGCTGGTCTCAAATTCTTTAAAGAGTCGAACCATATTCTTCCAAGTATTCCCACCAAGGTAGATGACGAGCAGTCAAACTCGAAGCCGCTTCGCATTCTATCAAACATCTCGGGGTACTGCAGCATCTTCATGCCTGGGCCATCGGCGGGGTTCGTCTTCCGAACTCCAACGGCTCCGCCTCATTTTATGCGTCTGAGAGGTGGTCATGTTGGAGGCCTTGGATCCTTCAGTAGCCCTGATAAAGGATTCGCGTATCTTGACTCAAATGTGCGCTGTTCCTCCTGCAGATGTAGGCTGTTCTTACTGACCTTAGACCTCAGGGCGTCGTTCGGCTAGCAAAACTGCCTAGAGAAACACACCTAGGACACGCATGGACAATGAGAACGGTGCCTATAGGGGAGCAGATTGATCAGCTAACGTATTCCTCTACTTCTGAAACGTACGTCCTAGGTACCTGCACGCGAGCCTCGTTCAAATTACCAGATGACGATGAGCTACACCCCGAATGGCGGAACGAAGGTTGGCACTATGCATTTCTTTTCTCTTTGGCTCTGGGCTAATCAGCACAAGTGATATCTTTTGTGCCTGAGGTGGATCAAAGCTCTCTGAAAGTTGTTAGCCCCAGAACATGGTCTGTTATTGATAGGTCTGTATCCTCGACGACTTGTGAGATCAATAGCTGACGTTTCTCAAGCCATTCTCTCGATCCCACCGAACACATTATGGCCATTAAGACCATGAGTTTAGAGGTGTCCGAGAATACGCATGAACGCAGGGACATGGTCGTGGTAGGCACCGCAATCACGCGCGGTGAAGACATACCTTCGCGGGGCTGCATATATGTCTTTGAGGTGATCAAAGTGGTCCCTGACCCGGAGCACCCGGAGACAGACCGTAGGTTGAAGCTTATCGGCAAAGAGCCTGTCAAGGGAGCCGTGACAGCACTCTCCGAGATTGGCGAACAGGGCTTCCTGATCGCCGCTCAAGGACAGAAGTGTTTAGTTAGGGGTCTAAAAGAGGACGGGAGTCTTTTGCCGGTTGCATTTATGGATATGCAATGCTATGTTAGCGTGGCCAAGGAGCTCAAAGGAACCGGAATGTGTATCCTGGGGGATGCCGTAAAAGGTATCTGGTTTGCAGGCTACTCGGTACGTTTCCACGTCCACTCTAGCATGAAAGATAGAACCCGCTCTAACGGATATACACTCTCCAGGAGGAGCCCTATAAAATGAGCCTCTTCGCTAAAGACCTCGATTATCTCGAAGTATCAGCAGCAGACTTCCTCCCGGACGACAACAAGCTCTTCATCGTTGTCGCCGACAGCGAATGCAATCTCTACATCCTCCAGTACGACCCTGAAGGTAAGCCCCGGCGCGGTTACACAGCCGAAAAGACCCCAATGGTATCCTTGATCCTAACGAACCCTTAAAGACCCCAACTCCTCCAACGGCGACAAACTCCTGAACCGCAGCAAATTCCACACAGGCAATTCCATCTCAAACCTAACTCTCCTCCCCCGCACCCTCGTTTCTTCCGAGCGCGCCATCTCCGGGCCCAGCCCAGACGACGAAATGGACATTGACAGCGCCGCCCCACTCCACCAAGTCCTCGTCACCTCCCACAATGGCTCCATCGGCCTCGTCACCTGCGTCCCCGAGGAATCCTACCGCCGCCTCTCGGCCCTCCAATCCCAGCTCACCAATACGCTCGAACACCCGTGCGGTCTGAACCCCAGGGCGCACCGCGCTGTTGAGAGCGACGCGAGTGCGGGGAGAGGTATGCTCGATGGGAACTTGCTTTTCCAGTACCTGGATATGAGCAAGCAGCGAAAGGCCGAAATCGCCGGGCGGGTTGGCGCAAAAGAGTGGGAGATTAGGACGGACCTTGAGGTTGTTGGCGGAGATGGGCTTGGGTACCTCTGATTGATGACTGTGAAAAAGGCAGATAATTGCTCAGCTTGGTTGGAGCAATTGCTAGGATTTCTACGGTTGTTTTCTATCTGGGATTTTCGGTAATGAACAAAATATATACGTAGACCGCATATTAGCCTTATACACTCGATTCTACACTATTATTCGACATATGCAGGAACCTCTATTTGATCCATTCACTCAACCATTTTTACCTTTATTCCTGCTTGCTAGCGTCCATCACCAATGCTGAGGTTTCTCGGCCCTAATAATAGAAGTACATCACAGTATTAATTTTTCCCGCTACCCAAACTTTGGGCCCGAATGCCAGAGTCGGTGCATGCAGGGCTAAGAAAGATAAAAAAGGACAGGAGGCAAGGGAAGAGAAGAAGTAGAAGGGATGGTTTTTCAGATGATATATGCCTCAACGGCCAGCCGAATATTGTTATGCACGATCATGCTTTTTTTTGTCACCGTCTTCAGGCAACCCAGGCCTGGGAGAAACAGGCACAATAATTATGATATATGATATGCATCTGAGAGGAGACCAGAATAGCTCCTTTCGCAAACATTGCGCAGATCAGATGAGAATAGATAGACACGAACGAAGAAAAAAAAAATCGGAGAGGGAAAGCAAGAAATGAGGCACAGGGGGTAGATCCATTAGACTCCATTACGCCGCCACCCAACCACCCAGTAGTCGTTCCTATAACCGTACATGCCCGGCAAAAATGAAGACATCAAATCATGGTACGTGAAAATCTCCGAAAAATATATAAGGTCCATCCAGATGGACACAGGGCCACCCCCCAAAAAAACAAGAGGCTCAACGTAGTAGAGCATAATAAGAAAAGACACGACCGAGGATTATGAGACGTTGCTTCAAAATACGTCTTCTGCAGCGAAATATCGCTTGCTCTGACCTCGGGCCGTCACGTACTTCATCTGTGGCATATTTGTATGGTGTACCACGTGTGGGCGGTACACAGCATCAACGGGTCCCTGCCAGTCCTCTATGGGTAACGGAAAGTATTCATACAACACATCAGCGCTCTCACTTGCAAAAGGCAAGCTTGATGCAAATTGTTGTTGGAAATTCGTGGCGCTCACTAACGGCACCGTGGCCGATGTGCTTCTTGACTGCGTCTGAGGCGCGACATGAGAAACTTTGCGCATTTTGGCAGGTCGACCAGAAGAGTCAACACTAAGATTTCTGGACGCGAGGTCATTGGAAAAAGATGACAGAGATCGCCCGTGGTCATTGAGATGAATCAGATCCGAGTTATCGTCATCTAACAGAGATAGGTTGATGGGAGCTGCGACGGAGCTGCTTGTCCGACGGTGAACCTCTGCCGGGCGCGAGAATTCTGGGCTGGATTGCGTGTAAATCGACGAATGCGGCATCGTTGTAGGAAGCGCTGCAGGCCCCTGAGAGGTAATCTGTGTCCAATCCGGGGAAGCTTGTGTTGGGTGAGCTACGGAAGTCTCTGGAGAGCTGCTCTTAACGCCAGTCTTTGCTCTGGCAGACGCCACACCTGATTGCGGCGCAGAATCGCCGGGCGAGGTGCGATTTATGCTAGCTGAAGCGGTATTGGAAGCTTGGGCATTCTTCCGGGAAGCAGCAGCACTGCCACTCAGAGGTAGATCCTTGCGGGATTGGAAGTTGCGAGGACTGCGGCCACGAACGATGACCGGTCCAGAGTGTACCTCGCAAATTTGGATCTTTCCGCCAGTGGACAGGGTCGCGATGACCTTCAGTCGGACCACAAAGTGCTGTTGCAGCTCCTTTCTTCGTCCATTGTTGGCAGTCGCGACGCGGAATTGAAGACGCTTCCAGGCGATTGGGAAAGTCGCGTAGTCGGTATCTAGGTCCTGTCCAGCCATCATATCCAATGGGATTGCCGGGGGTTCCTTTTCGACCTTCGGGGCGCCGATACTTGGGTTATTCCCGTTTGCTGCGTCTTCATTGGTAGAATTTCCGTTTGCAGCGGGAGTTTTCCAGGGAACTGAGATGATTTTTACCGAGTTCCCCTCCACAGACTCGGTAGCCGATACGGTTAGTTCCTGCGCGACGATGGGTATCCGATCCCCAGTGTCGGTGATGATATAACGCAAACCTCGAGGAAGAGTTACCGAGCCAGTGATCTGGAACAGATTTCGACGGTAGCAAGTTAGCTCCGCGCCTTGGGGCGGAGCATTCTCCGTCGGAGAAGTAGTCCACGGCGATTCGGCAAGAAAGAACATGCCATGTAGCTGAGCGGAAACTGATATTGAGGTGCGCCGAAAGGAATAGTCGAGGAGTGTGAAAGGATATGACGGAATAGAAAAGCTCAGCAGCTTATTGTTATGATCGATAGACGAGTCGGCAGGCGGCTCAGCGGGAGGCGCGGGATCGAAGGGGGTCACCATGTCCGTGAATGGGTCCTCATACCCTGAGAATCTTTTGAGAGTCTCCGGGGGCAACGTATGATGGGGGAAGGCCAGATCATCTCCGCTAGGAGGGACCGTTAGAGCACAGCATCAAACACAATCAGGAGAAACTACGAACCTAACGAACGTTTCCGAATCAAAGTTGGAGCGCTGATCTGGGAGGTCCATCCCCGGCAAGGCATTGAGGTAATCCGAGCCCTGGATATTGGCTAGCGAAAGTGGGGAGGCCAGGTACGGCATCGCCATAGTATCGAAACCGTCCATGACGGGGGCCTAAAGCCTTCGAATTAAGCAGTCGGCGCTGCAAGATGTTCGGGTAGAAGGATTTCGGATTTCAGAAAGAGCGAATGGTCCGACGAGGATTGCTCGGCGAGATGAGAGCGAACGACGGGGTCGCAAAGAGGAGGGGGGGAAACGAGGAACGGTAAATGTTAGAGAAGAGCGGACATGGAGGAGGGAGATGTTGCAGTAGTATAAGGAAAGGGTCGCAGAAGAGGGAGGAAGGGAAAAAGCAAGAAAGGATTGGGAGAATCAGCAGAAAGTATACAGAAGCGCTGGCTGAGGGAAAAGGAAAGGTGATGTAGAGCAAGTCTTGAATGGCGCCGAGTGTGGATCGGACACCCCCGAAGTCAGCAAGCACTTCGTATGAAGAGCACGTTAGTGGGGACCGCAGCTACCTAGTGGGAAAGAAGAAATGAGAGACCCCAGGCAGGAGAACGATCCGGAGAGAGACTAGCGCTAGGACGAGAGAGGAACAGATAACAGGAAACAAGACGGAGCCGGCGACTGGGGGCGAGGAGGTGGAACTGGAGCTAGACAAGACTGAAAGAGCACCGGCGAGTGGCAGAACTTTGAAGAGCGAGAGTCGAGACAGCGAGTGAGTGGGCTGCGATGAGGGGCGATGAGAAAGCTCAGCAAGTCTGGAAGAGGGGAAACCACAAAGTTCAAACGGCGGCAGAGGTTCTAAGAGGCCAGTCGCGCATCGGGCCTAGTGCCCTTCCAGAGGCTGGTCCAACTTAGACTTTAAGCGGAGTGTGCCGCACACGGCCCTGCTGTTTGCGTGGAATGACCGCCAAAAGAGGAGGCCTCTACTCCGTACAGAGCAAGCGCCTGTCAATGCTCTTGTAAATGTCCTTCGCTTTTCCCAGATTATTCGAGTCTCAACGGTGTATCTACCCAAGAAGAAAGCAGTTCTGCCTGCCACTGGCACCTGGCACTGCACCTGGGCAGACTTACGGACCTTCCGTATTAGGCATGGCTCCACCTTGATAGCACTAGCCCAGGTTTATTAATAAGGCTCCACTCTGTATGCCTGGGGAAATTGTGTACTCTGGACTGCAGTCCGCTGCTCTTGCGGCAGGGAAGATAGGGTATAATCATATTGTTATTGCTGTTATTCTTCAAGGCGACGACTAGTGCCGCCGTGCCGGTTAACACAGGTTAAACGCGCACAGAACCTGGGAGACTACTGCCCGCATATCTAAATCCTGAATCGCACACCTTCCCAAGGCCGGCTGGGACTCGGAACCGTCTTACTCCGGGGGAACAAGTCCTCAATAGCTCCCCTGGGACCAGCAGCACAGCAGGAACCACGGTACAGCAGTTGATATGAAAGCAGCCTTCCTTTCACCTCTTTCCTCTTTCCTGCACTGTATGGAGAACCCATCCATTCTTTCAGCTGACCGCAAGACTGGATTGGCGCAGATGGGATCGGCGGTGGTCTGGCTGACATGCATGCGATCCTTTGCCCTGGAAGTCCCTGAGCGCACGCAAACCTTCACGTCTGCTGCTCCTGGCAAGGGGGTATCCACGGCGCGATGCGCTGATGCAGGAGAAGAGTCGGAGAATTCATCCTCCTTTGCCTTCCCAGGAGCGCCGTCATGCTGAGCTCATGGGTCTACCTGAGTGATTTAACAATTCGCCACGGGGTACTATCACGCTCTCTCCCTTGTGGGAGTGTCGCACAGCGTCTTCGACTCTGGATCAGCCGCCATTTGGGGCCCAGCGATTGGTCCGGCATTACCGTCGATTAAAACCAGTTCAGGGACTTCCTCCTTGCGGTGGTAGCGGTGGCAGCGCTGCTCAACATGTCGTGATTGCTGGCCCTCGGTGCTTTTTGCAATAGCCAGTCAGTGATCAAATCCACCCGGGGTCGAAATCGATGGGCTGCAGAAGCAAAAAGAAGCGCCCAATACGACGCTTCGATGCACCTGCGCAGGATTGCAGGATTGGAGCCCTTGTCGCTTCCAGAACATTTCTAGAATCTCACCAGGAGCGAAGGTCTTGCATGTGATTACCGCCACTCACTCACAGCAGGCGCCATTATTATTCTGATGACTTCTTCAATAATTATTTATTACCAGTACTTATTACCACAACTAAGTACGTGACTCCAGAGGCGGCAATGAAATCACTAGCTCCTCTGTGCGACCGCAGGTGCTTGACTTTCTTTGACTGTCTTGACTCTTTGGCCGTCTCGTCAAGACACTGCAGGAGTCAAGAATCTGACATGCTGAAGAAATGCGTGCTAGAAAGCAATCAAAGCGTTCCACGCAGGGGTTATCTCTGGCAGCTCTCAGGTCTCAACGGGTTCCTCCGATCGATGCGCTTCAATGCAGATAAGCTCCCACGATTCAGATTTTTCTTTCCGTTTTTTTTTCATTTTGTCTCGGCATCGGCAGGGGGCCAAGAAAGAACATTCCAACAATCTTGAATAATAATTCCATCCCACCCACTGCCAGCCTGCCACTTTCCCAAGCCCACAATCGCCATCAGCGAACAAGAATTAAATTCTGCCGCCATAAGAAGCAAAAAAAAGTCGATTGTAAATGGCGTCGGCGGCGGCAGAACGACCCACACTCGCATCATCCCATATCGTCATCCAGCCCATCATTGTCAGTCTCCCTTCTGCAAACGGCTCGACAAGTCCTTGCTGAAGACTCGAATGTCTAATCCATGGGGGCCAATCGAATGCCCAGAGCTGCGGGTACAACTGGTCTCCTCCCGCGACACCGTCCCTCGGGGCAGAGCTGAAAACGAAATAAAAAACCGCCCATATCGTCTCACAGGAACCAGGAACGGTACACCTATCGGATCGTCTCCTCCACGCTTTCTATCAGGCCTTGCAAACTCCTCGGAGGATTCGAGTCAATCGACTGGCCATCAGAACGCCAGACTAATACTTTCTGATACCAACATCGATGAGTTCCTGTTGCCGTCTGCGCTAAGGCACACTTTGCAATGCCCAGCAACGCCACGGAGCGCACAGAGTGTCGAGCTCGACGTCGTTCACCTTTACCCCAGCCACCGCGACTCGTCACTCGTGTTCCAGTAGTTGACACTTCCTCCAAAACTCCAAAGTGCCACTGCCGCAGCGTAGATCATCCGTAGTCTAGATCGACCAGTGCCAGTGATCGCTCCCTCCTTCCAGTTTCTGGTGACAATACGCGAGCGCAATCTCGTTATCCAACGGATATGGGGCTGGCCGGTGTGCAGCTCATGAAGCATCCCATGAAACTAATTGGATGTGAGCCTGTATGTCAACGGTCGATCGCCATGTCCTTTAATATGCGCGTTTCACAAATAAGAACTTAAGAGCCTTAGACGTCGGGAGGGAGACCCGATAATCGACTTTACTCCCGTCGTTCTAATACCTTACTCCATAATTAATCGACTTACTCCGATGGAGAATCGCGCAGGCGGGCGAAGATCGTCCTAGAATCGGAAACAGAAACGATGATGGACCGCATATCCAGAACCCTTAAAAATAGAAAAAGAAAACACGAGGTGATTGTCTTTTGTACTCCATGAACAGGGATGGCTGTAACGTACATGCAACGGTAGATCTCTAGATAATTGATATCGCTTCGCAAATTCAAAATCGAACCCACAGTATATATCCCGGCTTCTCATTCATTGTATATGCACTGTCCCAACTGTCAAGGACCTTCCTTAAGCTATCTTACCATCGCTCTCTTATACGTACTGAGGTATATAACAGAAATAGACAGACCAAAAGGAAGAAAAAGGGGGGTATACAAGAAGATCGTAAAATATCATCTCGCCACTCGCAATGAACTCTAGGACTTGAGGGGGCTTAATCAGGGCCCCGGCACCATGGTCCATGTCGCAGCATCACAGTTAACCTCCTCAAAACTATGCAGCGTGCTGAAGCCCAGCTCCGTCAACCAGTCGAAATTGCTATCCGCATCTACCTGCAGGGGTCATGGTTAGCACAAGGCGAAATCCTGGCCAGGGTGCGTTGTTTTCTTGCACTTCCCCGGAAAAAGAAAACATGCATCATGCAAGGAGAAGGAAGAGGAGATGGAGGGACTAAAATAATACTATACTTACACAGTCTACAATGACCGCTTCCGCGCCCTGTCTCCGTATTTGCTTAATCCCCAAGAGGATCAGCCCCTGCAGCAGGGTCGCGTATTCACCGACCGAGGGCGAGATTACTGGAGATGAAATCCCCCCCGTTGAGGCGTGGGTGGCCTTCATGGCCGGCATGTGCTCAGCTAGACTTGCTCGTTCGTTGTAGATGACCACACTGCCGAGGATAGCCCCATCCTGCGGTCTTCTGGCGCGGATGATCCCACAGTGCGGTGCCCCGCCAAGAGCCACTTTGTAAATGTCTATCACGCCTTGTCTGGAGTTAGTCTTGACGTGGTCGATGATGGAATCTGCATAGTCCCATCCGTGGACGAGGTCGTAGGTTACTTCTGCGCCCTGGAGACTGTGGACTAGGCCTTCGGGTGGCTGCCAGGTCTGTAGCGTGCGCAGCACGGCGCTGCAAACCGGGCGCGATAACGCCGTGTTCCACCCTAGATTGGCGAACCACTGGCGTAGCTGTTTTCGCTCCACAGGGTTGGCGGCCGGGATGCCCAGGTAGATCCCGGGCAGACGCGATCCAAGTTGAAACCGCTTCATCCCCTTTCGTTGCAGGAGTGTCCGGATAGCGCGGTTGTGAAGCGAATTTCCAATCGAGAGCTTGCGCCTTGACGGGTCAACGATCAGCGACCCTATTACACCCGTGCCCGACGCGCGGAAAAAGTAGGTTGAGCAAAAGCCATAGAGGGCTCGTGTGGTGCTGTTCCGAACGACAAAGTGAGCTTCGTCGATGTCGTCCCTTCGAAGGAGAAAACTGTTGGGTGTCACGCCCAAAAGCTCGGACCGTTGGCCTCGACTGTCTTCTCTAACCGTGGTGAGAAGCGAGTCCAAAGCATCTGAGTCTCTCTCTTCGTTCCAATTCTCTACGAGCCAGTGCTGCCTCGCTTGATGGAGTTTTTGGCTGCGGTTAAAGGAACCTGGCAGGGACCCCTTTGGTGCCGATTCTCCATACAATACTCTGACCAGAGCCTCGAGAGCCGTGTCCGTGAAATCGTATGTGCATATATACGTCCCGATTGTTGTATCCATGACAAAGTCGTAGGGCGAACTCGCAGCCACCACAACCATCGGTTTCTCTCGTGGTTCGCCAGAGGGATTAAACTGCGATCTACATATCATAGAGACGTGTTTGGTGAACCCCTGCTGATACATGTTCCTCACAGCATCTGCAGTGACGACAATGACGGCACTGGCGCGATCGATCAAACTTTCGTGGATTGGACGAACGCCATTCGATGTGTATGATGTGTGCAGAACACGACCGTTCCTGTGGCGTGAAAGCGACCTTCCCATCTCCTTGAAGACGCTCTCGCCACTAAGTACAGAGGCGGTCCTATCCCAGGCTACCGCGTCAATCGTCATCTCGAGCTGCTCGGTGACTGAATGGGATACAGCAGAGGCAGGCAAAGGCTTTACCAACGGAGTCAGAAGCAGCAATTCTTCGTTGGCGCCGACGAGGTTGGATAGTGGCAACAAGTTTTTCCTGTCGCGCACGACAGAAATGGAATTGCTGTAAGCCCTTGTTGAGAGGCTGGTGTGTGATGGCTGCATCTGAGTGAGCGATGGGAGACCTCCAGGGTTCAGAGCCTGCTCCCAAGAAGTGCACCTGGACTTCAGGGCCAGGACGCGCTTCAGTGACTGCTCTATTTGGGTTCGACTGAGGATGCCATTCTCAACACCAAGCTTCAACCCGTTGATGGCCTCCTGCTGCACCTGAAACGACCTACACAAGAGCACTATATCGCAGCCTGCATTCTTGGCCATGACAGTCCCGCCACCGACACCAATATTGTGGGTGAGGGCTTCCATCTCTAGACACTCTGAGACGACAACACCATCGAATTTCATGTCTTTCCGGAGCAAGTCATCCACAACCTGCTCGCTGAGGCACGCATGCATAACGTTCATCCCCGCCGACGACATGGAAACACCACCCACCATCATCGCGTCGAGCCCATTGACGATTGCATTCCGAAACGGAACCAGTGCAGTCAAACTGAGCTGCTCCAGAGACTCGGTAATGATGGGAACGTCTGTTTGAGAACCGAGAAACTCTAAATTCCCGTACGAAGGAAAATGCTTGCCGCAAGTCACAAGGCCACCTTCCTGGTAGCCCTTCATGAATTCTACTCCGTACTGCGACACCTCCTGGGGTTCATCGCCGCAGGTACGGACGCCCATGAGCTGGTTTCGTACATTATTCAAGACGTCTAGCACAGGGCCTAGAATCCAGTTGACGCCCACGGCTTTGAGTTCTTGAGCGGTAGCGTAGGCGACATCATGGGCTAGTGCCTTTGACCCTGTTGCAGTAATACCCATGGCGCTAGGAAACTGGCGGATGAAAATCTCGTCGTACAAACTGTTCACGCCGCCATTTTCCTGGTCCAGAGCTATAAGCAATGGCACGGGATGGCCAGCATTCCGAGCAGTCGTCTGCAACTCAAGAACTAGCTGGGTCGCATCTTCTGCAGCTATTTGCTTGTTAGTAATTTATTCTCGAAACGGTCTTGAGCACACAAGAGAAATGGTTTAAGATGGGCAAGGGTAATACATTTTAAATTCTTCGCGGTCAGCAGAATTGATCCGAGGTGGTAGTTCTCAATGAGAGAGCGAATCTGAGGGCTGACCGTCGTGCCATCAAAGCCCATCATGAAGAGCTGTCCCATTTGCCTGTTGATAGGACATGGTGCCCAAGCGGTTAGCGACGATCCGATTGCCGGCCGCAGTAGTAAACTTTAGGAAGGGAAGAGACGGTAACCAGGTACACCAATCAAGCCAGAGGATTGACGATGGGAGTTGAGATGTCTCAGCGCCGACGCAGTATGAGACAAGACATGCATGAAATAAAAAAGCTGGTTAGAAGTTTGTGCCAAGACTCGAGTCGTACCTGTCCAGATTGTCCCAAGCAGGGGGCAGCATGTCCTCTTTGGGAGGCATGATGGCCCTCGGCTCCTGTGAGGAATGCCAGGCCAGAGCCTGATGCGACGGCCCACGCACCTCAGTTGGAGTCGAGAATCCGTGTCAAAGAGGGGTGGAAGGCGATGTGAGACCGGCGGCGACGATGAAGCTGACAACAGGGTGCGCCGGCAGTTGGCTTAAGCTCCCTGGATGACAGCACTAAACACTAAACTCGGTGGCTCGTGGAGAATAGTGGAATCTAGGCCAGGTAAGTGAGCTAGTCCAGATTCCGCGGAGAGTATGATTGAATGGGAGAGCATGACCACTGGCGAGGAAGGAAATAGGGGCCAAACAAACGAATAATGGACAGTAAAGCAGCCTAAAGTAGCGACATCACCATTGTGCTGGTTCGCAGTATGGGGAAGCGAGCACCGGACCGAGTTATTGCAAGCGACGTCTGGATCTCATTCGCGGTCTACAATCCACGTTTGCTGAAGGCACTGGCCCATGATGTCGCCTACGCTACCGCTCGGATATAGTGTCACGTGCATCTGGGGAACCTCGGGTTCTGACGGCGGCCGGTAAATTTGGTCACAATTGGTAAGGAGCTTACCGAACCAAGTACCGTACAGATACCAAATACCACATCACCTGGGAGGGTTGCAGCGGACCCTTCAGTATCATTTGTCTTTGATAACGACTCGGGCAGAGCGTGCCACCTGCTACTGCAACATCGCATATGATGAAGCTATTCAACGTTGTCCTCTGCTATCGTTCTTCATCTTTGCTCGGCGCCATTTCGGTAAGGTTTCTCAACGCCCGGACGTACGGTTGTCTTAACCTACGGGCTCGAATTCCCGATGATGCCTACATCATTCCAGCGTTGCCGCCTCATTCCAATGCGCACTGAGGATGATCATGCCGCTCATCTGAGTAGGTCGATTATGACAAAACAAGAGACTCCAGATATGACTCCGCACTATCGACATTCATCCGCATTGTCAGCTTGACAAGTAAATCCAGCGCATTGCGGCCAGTAGTAGCTCGAGGTAGTGTCACGCTCCACCGGAAAGGCAGATCCAGAACGTGGAATTGTAACGGAGCCATGGGTGACGAAGCCGTTGGCCACTACGCTGCTGGTCCTTTTATTCTTCCTTTATGGCTGCGCGGGACTCTCTGCACCTTTAATTCACATCTGCCCCTCGGACGCGACGCCTTCTCCTTGCTCCCTGCTCTATATCATCTGCACAACCCAAAGCTCTACTTGGTATTAGCTTTCCACCTCTAGTGACGTAGTGCACAAAGCTTGTCATCATGTAGGCAGAGTGTTCCGAGTTACCATGTCCAGGCTAACAGTACGACAGGAGGGTCATCATCCGAGATACATCTCTGCAGGCCTCAGAGTATATCGCTGATTATATCATCAGTATGATACCATCCCAGTATAAGGCTGATGCACGAACAGCACTAACGTCTTATGCTTCAGGCCGCATCAAGACATTCAAACCTACTGAAAGCAACCCATTTGTGCTTGGCCTTCCAACTGGGAGCAGCCCGGAAATCATCTACAAGACATTGGTCCGGCGACACAAAGCTGGAGAGATCTCATTCAAGCATGTCATGACATTCAACATGGTATGGCGATCCATGAGGCTCTGTCATTTCTATCGCGACTGACATATTTAGGACGAATACGTCGGGCTACCCCGCGATCACCCCGAATCATACCACAGCTTCATGTACAAACACTTCTTCTCGCATGTCGACATTGCGCCACAGAACATCAACATTCTCGACGGGAATGCCCCAGACCTAGCTGCCGAATGCGCCTCCTTCGAGGCCCGCATCGCCCGCTGTGGAGGCATTGAACTGTTCCTCGGTGGCGTTGGATCAGATGGGCACATTGCCTTTAATGAACCAGGGTCGTCTTTGAACAGCCGAACTCGGGTCAAGACCCTAGCCTTCGATACGATACTGGCAAACTCTCGATTCTTCGACAATGACATGAGTCAGGTGCCCCGCATGGCCCTGACCGTCGGCATCCGGACTATCATGGAAGCTCGCGAGGTTGTCATCGTCGCAACAGGCGCCCACAAAGCGCTCGCTCTCAAGGAAGGCCTCGAGGGCGGGGTGAACCACATGTGGACGATCTCGTCTCTCCAATTGCACCAGCACCCACTGGTTGTCTGTGACCGCGACGCAACCCTCGAACTCAAAGTCAAGACAGTCCGATACTTTGAATCAATCGAGCAGGCCGGAACGGATGCGCGAACCCAAGGTCCTCCTCTAGTCTACCGACCCCGGACATACGTCCCGACTCCAATGACTGTCAACAAGGAACCAACCCCCGCCGCCACGCCGGAAAAGACGTCCAAGGATCTGCGCATCAACACAGATCTTAAGCAGTCCTTTGAGGATGACGAGCTGACTCCAGACAGCATGTCTTCCCGTATGGTTGATTCAGCGATTGGTGGGCTGGACTCGACGCTCAAGGGCGAACTATTGTTTGATCGCATGAGCGCACGGATGGAGTCTCATTAAGTTTCCTTCCCAGCCATCGTACTAGGAAGCGGACGGGCACTACTGGTGTCCCAAGTGGAGGTTTCGGGGAAATTGAAACCACGCGGTAATAGCTTGCTGGGCCGAGTTTGACGGTGATTCAGTTTTTTTTTTGGCTTCGAAGTGCCCATGGAGATTGTAATTTGCCTGCTGCGCTGTTTTTTTCTGCTCAAGTTTGGTTATTTTGAGAATGTGATTAGATCTAGCTAACTATAGACTGCTCGGTGTTTTGGGTTCTATGGGTGTAGGCATTTTATTAGAGATTGGAGTGTAAAATAAAGTATGTTCTTATTTATGGGGTGTTGTGTGTTATGTGAGTCGTGTGATTTATCTCTTTTTCGTATATTATTGCTATCGAGTAATTGATGTGGCTAAAACAAATGTTATAGTTTGTCAGGGAGAATGGAATTCGTTTTCACTTATGAACAAACAAATAAATCTATCACATGGTATGAGCCAAGTTATCTAAAGCTTCGCGAAAACCGTGGCTACTGCATTTCCCATATCAACAAGGGTACTCTTATTCCGCACCCACGCCTCAATACCCCTACGCCCATTCTCCACACCAAGACCGCTCTTCTTCCACCCACCGACAGCCATCTCAGCCGGACTCTCGCCCCAGCTGTTCACCCACGTGATACCAGCCTCAAGCTGGTCGATGATGCGGTGTGCAAGGTTGAGGTCTTTGGTAAACACCCCGGCAGCGAGGCCGAGTTCCGTGGCATTAGCGCGCTTCACTACCTCCTCGACGGTGTCGTAGGTGAGGATGGACATGACGGGGCCAAAGATCTCCTCCTTGACGATTCGCATGTCATCCGTGCAGTCTGTGAAAATAGTTGGGCGAACCCAGAAGCCCGCTTCTAGGTCCTTGGGAAGGGAAGGCTTGCCCAAGCCGCCATAGAGGAGGGTAGCCTTGTCGGTTTCGATACCGTGGCGGATATACGAGGTGACCTTTTCAGCGTGAACGGAGGAGCTGAGCGGGCCAAAGTTGGTGTTCGGGTCGAAGAGTGGGCCGGGGCGGATAAATTGCATCTTTTTGAGGAGTTGGGACTCGAATTCCTTCTTCATAGACTTGGGGATGAAGACTCGGGTGCCGTTTGTGCAGACTTGGCCCGTGCTGTAAAAGTTCGCCATCATGGCACCGTCGACGGCGTTGCTGACGTCTGCGTCTGGGAGAACGAGCAGCGGTGACTTTCCTCCTAGCTCCATGGTTACGTATTTCATGTTGCCAGCTGCGGACCCGGCGACCTTAAATCCTGTTGAGACTTGACCGGTAAAAGAGACTTTGGCTACAGTTGGGTGAGAGGCCAGGTAGCTGCCGACATCGCCTGCGCCGTAGACAACGTTAAAGACGCCATCTGGAAGTCCGGCTTCCTTGTAGATTTCGGCGAGTGTCTGAGCGTGGAGCGAAGTAAATTCGCTGGGTTTGTAGATCATAGTATTTCCGGCGGCAAGGCAGGGCGCAGACTTCCATAACGCACTGATTTTGTCAGCATTTCCCTCATGAGTTGGTGGAATTGCCGTACATCTGAATAGGATAGTTCCATGCGCCGATTCCCACACAGACCCCCAGCGGGGCCTTTTTCGAGTACACCCAAGCATCTTCCCTAAGCTGAGCAGTCTCACCATTCAGGCCGCCACCGCCCACAAGGTTCGCATAGTATTCCAGCACATCTGCTCCTGTGACAACATCAACAGTGCTCGTCTCTGAAAAAGCCTTTCCAGAATCCAAGGTCTCGACGCGGGCGATTTCATCGTTGCGCTCGCGGAGCAGGGCCGCGGCTTTTTGGAGAATACGAGCTCGAGCGATTGGCGGGGTTTGCGACCAGGATGGGAATGAACGATCAGCCGCACCGATAGCGGCATCTATATCGGGCTGTGAAGCAACGGGAAGTTCGGCCAGCGAAGTGGCGTCGGCAGGGTTGATGGCGGGAAATGTTCGGCCTGACGAGGCAGGCTGGGGTTTGCCATCGTAGAAGAGCTTGCGTGGGGAAAGAGAGGGAGCCATGCTGTGTAGTCGCGTCTTTGGGGTAGAGATGGAGAGGAAGGAGAAGAGAGCTAATCTATCTCTTTGCAGCTTGGACGGAGGAAGGCAAAAAGTCCGCCAGTCCGTCATAGATGCGGGAAAAGTACTCCGCTTCACACCGCCAACGCCTCGTCTGCCAATCCACAGTCCCAAATCAAAGCCCCTGCTGGATTGACAGGGCGTGCGTACTGTACGGAGTACTGCGCGGTGCATTCTACTGGAGCAAAATTCCGCAATCGAGCCCTACAATTTGACAATTATGCATCTCAAGACAAGACAGGCAGACTACTACAACGTACAAGCATCATGAGCAGAATCGGATTCGGGAGCCGCGGAAGGCGATAACTAGGAACAAACTCGGGACAGAAATTCGGTGAGCATTGGGTGTCTTCTTAGTTCTAAGTTCTGTGACTTTTTACTCCTTTCAGTATGGATTTCACTTGCTTGGCGTTTCGAGTCCTGCAATTTTGGACCCGAAGTGGGAAGCTCCATCCAGAGTGAGACGCCAACTAAGCCGGATAAGGACTACTGCGGATACCCGCCGGTTAGCGTGCGTTTTGCTGCATTAAAAGAGGATCGTGGCGCGCTTTAGCGCTGGACCTCGTGTGGATGCACTGGACGCGGTCTTATTGCGGAGGGGATGACGTCGGGCTCGGCAGAGGGCTCTCCTGCTCGCTGAGAGAGGTTGAAACCAGTGGAGGTGAAAATGGTTAAATAGGCGGAATCTTGAACGAGACTGGAATAAGATTATGACAAGGCTGATCTTATTTGCATCTGCAGCACAAGCAAACTCGACTGCAGGAGCGCAAGGCACAGAATAAAGATACCACTACTGGTGGATCATGGATCCATCGGAAAGGGTTTCCATTCGGTGCCTTTGGATGGCGGTGGGGAAAAAAATTATGGCTGATCAGACAAGCAGCCTCTAGTAGCAGGACTTTTTATTCTTCTCCGTATCCTCTCTCTCTTTTCCCTTGACACACTCTTTCTTCTCGGTCAAGCGCTTTGGTTCCTTTCTTATCAGCGATCATCTTTCCGCCCTCCATCATCATGGCCACCACCAACAACCTTCCCGCGAGCGACGTCAACAGCTACGACTATGTGATTGTCGGAGGTGGTACGGCAGGTTGTGTGATCGCCAGCCGCCTGGCCCAGTACTTGCCCAACAAGCGCATCTTGCTGATTGAGGGCGGCCCTAGCGATTACATGGATGACCGGGTCCTCAACCTTCGGGAGTGGCTCAACCTTTTGGGAGGCGAGCTGGACTACGACTACCCCACCGTTGAGCAACCCATGGGTATGTTACACCGTGTGAAACCAGACTTAGCACGAGTTACTGACTCTACAAAGGTAACAGCCATATCCGTCACTCCCGTGCAAAGGTTCTGGGAGGATGTTCCAGCCATAACACCTTGATCTCGTTCCGCCCCTTCGAGTACGACTGCAAGCGGTGGGAGCAGCAGGGATGCACAGGATGGTCCTTTGAAACCTTCACTCGCGTTCTTGATGGCCTGCGCAACACAGTTCAACCCGTTCACGATCGTCACCGCAACCAGCTGTGCAAGGACTGGATCCAGGCCTGCTCGTCGGCGATGAACATCCCCATCATTAACGACTTCAACAAGGAGATCCGTTCCAAGGGCCAGCTTACCGAAGGCGTAGGCTTCTTCTCCGTTGCGTACAACCCCGATGATGGTCGCCGTAGCAGCGCCAGTGTCGCCTACATCCATCCTATCCTCCGCGGCGAGGAGAAGCGCCCTAACTTGACAATCCTCACCAACGCCTGGGTGTCCCGTGTTAATGTCAACGGCGATACCGTCACTGGTGTCGACATCACCCTGCAATCTGGCGAGAAGCACACCCTTACTCCTAAGAAGGAGACCATTCTCTGCGCTGGTGCCGTGGATACTCCTAGGCTCATGCTCCTCTCCGGTCTGGGTCCCAAGCAGCAGCTGGCCTCTCTGGGAATCCCCATCGTGAAGGACATTCCCGGTGTTGGTGAGAACCTGCTTGACCACCCAGAGAGTATCATTATCTGGGAACTCAACCAGCCCGTGCCTCCCAACCAGACTACCATGGACTCCGACGCTGGTATCTTTCTGCGCCGCGAAGCTCCCAACGCCGCTGGTTCGGACGGCCGCGCCGCTGATGTCATGATGCACTGCTACCAGATCCCTTTCTGCCTTAACACTACCCGTCTCGGGTACGATACCCCTGTCGATGCGTTCTGCATGACCCCCAATATCCCCCGCCCCCGCTCCCGAGGCCGTCTCTACCTCACCTCCTCCGACCCCACCGTCAAGCCCGCCCTTGACTTCCGTTACTTCACCGATCCCGAGGGCTATGATGCCGCCACCATCGTTACAGGTCTCAAGGCCGCCCGTGACATCGCCAAGCAGTCCCCCTTCAAGGACTGGATCAAGCGCGAGGTCGCCCCGGGACCCAAGGTGCAGACCGACGAGGAACTTTCCGAGTACGGCCGCCGCGTCGCCCACACCGTCTACCACCCTGCCGGAACAACCAAGATGGGAGACGTCACCGGTGACCCGATGGCTGTCGTCGACCCCAAATTGAAGATCCGCGGCCTCAAGAAAGTCCGTATCGCTGACGCCGGTGTCTTCCCCGAGATGCCCACCATCAACCCTATGTTGACTGTCTTGGCCATTGGCGAGCGCGCCGCTGAGTTGATCGCCGAGGAGGCTGGCTGGAAGCGTGAGCAGCCCAGGCTGTAAACGCACCCCCTCTCTCTGGTCTGCCAATTTGGATCGAATATAAAAGCGTCTAGGAGTTTGTGTACATACAAGGCGGCAGATATTGCAGTATGTCCATCCCGTTCTTTCTCTTGGAATTAGAGGGATGCGGTGGTATCTGCTTTCAATTTTCTTTTACGAATGATGAGTTTTGTTTCTTGGATACCAGCCTTGTCCCCCTCTTGATGGTTTAGGAGGTTTTCCTGATATTAGAGATTAGTTGGTGTATATAAACATATGGAACGAGAGTTAAAGAAGAAAAAATACATCACAAATAATATAATAAAATTCTCATCATTCATAATCGTTCATTCTATACCCATGGACCAACCCATAATCTATAATTATTTGCAGTGCATGTAATACAATCTAAATCTGGTCTTATGAGAACCAACGCTGCGAGACTCAATTTAGTAATGATAGCAAAATCCAGCACCAGTCAGGAAGTAGCATCCTGAGTTATGTTTTTAGCGCAGTGAAGAAAGGACGTATCACTACAAACCAACATCTTTACCCGCATCGTAAATCTTCGATCCTCTCTTCCAGACTTGGTTCACCGTCAACGTCCGCCCGGAATATGGGTCGTCCTCATCGCTCAGAACAAGAAGGTCCGCATCCGCGCCGCTGTCCAAACAGCCCTTGACGCCCTGCAAACCAAGGAGACGAGCAGGCACAGCCGACGCAGCGTTCAGCGCCTGTGCTGTCGAAGCGCCGGACCAACGACGGAAGTTATTCACGCACTCAATGAGCGTCGCAGAGCTACCCGCAATCTTGTCCGATCCCTCCAGAGTCAATCGAGCGCCGGTCTTGATGATACGCTCGCCGTTTGTCCAGTCGTAGACGCCGTCTGGGAGACCGCAGAGTTTCATGGCGTCCGTGACGAGGACGAGGCCCTCTGGGTGGGCGTTGTATGCGATGCGGATGGACGTCGGGTGCAGGTGGATACCGTCGGCAATGATCCCATAGTAAGGACGGATCGGGTGGTCGCTCTGATGGCCAAGGAGGCCGAAGATGCCTGGATTGCGGTGGTAGAAGGGCCGCATTGCGTTGAAGAGGTGGGTGATCATTGTCGCGCCCTGGTGGGTGGCTGCTAGGGCCTGCTCGTAGGTTGCGTCGGAGTGACCAACTGAGAAGATGATGTCCTGGGAGACGATATGCGGGATTGTCTCAAGCATGTTGCCGACTTCTGGAGCGGCGGTGATGAGTCTGATGGTTTTCGAGTCGCCGTAGAAATTCTCGCGGCCGTAGCAGGCGGCTAGATCGTCTGGGGTCGTTGCGGAGCGGAGGACTTCTTTCTTGTGGACTCCATTTCGCGCTGGGCAGAGGAAGGGTCCCTCGACGTGGGCGCCGAGGGATTCGGCGCCGTCCTCTGGTGTGTGTTTGCTTCCTGAAGGGCCGAGCGAGGGGAGGACTTTATGGTAGACTCCTGCGGTTGAGCTGACCAGCGTTGGAAGGTAAGAGGTGACACCTGTCCTAGCGAGGCCCTTGTTGACTAAACGGAGGCCTTCATCGTACTCCTCCTTTGAAGCTTGGGGGACTGAAAAGTCAAAGCCTTGAGCGCCGTTCAGCTGACAATCGATAAGTCCTGGCGCGAGGATGCGGCCACTCAGATCGATGACTTCATCCGGTGACAGGTGTAGTCCGTAGAATGCTTCTTGATCGCGGAGGATCTTTCCAGAGGTGGAGTCTATCCAGACATCTTGCTCGACAAGCTTGTCCCCCTTTACGATGCGGCAGTTGGTGAACTTGATGACGTGGGACTCGGGCTCGGTTTTACCAGGCATAATGGCGGGCGTTGGGAGTAGTGGTTACTTGGTTATGAAGGAACGGGATGCCGAGGAGCAGCAAGCAGCAAGCAGCAAGTATATACTCATGGCAAGCAGTGACCCATGGTGACACGGCAAGGGACAGGCCTATGATGAGCCACCGTGACTTCATGTGCACCTAGGTTCCTGGATTGACGGCACTGGCTTGGATCTGACGTTGCTTCATTCCGGTGGCCGATGGAGAGAAAGAAGGTTGGATGTGACGTCGACTGGCGGTAGGTGAACGTGACATACTTTGAAGTCCGGCCATACCAGCACTTATCAATCCTTTATCTAATGGGTGCCTCCGTAGCATATACATTGGAACTATCTACTAGCAGCAGACTAGCACTAGGCCGATAGATACCAGGGTCTCAGACAAGCCGGTGCTCAAAGGGCGTCGAGGCAAACAAGGTGAGGTCCGAGATAAAGCGCGCCAGATAAGCCTGCGCTACCGAGGACTGGCACGATGCGGGTCGTGACGATGAGACGCATGACTCTGGAGGGTTACACACAATTATTACATTTTACAGCCCCATACAGCGTTACCAGACACCATGACCAATCCCTTACTACCAATATAAAACTCGGCCTTTTTGGAGGACGGCCAGTGCAATAATTCATCTTTGACTCGGAGATTTTTTTTTCGATTCATGCGCATCATGCAGATTGCTGTCAACTCAAAAGTCTCTTTCCAGGGTGTATAGTACATACTCGTATAGAAATTAAAGACGAAAAGCTTGAGGTAGCATCTAGTACTCGGCTCCCCGCATCCGGAGCTGAGGTTTTGGTAGCACCGATGCTACCGTCTCCTTTGTTAGCCTGTTTAGCCCCCAACCGACCCAAAAGTCTTCGGCTTTGAAGCTGAAGATTATTGAGGATCTGAGAGGATGCACCAGCTGCCGTGCACGCGACCTGCTCGTGGCTTTGCTCGAAGCAGTTTAGATTCACACAATGTAGCTGTCTGCGCAGCATCGAGTCCCTGTAGTGTAGTTCTGATTAGAAACTGAGACAGCTTCTCCTCGTTATCACAGACGGTGGACCGATCGATCCCACCGTCTCCCGCGACAACGCAACCCTTTCTTTCGCTTGAGATAACAGCTGACTTGTTGTCTCTGGTCGGTCGTCGGTTGGCTCCAATATCGCCTCGTCTATTTAGTTGTGTTTCTACCCCGGATCCAGTCTCTCGCAAGCAAACACGGCTGGAGGTCCTGGCGCGCCTGATCGTCGACATTTTTCTTCTTCATCTCCGTCTCACCTATTTTAAGGATCTTCCAAAAGGAATTCTTGATCTTGTATATTTATTGTTGCTGGTTGCCGGTCGCCCACATTCCTCCGTCCTGGTTGCTGGCTTCGGTTGCCCCCTTATCTTCCATCGCTCTTCTGGAAGCTGACTTATTTATTCCAATTTCCTGCCGCTCGGCTTCTCCTCACTCTTCCCCGACCCAAATCTCAATAATCTCCCCAGCTCCCCTCGCCACCATGTCGGCAAACGACAACGAGAAAGTTGCTCCCCATGCCGTGGACCCTGAGGTTCCCCAGGGTCTCTCCGTGTCTGGCAAGCCATGGATGTACAAGCCGATCAAGATTGGCCCTTGGACTCTGCCGTACTTTGCTTCTCCGCAGTTCCAGCTGATCCTGGTTTCCTTCGTCTGCTTCCTCTGCCCGGGCATGTACAACTCCGTCTCGGGTCTCGGTGGTGGTGGTCAGCTCAATTTGTCCGATGTCAGTAAATCAAACACCGCCACCTACAGTACCTTCGCTGTTGTTGGGTTCTTCGCCGGCTCCATCGCAAATCGCATTGGTCTGCAATTGACTCTCTCTTTTGGCGGTTTCGGGTACTTCCTCTACGTCGCCTCGCTCCTCTCCTACAACCACAATGCGAACTCGGGTTTCCTGATCTTCGCTGGTGCTCTGCTTGGTGTTTGCGCCGGTCTTTTGTGGACTGCCCAGGGTGCCGTTATGATGGGTTATCCCAACGAGCATGAGAAGGGAAAGTACATCTCGATTTTCTGGGTCATCTTCAACCTTGGAGGTGTTATTGGCGGTTTGGTGAGTTTCCCAACCTTTTCGCCCACGGTTTTCCAACATGTGAACTGATCGACAATCCTCCGTACAGATTCCACTTGGCCAGAACATGCACAGCACCGCCGGTCGGGTCAATGATGGCACCTACATTGCCTTCATGGTTCTGATGGTGGCCGGCTTTATTCTCGCCTGGGGTCTTGCCGATTCCAAGCACATTATCCGCCAGGATGGCACCCGCGTCATTGCGATGAAGAACCCCACGTGGAAGTCCGAATTGCTTGGTCTATACGAAACCCTGAAGACCGATTGGTACATCATTACGTTCTTTCCCATGTTCTTGGCTAGTAACTGGTTCTACGGTTACCACTTCAACGGTACCTTTCCCCCCCCCAATCCCCCACCACCCCTCCTTCGCCTGCTTTTGTCTCTTCTTTTTTTATCAGACAAACTAACAACCTGGAGCAATCAACGGCTCTTACTTCTCTATACGCACTAGAGCTCTTAACAGTATCCTCTACTGGCTTATGCAGATGGTTGGCGCATTTCTCTTTGGTCTGATCCTGGACTTGAAGTACCTCAAGCGACCCGCTCGCGCCAAGCTCATTTGGTTCATTCTGTTTGCCATCACCATGGGTGTCTGGGGAGGTGGTTATGCCTTCCAGAGGACTTACACCCGCGAGTCCGTGGCCCCTGTCGGTGGCGTGCCACACCAGGGCAAGGACTGGGCCGACAGCGGCTTTGTTGGCCCAATGTTCATGTACATGTTCTATGGCTTCTATGATGCCGCCTTCCAGACGTGTGCATACTGGTACGTTTTTACTTGCAAGAGTATAGCCACCCTGTGCTAATAATTTTCCAGGTTCATGGGCTGTCTTTCCAACAACAGCCGTAAGCTTGCCAACTTTGCTGGTTTCTACAAGGGTATCCAGTCTGCCGGCGCTGCGGGAATGTGGGCGTAAGTACCTTGATGACCGTTACGCAGTGCGAAGCAATACTAATCCTTGTCACAGGATGGATTTCAACGGCAAGCCGTACATGACCATGTTCGCATCGTGCTGGGGTCTGCTCGGCGCTAGTCTTTTGTGCGCCGCTCCCGTCATTTTCTTTAGGATCAAGGAGCACACCGAACTTGAAGACGACCTCCGATTCTCCGACGAGACTGTTGGGGACGTCACTGGACTGGCCGTGGCTGGGCAGTCCGGCGAGGAGTCAGTCCCCGAAAAGAGGAAGGAAACTCTCTAATGCCCAGATCTACGGTCTTGATGAATACAGCGATGGAAGTTCACGACACGAAGACATGTCTTGTTCTCTAATTTTGTTTCATGGTGGGCCGCTTCGACCCGACCTGACTTGAGTTGCACAGTTTCACTCAGGCCTGGCGCTTTGTAGGGGGTTTGGGGCTCCTTGAACATTTGACCACGTACTTCGATACCACACTTGCTTTGGATCGGTTCGTTTGATACCAGTTCACTTTGTACTTTCTTTTAATACAAGGCCGGTAATATTGGTCTATCTTAGTCGGTACGCAGCTCTTAACCCAAGGTTGGATTTGCATAATGCTTTCATCAAAATATTCGACGTAACTTGAGATATTAACATAGTCGGCCATGCCAAATCCTGTGGCGTCCACCCTCTTGGACCATATCCAGTTTATATACAGCTTTTCCAATAATTTCCATCTAAAGGGATGTCCACTCAGAGACCCAACCCCATCTCAAGCCTACCTAACAAGGGAACTCGGCTCAGGAGTCGGCAACGGCACAAATGACTCGGTATGCGTCGCAGTAGCCATCCCATTCGTCACAAACCCAGACTGAATCTTCACCTTCCCCTCCGGAAGATCATACCCGAACAGAGTCCGGTTAAACAGCTGCAACGACGCCTCGGGCTGATAGTACGGAACCTCGTGCCCCGCCTCATAAACCCTCGTGAACGAAAAGTTTCCAAACTCCCTCGTTTCGCCGTACTCGATGCCATCAACGAGCAGGGGCACGTAGCCTGCGGCGTGAAACTGGTTCTTGTGTGGGTAGTCGATGGCGAGCGAGACGGCTTCGCCGCCGAACCAGTTGCAGATGTAGTCTGCGTCGCCGTAGATCAGGGAGACTCGGACAGGATAAGTAAGTATTTCTTCAAGGTCTTCAAGGAAGTTGGGGAAAACAAAATCGCCTCGTTGCTGGAAGGCGAAGTAGACCTCTTGGTTGGATGATGTGTAGCTAGATTAAGTAGTTAGCAAGTGTGCGAACTAGCCAAAGGGGAGAGAGGATTCGCGTACTTCACGGAGACGCCGAGGGCGTTCATGACCCAGTCCTGGCGGAGGAAGGGTTCAAAAAGGCCAGGAGGTGTGGGATCCTTTTCAATGAATCAGTAAGTGTGAATGTAAAAGGCGTCAAGGGTTGATTCGTCCTGAAGGGGACGATGAAGTCTTACATCGTAGGGGTGGCGGATATCGTAGACGCCGCGGCCGCCAAACGAGTAGTAGGGGCCCTCTGTTGGTCATTAGTGGGTCGTTGATTTGAGGATAGTGTAGGTTAGCATGGCTTTGGGGTGCTACTAACCAACGTTGTCTCTGCACATGTTGGTTGCCTCCGTGCAAAGAGCATAGTCACTCAACGAAGTGCGGTTGGTCAGCTTGCACAGAGCGACCTGGTCCTGGCAACCGTTGGGCATCTCATTGGCAAACTTCATGTAGTTGTAGACTGTCTCGTTGACCTACAAACATAGTAAGTCAATAATCGTCTTTTGTGGGTTCATGTTGGGTTAGACTTACAGCCTTGATGCCGTAAGTGTTGTGAACTGCGAACTCAGGGTAGTATGATGCCTATATTGCTGATCAGAAGATGTTTGCCTCTCGGTTTGACGTTTACCTACCTGGATACCCTCATCGATGATTCCGTTAATAATACCGAGAGAGTTGAAGTTGAGCTCGATACCCTCGACGCTTCCGTTGGCGATCTTCAGGTTTTGCTCGTAAAAGTGGTTGAAAAACTGTTTAGGTCAGTCACCGCCAGGAGACCAACAGTGAGAGACGGAGTGAGGGATTAAGTGGGAGGTTAACTGAGAAGACAAGTGAGAAATTGAAGGTAAATGAGAATAGCGTACCGCTGGGCCGTAGTGTCTTAATTCATGTCAGTATGAGCCAAAAATCTGCCAAATGCGAGTAAAAGGGAAGACTTGCCCTCCATAACTCTCAGTCCACAAGCTAAAGTCCTTGGACTGGATCTCACTATCCAATTGGGGCAGTCCACCAAGGAATCCCTGTACGATTTCCCAAGCAGCACGAGCAGCAAGATCGGTGGTGTCTAGTCCGCGATTAGCCTGTACCTAGGCCGCAAGAGAACTAACATACCGATCAACGTAGCATTGATCTTGGGATAGCGACCCTGGACGCCAGCAAACGAGGCATCCTCGACGGCGCCAGTAATGGGGTTGAGCGAGCCCTCCTCGGTTTCGGCATACGAAAATCCTATGACCGAATGAGCGCCTGCAAGTCGTTCAAGGGACAAAGCTGGCTTGTCGTACCGACTCCCAATGGCTGAGAGATGAAGAGGAGGTTTGAGACCTCGCTCCACGAGTAAGGGTTGACGTTTGTCGTAAGGTTCTCGTTGATAGAGCACGGCCCCAGCTCTGTGTAATCCACGTTAACGTTAAATCGAGGGGTGCAGGACTCGGTGGTACAAACCCTCAAATAAACCGATCAGCGAGTCGCTTCCAGGACCACCATTCAACCAAAGGGTAATCGGTGCAGTTGCTGGGTTATTCCTTGCCTCAAAAAAGTAGAAAAAGGTGTGAGACTCAGGCGAGAGATCGACATATCCAGAGTAAGAATTGACGCCAGGGGTGGTCTCGCAGACACCTTCTTTGCCGGGCTCCTTGTACCGGATAGTCACGCCATTGGGTGTTTCGATAGTTTTGACACCAGCTGGGTCCTGGGGCAGCTGACGCCGATCGAAGGAGTACCTGGGATGCTCGTGGGAGGAACCTAGGGAGGCTGTAGCCAGAGATAGCAGAGCAAGGAAGCTGAGATGAGACATGGCGAGCTTCGTTCGATTCTTCGTATCTGGGACTTCCGCCTGGGATGCAGAAGAAGAATGCCGAAAATGAAGGGGTCATTAGGCCATTTTATAGAGCACCCAGATGGATCTACAAGTACAGCCCTGAGCCAGCGGCCATCCGCGGCGCGCGCAGCCAGACCCGTTTGATTCAGCGGCGGCCCCCATGTTTCTCTCGCAACGAGTTGATAAGCAGGTAGCACTGGGATTTGGGGACGTCATCCCAAACAGGATGGTGACAACAAAACCTCAGGGGCTTGCATCTGAGCGGGCCAGTTAGCTTGGAGCCTGGTCTTCGGTTGCTGTGCTGACCTTGCAGATCACATCATTCTGCGTGGGTAGTCCGGAGGCAGTGGCTTGCCTAGGCGCAGGTAAGGGGGAAATGATCAGCGATCGTAGCATTGCTAAGATGCGGAGCTTCCTGAACAGTTTAGCCACCAGAGCGTTAAGAAAATGGGGTGGGGATTTCAATCTGGACCTTCGGATGATGGAAGCCTGATGTTATTGATGAGAATTGGAGATTAAAGAAGAGGAGGGGGGCCGATGAGATGAGGAGACAAAGAAGACCGAGCCTACACAAAAGTACACACAAGGAATTTCCAAGAACGCCAATGCAAGGCTTGGGTTGCTTAGCCATACCTGAAGGAATTCGCGCACTTGTCCGGGACTTCGACTCATTATTCCTAGCATCTACTATGTCATTGTAAGCCAGACAGTTAAGTTAGAACTTGTCGTATTCTCATGTCCTTCCTACTTTTGAAATTAACCTCTCTATACACAGTGATAAAACAGTCTCAGCGCAAGCGGAGAATTAAAAATGAAACAAGCAAATTCCCAATATTCCCTGAGGTGTCGTCAGTCTCCAAAAGCAAACTCCGTGGCCCATGCTTTCCCAGCGTCCCGTATGTGGAAGAAATATGTGCAAGGGAGAAATCATTTGAAAAGGTAATGAACAAAAACATAATCATAACCAGGATACTCAAATGAGCTAAGCACCCAGACTTAGTCCAAGGTCCAGATCAAGTTTGCGTGTCTCAGTTTGCGGCGCGTCACCGTTCGTGGCTTGCGCCTCGCCCAAGCCGCTCAAACCGACGGCTTTATCTCCAGTTTCGAACATGTCGGAAAAGGTGAATGGGAACCCCTTAGTGATAGTAACATCAGCCGGTGCATTCTCCGTGCCGTTCTCCGAGGAAAAGAAATCAGCGCCAGCGTCGTCGAAGTTGATCAATGCATCAAAATCGTTCTGCGTCACTTCGGCATCATTCGCCAGATCCATGAGTTGGCTGAGACTCAGCTCAGGGTCGTCCATGTTAGGAATGGCAAAGGCGTCGCGGTGGTAGTTCGGGTTGATGTTGTTTGTGCTTCCGTTGTCGCTGCCGTCAGACGGCGGTGGGGTGGATGCAAACGCCTGCGCCTCGTCTATCTGCAGGGCAGTCGCTCTGCTAGAGTCCGCTTTCGGGTATGTGAGATCAGGTATCTTCTGGGCCAGAGAGTCTGGAGGCGGCGTCAAGGCGCTAGCCCGTGAGGTAGCGTCGCGTGCGTGGGTCGCGCGGTTCTGCAATTCTTGCGGCGGCACTGTGAGTTGAATACCCGCTTTCCTGATCGCGGCTTCCAAGAAGGAGGTCGCGAAATCGGCGGAGGCATAAATTTCCCTCAGGCGCTGAAGAATGCGCATACACTGGTAGAAGCGTTGCAGGCTGGTCATCCTGACATTCGGGTCGCTGGACTTGATATCAAGGAGGTGGATGATGACGGCGGGAAGTAACACAGTGACACCGGTGGTGGGGAAGTAGCGAGTGAGATCAAGGCTATGCAGGTCTTGGGCGATATTGGTGATTTCGATGGCAGCGAAGCGGACCTTGTTCCGTGAAATGTCCTGCAACTCGGTGTCCATGGAGGGGAATGGGACAGCGGGGAGGACTTGGGGACGGTGAAGGGCACTCGAGGTCGTCAGGTAGACCATTTTGAGCAACGCACGGTGAGAATGTAATACTTCGTTGGCCTCGCTTAATTTCGTCGGCGCGGAAGGAGAGTACTGAATCTCTGTGGGAAGATGGGCCAGCCAATCCTCCAGCTCCTGATCACAGCGTCGCACTTCAAACGTCTCTGCTGCAGATTTCTTGGGGACCAGCATCATGGTGGTCTCCATTGTACCACCAAATTTGTGGCTCAGGACAGAGTACTGCGCAGAAAGAACATGGCTTACACAAAGGCAGAGCTTCGCCTTCTCGATAAACATCGAGGCTAACTCTCGCTGGTGGCTCACACTCTGGAGGATCTCTGAATTGCCGACCATGTTCACAATTTCAGGTGAGAATGGGTGAAATTCAAAGTCCTCCAGTGTGAGCATGGGAACATCACAATCATCATCCTTGACGCGCATAGGACGTCTCATTCCCAAGGCAATCAAGCGATCACGAGTGTACGTGCTCCACCAAATGCGTTTCCACATTCGTTGGCGCCGGATGTCCATGCGAGAGTTTGCAGGATCACGATGCAGGCCGATAGTGTGAGCCAGAGAGAGGCTAACTCCCATCCAGTGCCAGGTATCTTTCTGATCATCGGGCGTCTCATACCAATAGGTCATCAACAGAAGAGACTGGACTAGGGAGATGCGATCAACCTCGTAGTCGAAATCGTAAAGTAGCCTAGCGCGTTGGAAGAAGGCTTTGCGGGCGGCTTTTCGGGTAGGGTAGCCAGCGGCGTGCAGGTGTTTCAGGTCGATAAATGCTGTACCGGCGAACATCACAGCCTGGAAAAGCAAGAGACTCATGCGACGGATGCCGTCATTTTGAACGACAGTCTGCAAGAAGTCCTCCAGATCCAACAGAGGCATGTACGTATGCACGTAGTGCACATAAGCCTTAAGCAGCTCGTTGCGCAATGACACATCAGGCACAGTCAGTGCCCCTTTCATGGCGAGATAGTCGATGTCCTCCTTCTGAAGTCGGGCCGGCAATCCGCGGATATAGTCGGGTAAGACGATGCCACTAGACTGGGGGCTGCCGAAAGTCGGATCGAGCAGCTGCTGGATCTGTGAAGTGACATGAGACAGAGGAAGAGTCGATGGCACCGATGGATTCGGTGCCATTCGTCTTCGAAAGCGGTCGCCAGAGTCAACCCTGTTAACCTGGCTTTGATCTATACAGTAATACCGTATCAGCACCGAAGTTCTTGGGGTTTCGTAGTGTATACAACACCAGTGGTTGCACGGGCACACGCAAATACGAACATAATAGATGAGGCATATGGTGCCCTTGCTCCAAGTCTACAGAGCCCTGGGAAGGGGAAGTTGGTGTCACATGGAGAAGCCCACTAGTCTCCCCAAGGCTTCCAAAAAGTCCATCGTCGAGAATCTCAGCCGGCGACTGAGACAGCTGATGGTTCGGATTGTCTGTCTCAACTCGAGACTTCCTGCAGAGGCAAACCAGGTTAGTTCTGACAGCTTGCCCCTAATTCGAAAAAAGAAACGCACTTTCTCCTCTTGCTTTCCGTGACCACACACTCTACTTGGTCTAGCCGGCAATTCGTGCACGGTGAGCCATTTTCCACCACATCGCACCGAACCTTGCGAGCCCGGCAGCAGCAGCAAGCTTTTGAGGCGCGTCGTTTTACTGGACGGGAATTGGCCGAAAGACCTGCTGTTGAGGCCTTGCGCTTGCCCTTGGGGTCCGTCTCAACCGTTGGATTCGGTGAAGCGGGAGAGTCGGTCATCATGCATGCAAAAATGTGACTAAAATCGACCGTGAGTCATCCGTGGATAATCTGCGGGCCAATTGGTGCTATAGGGCGTCAAGAATGAAAAGCGTGTCTGAAACTGGTGCTAATAGTATAGAGACGGCAAATAGTCACGAGGGAGCCAGGAACGGCGACCATCAATATCGAAAAAACGAATAGAGTAAGATAGGGCGGTTAGGAGGGGAGATGGTCCTTTTGTAATTATAGCTTTTATGAGATTATCAACTTTTTTTGTGGGTATACGGGGTAATGACGTCCCGGTTCTTTATGTGTCGTCCAAAGGAACAAAAATTGAGGCAAGGCACGGGGCCTGGGGGAGAGACAATGTTTAAGTAGTCGGAGAAGCGTGAGGAAACGCTTTCCACAGGACCGTCAGGACTCAGGACTCAGGAGGCGTTGGCGTTGGGGGATTATGAGTCCCCCAGATCCACTTCCATTGCTGCCTCCCCCAGACCAGGACCAGAACCAGAACCAGAACCGGAGGAGTTGAACTCCATCACCAACAGCAAGCAGAGCAATCATACTGGATTGCGCCTAGCGCCGGCCCAGCGAGAGTTGGGATAATTACCTCACTGGAACTAAGGTCAAAATGCGGGCCAAGTTCGGCGGGGTCTGTGGCATCTGGCTCTGGCCACTCACTGCTCCTGCTTACAGCGCAGGGCCCGCATTCCTGGTGCGTCCAGCCAATTGATATCTGAAATTCTACCCCACATGCAAAAATTCGGAGCAAAGAAATAACAGCAAAAATAATGAAAATCGAAGAAGCCGTTCCCACATCCGCTCCCCACCACACACCAGCTTGAGCCTTGAGCACCCCTCCCCATGCCGCATTGGGGTCCCTTCGGCCCGGTCACGTTACTGCCCCTAGCCACCACATGCAGAGCGAGGATGGCTATGCCGGCAAATCGCATCGCCACCATTGGTCATTTCTTGGTCCAGGGCCTGTTGCGGAAGTGTCGCGGATGGTTGATGGTGACGCTAGCCAGATCGACTGCTATGCTCACAATTTGAGGGTTTTGCGTGGCAGAGAGCTGCTGTGTCAAGGAATCCAACCAACTGCTCGGAAAAGAGTCCGGGTCCTTGAATTTTCATTGGTCCAGGAATGTTAGTGCTGGTGGAAGTTCGGCCAGACCTCCGGGGGGCCTTTATTACTCATTCAGAACCGCCTCGGTCTGAAGGGAATGCAAAATGAAGCATCCTGGGAGAAGCATCAAGAAGATGAATAGCAGGTGCATCAAGACGAGCCGATATACAGAAGGATTGTTCATAGACAATGATTGACATAAAATGGCCACTCCATTGAGCCGAGGTCCGCAAGAAATTCAAGCCGCAAGCGGTCCGGCGTCCGGCATCCATCCTCGTCTGCCCAGCAAATCTCACGGCCCAGGATTTGAATCGCCGAGGGACATTTATCTCTAAGGATTATTGGGATTGTCCGGCAGGCTTGGACACAACAGCGGAACCAGGATTCCAGGGACTATTAAAACACGGCCTGTTCATGCTAGCAATATAATGCGTGAATCATTGCAAGGGCAACTCCCAATCATACTGAAGACGGCCGGAGTGATCGTCTGGGACCGGCAAGCCGTTGACAACGGGCCAGGAACTTGTAATAATTTCTCCTCGGTCTTGACGACGAAGACCGCACATCTTTATACAACGTAAGTTTGTCGATTCAAAGCCTGGCTTTTTCTTTTCTAATGGCCCGTCGTCATCTTAACAAAGCAAAAATGATGGGCGTTCTCCAGACCAAGTCCTATCAAACTCACTTGGCCGAGAAATGTCCAGCACGACACCCCGCTAACTGCCCAAAGCGGAATCGAGCTGATACATAATTACATATCTACGTAGCCTGGTAGATAGCTGATTTTAATGGCTGAGGATCTGACACCATCGACCCACAGGCTCACAGCTGGACTGGAGAAGACCTCCAACTTTGCGGTCGAGTCCGATCGATTTGTATGGGGCTGAGGCCGCTGGGGTTTGGAAAATGTCGCACCAACTGTCCGAGACGCGAAAGGAATCACAAATTTGGGCCATTTGACCTGATCAAACAGCAAATTCATTCCTGTGCCTCTGCCATCAAGACCAGGCATTTTGATGAATGTCCTGAAATCTAAGTAAATGTTTGATACCACGCGAGGATTGTCGTCCAGAGAAGGAACTGCCGATGGTCGGAGCACCTCACTCCGATCTTTCCCAAACCTGGGTGGAAGGTTGGAGCTCGGCTTTATGACGGGGCAGAGTCCAGACGGCTATACGGCTTTTTGTCCATGATTCTTGCAACTCGCAGCGTGATATGCCAGGCTGAGCGGCGCCAGCAATTGCATGCACCATCAAGCCGTCTGGTCAATCGAGTTTCAGACACATTATTGAAACAAGGGTCGGTCAGAGACGATGAGGCCCAGAATTGTGTGGCTTCACTGGCCTTTCCCAACAATTAGCGAGACTCGGAGGGCTCTTCAGCCACTGCATACTCCTGGCGCTAAAGAGACTCGATCACATGGAGCATGCACAGTGTCGTCATCACTCGAAAATAAAATCGTCGATTTCATATTCTCCAGATCAGCTCCAGAGGGAGTTAGATGTCTGACTCCATGAGGACCTTGAGTATATCAACGTGTCAGGAGAAACAGAACTCTGGGCCAATTCAACCCGCAGATTGCCAATGACATGCTCTCGTGCCAATTCTTGCTTGGAGAACCTGTACATAGCTGCAAGGTGCAAGCGCGGGCGCCGAAAACTCAGCACATCACGAGGCCGTCAAGAGACAAGAACAAACTTCAAAGTTCAAACTCCAGCGAGTGAAAAGAGAAAGCGGCCAACGCCAATCAAGGCAGATTTGGCGGATACCAATGTGGGACTAGGCCCGAGTCTGACGGCGATTAATTTCTCCAAAACGGGCTGGGGCCGCTGGGCTTCCCCGTAAAATCCCCGTAAAATCCCTCGTGTCCGACTTTCTCCATCAGCCGACGCCATCGCCTTGTCGTTTGAGCAGCTCGAAAGCGCGAGCGGCGAAACCATCAGGGCTGAAGCTCTTGGCAAGCTGGCCTCCAGGCTCCTCCATGCTCCATCCCATTCCCCCGGATTGATCTTCACTCCTCAATGAGGATATGACATCCCAGGAGTGAACTTGGATTTTCGACAGCGCAGAGACGACCAGGGACCCAGGTTCCTGTCCAAGGTGCAAAGGAACTTCCCGCCCTTGAATTTCTGAGGTCCAGCCGCCCCCGTAACCCACCTCGCCGCACGCTCGGTCAGCGGTAACCCGATCCGAAGTCTTGCTTCCCAGTCGCAGCTC
This sequence comes from Aspergillus carlsbadensis, assembly GCA_025688815.1. Lineage (NCBI taxonomy): Eukaryota > Fungi > Ascomycota > Eurotiomycetes > Eurotiales > Aspergillaceae > Aspergillus > Aspergillus carlsbadensis. Next base: position 137,972 of record MU628186.1, read on the forward strand.
CTGAGAGCCTAGGCTAAGAGCACCGCACCCACACTGAATGAAACCATCGGATCCGATCCCTCGCATGAGGTGAAGTCATAGTCTCCTCTACTATATGCCCCTCTTGCCTGCCACTTCTACAACGTAGGGAGGTAGGGCCTTGCCAGACCACTTACCCTCCTTTGCTGACTCGCTCAACGCCACCCCCATCCCAACCTTCACCTCTTATCAGATAGCCTTCCCTCGCATCACGAATTCGGACGAGAGGAAGCATACTGCCATACGGAGTAGTCAGCTCAACTTTAGTGAGGTCTCGCCTGGTCTCGTGCGCATTTCCAGCTCTTTGTTTCATCCTATTTCCGCACGAGTCATTCCGCACGCCACGCCACCTGAACCATTCCGCAACAACCCCTCCCCCGCCATCCTCAAGCTCTTAGCTTCACAGTTAAATTCTAAAATCCGGCGACTCCGTAAAACGCGGGGTGGTGATCTTTTTGGGTTCTCCAGATTCGAGTCCGTCCACCTCTCCAACTCGTAAACTGCTGGGGGGTACTCCGTGACCCACATCTCATTTGTACCTGGGGAAGTCCCCCTCCCCGAGTGTCTGACATCTGTCATAGTCAACCCCACACTCCGCACACACACAAGCCCAAGCTGAGGCGATGCATTGGCCATCCTAAATGGATCGACTCGAGGATCGAGGCCCGGGATTTTGCCCAAATTACCGATTTGGGTTTGGAAGAGGTTGCTTCCCATGGAGGAAGCTCTGCATGGTTAACGGTGGGTCTGAGCTGAGGCTGCTCTCCACCGGATGGTTTATGTAGCGTATCTTCGCCCAGAGGACCATTCTGCTCTGGAGTAGCTGCTTCTCTTTGCTGTTGATGATAGGTGCAACTAACAATCAGGGCATTTGGAATCTCCTGGTGCGTGGTGTCTGTGGTGGAAATATATATACTTACAGTTCAGGTAGGTACATATTTTTGGTCCTAGACACCCGCAACCTACTAGCATTACTCCACTCATGTAGACATGGCAAATGACTTTGTATATTCAGCCCAACTAAGCCGTCAATATTGGTAAGAACATAGTATGTACCTGGGAGGATATCTCGAACGAAAGCAACTGAAACGCAAAAACGTGACGGCGTCAACTGGAGCGAGAAAGACACTAACATCCACGGGGGGAAAATCAGCATAAAACAAAAACTAGAGGCATAAAACATGACTTCGTGAGAATGATAACAAGAGGAAAAGGAGAAGAAAACTTGAGTTGAACAACAAGAAAAGGAACGAATCCCCGACCCATCAACTAGACAACAATATACTAGACGCCTCCACGGCCCATCCGCTCAATGGAGCCCATGATAGTACTCCGGCCAGGGGTAAAGACGGCAATCCCGGACTTGCCACCGCTGTTGCCTCTTGCATGTCCACTCCTCGGGGCGCCGATCCTTGGGATCTTTCTCTCGCCGTTGTTCGAGCTGGAGTTGGAGCTTGTGCTTGGGCCGCGACGAAGACCGCCAGGGCCAGAGCTGCTGCGGGTGGCATCTTGCTCGGGTTCTTCAGATTGAGGGCGCTGCGATTCATGAGAGGAGACCGGTTCTGGGGTAACCCTTTCGTCCCTCAACTGCGACTGCGATGACGAAGCGAAAGGGGGTGGGTTCTGCATTGAGAGCCATTCCTCTACGAGCGCAACGAGGTCACCTTTCTCCGCGCGCTCGGCCTTGAGTTCGACGCGTAGCTGTTCGCTATCGCCCTTGAGGGATGCCATCTCCTGCTGCAGACCCTTGATCTGTGCCTCCAGGACACGCTTCTCTGCCTCGTGCTCCTCGTTATCGCGAGTGAGCATGCTGGAATCAGGGCGCGCGGACTCGTGCAATGCGGCATCACGCTCGGCCTTGAAGCGCTCGCCTTCTTCACTGGCAGCTTTGAGCTTGTTCTCGGCTTCCCGCAGGCGCTTTTCCCATCTGGCTTCGTAGCTCTTCTTGAGCGCCGCAACCTTGGTTTCATGCTTGGTCTTATACAGTCCGTGAAGATCATGCGCGACTTTCTGGACCGCTTCTTGGACCTCGCGTGCCGTTTCTTCTGCTGTTTTGGTAGGAAGGTCGGACGTCCCATGTTCGCAGGTTGCCGAGTTGCGGGCAGCAGTCAGCTGCGTCTCGAGTTCCACGACACGGCTTTCGAGCTGAACTTTGCCCTTTTCCGACTCCTCCATGTTCTTCTGCATACGCTCCCTTTCGTGCTCGCCCTCCACTATATCCGCTTTGACGGACCGCAGCACTTCTTCCATTTCCCGACCCCTCCGCTGCCATTCCGTCTGCTCAATTTCTAGGGCTTCCTTGCGGGCAGCAACATTGCGGACTTCTTCCAATGCCTCCCCAACACGACGTTCTGCATCTGTAACGGCCTGTTTGAGACTGGAAACCTCGGCCTCCTTCCCGCTAAGTGTTGCTCTGAGTGAGGAGATCTCGGAAAGGAACCCTGATTTTAGTGACTCCAACTCCCGAGGCGTGATTGTCGGAATCGATCGAGGAGTAGGGGCGGCAGGAATCTCGAAGTCCAGCAGACTCATCTTCGCCGGTGTTCTGATAGACTCTCGCGGGTTCCGCAGAGGCGACCGGCGTGAAGGGGAATATCGTTCGTGTGGTTGTACACTGTATCGTTGTCGTCGGGGGAAAAGGCCCACCTGATCAGTAAGATCTAGTAGATTCGGAGTTTGACTTGGCTCTTGAGTATCTCTTAGGTCTCTCTTCCTTGGAGTGGGCGAACCGATGGGGGAGCTCATGTCTAGAAGAAGATTCTTTCTGGGCGATTTGTGTGATGTGAGAGGCGTTCCTGGTGTCATACTCTCGCGCTTCATGTCGTCATCATCAACCGGGAAATCTGGCAGAGGCCTTGGGCTCTTGAAAGGAGAACCCCCTCGTAAATTTGCAAAGGCCGTCATATCAACGTTCGCAACCGCCGAGAATGTGCTGAAGCAGGTATCATCCATAGGGTCATGAGAATCGTCGTCAACCATAGCGTCGTCCGCCTCATTGGCTTCCAGGCCTTCCTTGTCGTCCAGAGAGGAGCCATGATTGTCATTGTTTTCGCGCAAAACAGTACTCATGCCTTCGTGTCGCCTATCCTCGACCATACTGCTCCCAACTTCTTGCGCGACACCATCCCCAAGGCTGCGGTCCTGGTCGTACTCGGAATCCTCGTCGGCATACACATTGATCTCCGGCACGTCCCTTCGGCCCGTCCCTCTTTTATGCCTATCGCTCTCCTCAGACCCAAAGTTATGTACATCAGGCGCCTGGTCATAAGACCGCTTCCTCGGCGTCGCAGAATGCTCCCTGATACCCAGACCCGCCCGGTATTTCCGTAGCATCTGCATATCAACCGTGTCGTCTCTCCCCTCAGGCCGAAAAGGCGAGCTCTGAAAATCTTGGAATGATTCCTCATCCTCATTATCAGTCTCTGGTAACTGGATATCGTGCCCAGCATCAACGTCATCCCCGTAGCCGAAGCTTTGACGGAGGTTGCTGCGCGCATTGTTGATCACATTCTTCGGGCTGAGGAGTGGGTTTTCGGTCTCGAAGTCTGTCCCTAATGGCCTGCCTATGCTTGTTCTTTTCCCCGTAGCGTCGTCAAAGTCTGATGAGAGGGCACGTGTGTTTTGGCGTGATGTCGTTAATGGGGAAAGAGGGTTGGACATCGTCGTCGGGTGCGGTGTCCGCTATGAGAGGGCAGGAAAGTAGGCGGAGGATGAGTATGGACAAGGTAGGATAAAATGAGAGAAAGATTGGGGTTCCGGTTGCACCGGTCGTAGGCTCTCCAACGATTTTGACGCTGTGTGCTTGCTGGGGGAAAAAAAAAAACAAAGCTTGGTTTGTTATGATGTCTTCCCCGAGCCGTTGCTGGGATGGTCGGTCACGGGTAAACAATCGCTAGCCTGAATAGGACTAAAGGATCCACTGCAGACTCGGGACCCTTGCTCAGGATGTTAAGTATATATGGATAACAAGAGCACATTCAGTTCATTAATCAGTAGTCTATTTATCCATCTCATCATATATCTAATAAGCAGACGCGCTAAGCCGCAAATACATCAGACGCCATCATCAACGCAAAGCGTAGTCCAAAAAAAGACATGGTATCGTGATCCACCGACTACTGCCTGTAAAACCAATCAAGTGTAGATCAATAAATCGAGCATTCAAGGTTGTATGCCTAAGCATGCTCTCCAGTCTCATCAATATCCGTAACAATGATGCGGATGGTTTCCTTGTGGTCTTGATCATCGCCAGCCACAAAATGACAGCGTGCAGCTGGCTGGATCGTTGCAGAAGAATGTGGCTTCTGACTAATGAACCACAGCTGTAGTGCTCCAATGATCGCAACAAACGCGCTTCCCCACCAAGCAAGTGCAGTGAAATTCATGCCCGCTCCTGTGCTGTACAGATACCCAGCAACGGGAGGCGCAACAGTACGCGCGGCGGCACCGGCAGATGCAGCAAGGCCATTGATCTTTCCCAGGAAAGTGTCCGAAGGGCTCGCTTGCTTGATGAGAATCAAAAGCACCGGGAAATCGATGATGGAAAGAATGTTTCGAGTAACTAGACACGCGTAGATGCCGGGATAAAGATAACCGGGCGGCAAGAAGACGAGGAATGGGACCATAAAGTAGGCCAAGGGATGAAGGACGGTCACGATGATAAAAAGCTTCCAAACTCCCAAATAATGCGCCAAAACAGGGAAGATGAGGCTTTGGATAATAAGCGCAATGACTCCGTCCGAAGAGATGATCAAGCCAACCGTACGGGTCGAGAGGCCGATTCCGCCGGGGAAAGTGAGGCCCGAGTCGTTCGGACTAAAAAGACCGCGTTTATCCTGTAGGAAGATTGGGAGCAGGTGGTCGTAAGTCATAGAGTGGTAGGTAAAGATAGCCAAAGCCACGATGAGCATGACCACACGGGAAGTGAAGGCGGTTTGCTTTTGCGAATCTAACTCCTGCTTGGATCCGTCTTCGTAGACCGTCCAAGCTTCATCATCATGCAGCTGCACTTGATTAAACGTGCCGTAAGATTCTGCTCGTAGGTCGGCATCTGGATGGGCGGTTGCCCCCGCAGGCACTAGAAGAGGATGCTCAGCTGAAGCATGATCCAGAGGCTCAAGTTTATCCGTCGGCTGCATGTCGGGATGAGTCTCTTGCAAAAAGAGCCAAGCGAAAATAATACTGCCAAGAAGTAAGATGGAACAAACCAAGTTGGGCAGTAGGTAGGGAAATTTGCCAAAAAGACCACCATGAGAGAAGACAGACGGATAACTTTCAGCAGGTTTTGCAAGTAGTCCTCCAACGGCTGTGACAAGGTTGGTTAGATTTCGACCGCTTCGCAATGATTCATGATCCACTTACCAGGTCCGATGATGGTGCCGATGGACCAAACAAAAGGCATTACTGCATAAGCTCGAGCTGTGACCGAACATGTCAGCTGGCAATCTTGTATGACGCCACTAAGGAGTCTACTTACGCTCATGCTCAGGTCGCTTGACGATCTCACCGACCATCGTCTGGATAACGCCGATGTTTCCATTGAGCAAACCTCCGAGTGCCCGGCCAAAAAGAGCCACCCAGAAGTTGGGAGCAAGACCAACGAGCAAAAGGGAGGCGATGGTACCGAACAATCCGGTGCAGAGAACAGGTTTGCGGCCGATTCGGTCGGACAAAGCTCCCCAGAACATTCCAGTACATGCTTCGACCAAAGAGAAGGTTGCGACAAGGATTCCAGCATAGAAAGACGCGTCGTTGCCATCACCTATGTGAAAGTCCCTGACCATCGCGAAGGCGTAAGCTATGCAGCTTGTCACGGCGATCGGCTCTGCGACTCGACATATTGCTAAATAAAAGAAGTCAGCACATGAATTATTGAAAGCAGTTCGACGAGGAGCAGAGATACCTAGTAAGAATAGTTGCGTGGTTGGAAAGTCGTCCGATGAAGTGTATCTTTCTGGGGTTAATGCCATGTTCTTGAAATCGTCCAAGTCTCTTACAACAAGCCCTCCGCAACACCGAAAAGTTCCACCTCTTGTGCTTGGCTTCTATTGCGTTGGCCTTTTATTGCTCTTTGGTTCTGTAAATTTCTTCTTTGCTGGGGCCCAAATGACAGGGTCTATTGAGCGATAAGCTCTGTTGCCTGGTCCCAACACACCCAATGCCTATCAGAATAGAACGAAAGTATGTGATATCTGCAATGCAGTGACACTGAAAGAGAACAAGTATCTTTCAAGGTCGTTGGCAGAGAGAGGACGGCGGACGGGAACTGCCTTTAAAGTACCTAGAAAATGTGCGGCGGTGGAGAAGCGGAGAATCGAATGGCCACTGGCACCTGACCTTCAACTCATGGCGAACCACCTGCAAGTTTTGAATCTCGTTTGAGAAGTTTGCGATTCAATCCTTTAAATCCCGCCAGGACGATCCATGGAACGCCGGAAGCAATAGCCGCGAGGCCTCGCCACTGGCTGGTATGCCCCGGTCTTGGCAGGAGATAAGACCGTCCTGCTTGCGGGCACTGACAGTCCTCGCATTGCGATAACGGTATCTTGCACGGCAGAGCCTATAGAATCCGAGCGAGATCAAACCAGGAGTGGTGGTGTAAATAGCTCCAATGCAGGAGGCCCTCATCGTGGTTTAGGTCTTGCGCAAGCTAGGTCAAGCGGGCAAGATTGTCCTACTCCGGCGGCATGAAACAACTGGACGCGTACCATTTGTACAGAGAAGAGGGGGGGGGTTCCAACTAGTCCAGAGCTAGAAGTATTGTCGCTAAACGTCACACGATGATATTTTTATCGCCTGCGATTATGTACATGATAAGGACGCCTTGAGGCAGCAAAAGGAACGTTTAGAGTCGCGGACTCTCGGAAACTGGCATGTAAGACCGTCGTTCTCGCGCAGCCTATATGATTGTCAGCTCTTCCATCATCTTCCAGGTCTCATAACGACCGTGACTCCATACCTCACTCCATTTTTGCACCCAGGGTCTGAAGACAGCCCATATTAAAAGCCCGCCCGTCGCAATTATAAAGATGAATACGATCGCTTCGTCTTTCCTTGAGTCCCTTTCTGTACAGTGGAAAGTTACATTAGCTTCAGGATCCCTGGTGATCGCACGGGATGAAATATCGATATTTCACATACGGAAACACGTTGTAAAGACATCCTCTTCTTTCGCACCCTTGCAGGTCGGCAAGTCGTAACCTAGGCAAAACTTCCGATTGCAGTCATTGCAACTTAATGAGCGATAGTTGCCAGCTCTTTTCTCATTTAATATATCGATGTCTTCGCTGCGAGTAAGGAAATGTAAGGCAGTGTTGAATGACGATGAGTCTCCTTTGTCGGGATCGAGAGGAATTATAGTGCTGTTCGAGAAGCAGGTGCATTTGCAGAATGATGCAGGCGCTGGGATAAGCAGAGACTGTCAGTTAGAGGTCCTCCGAAGTCAGTTGTCGTAGCTCACATACAAGAAGCTAGCGCAAATGATGCGCAGGAAATGAATGCGATGAAAAAAAGGAAAAGGCGCGCAATAATACTTTGTCGTGACATAATGATATAGACACGTTAGGTTAGAGAAGAGGCAACCCTTTCTCTGGAATCCCGAACGTGCACTGGCTGGTGATGTGGTTAGTTGGTGTTGAAAGCTAGATAGTAGGCTTATCTTTGACATACATCACGTGATATAGAAGTATATCACCTTACCAAAGGTTGTATAATTATAATCATTGTTATTGTCGTCTCTATATATCATGCTGGTATATCTGTCTAAGAGGCTAGAAATTAAGGCTAAGATTTCCCCTTCATTCCCTTCCGCCGGTTTTCTCTCTGTCTTTGCTCCTTGGCTGCATCACGCCTTCTCTTTTTCCAAGCACGATTGTTGTCTCCTCGATTCTCCCAGAACCATTTGGCAAAGTCTGATTCATCTTTTGAACCGGCGCCTGGCTTGGAGACCGGGCTCTCTGTATACAGGGACGTTTTGGGATGTTTGGACGGGTTCCAGTCTATGGTTTTTGTAATCAGAGATGTGTCGGGCGTGGGTGCGGCACTCCTGAGCCCGCGGTCTTGCAGGTCTCTCTTGGTGAAAGGTGTGAGTGGTGCCATTTTTGCCGGCGTCTCGTCTTCGGATTCTTCAACTCCCTGGCCAAAGAAACTGAACTGCGTAGCGGGTTCCGAATCGTGCTTTTCCTCTGCAGCCGGCTTCTTGAAGAGCGCTTCTAGAGGGTGAACCTCCACCGGCTGCTCTTCGCTTTTTGATCCCGTCGAGCTTGACTTACCCGAGACCTTAGATTCGATGTCTGACCCTTTTTCCTTGTCATTTTCAGAGTCATCGGCATCGGACTCGTCAGATGAGCTAGATGAGGTACTCTCATCATTATCCGAGTCCGTACTGCCGCCTTCCGAAGACGACGAGCCACTGGAAGAAGTCCAATCTTCGGATTCAGATTCCACCACACTAGGGTCCGTAGGTTTACTCTTCGAATTGCCCTTCTCAGATTTTTCAGCCTCAAGGAACGGCTTGACCTTGGCTCTCTTTGGCTTTTCCTTGTGTCCCGCGATTTGCCCCGGTCTGTGTTGATCCTTCCTGATCCGCTCACTGGCCGGTTCCTTCAGGTCTCCGGATTCGTCTATCCAGCCTTTGTCTTGGTCAAATGCAGATGTGATAGCTTTAGTACCATCGTCGGACCGGAGAAATGTAGGTTGCGTAATGGTCTTGGAGAACTCATGAACAACCGACTCCTGCGATGACATGTTCTTCTTGGACTTCTTTTTCGTCTGCTCGGGCTCGGGAGATGTCTTATTCGGTGGGACCTTTGTTCGGAACAGACATTCCGCCTTTTCGGTATACTTCGATTTCAACTGAGATTTGGCGCTCTTTTCATCCTTGCTTTTTGTTTTTTTCTCTCTCTTTCGCCGGTCTGCCTTGTCATTCGTCGACTCCGTCCAGCCCCTTTTAACCTTGCGTTCTGACGGAAGTTCGTAGCCGTCTAGCACGTTATCTCCGGACTTGTGCTTTTTGGACTTCTTGCCGGAAGAAGGTTTGTCGCACGAGGCAGTGTTCTGTCCGTCCTCCTCATCTCTTTGTCGCTTCTGTGGACGAGCTGACTCTACTTTGAACTTCCGGCCCTTGAGAATGGACCCGTTCAGCTTCTTCTTGATCTTATCGGCCTCCATCGCTGGCAATGTCACGTAGCCGTAGTTGTTCTCAGGGAACGTCGGGATTTTGTGGAACGATATGTCTGTCGCAAGAGGTCGAATCGATGCAGGTAGGACTAGTTGGAGGAACTCCGGATTGAGGGGTGTGATATGTAGGCGAGTCGTAGCTGTGGATGAAGAAGTCATTTGGGAATTGTCTGCGCTTGACGACAGTGACCAGAATTCGCTGTTGAAATGGGTTGCATTAAGTTCAGCACAAGTAAGTGGGAGTTGATAATGTGAACAAAGAAACAAAATATGATTGCATTAGCTGTCCGCTATTAGCAACTTTAGATCAATTCATTATGATTGACGTTTCAAAGTGTCATCTCGACATGTTGGTCGCTCAAGGAAACCTCGAAACAACTGGAACTTTTTTTTGGTGGCAGAAATCCAGGCCGTGGCGCAGCAGGATAGAGAAGAGATGTCTCAGCCACAGCTGGGACAAGTGACATGTCTTGCCAAGCCCCTCATACTACATCAGGTGCGTTCTAGTTGCATATAAGAAAAGGCCAACAACGTTGTTTATAATGGTGTAGGCCCCATCAAAGGCCAGATCTCCAATTCTTCTTCGCCGTGCGACAGTCGACTTGGGGGTCAAGGTCAAGTTGCCTTGTGTGCTGCTGCTATGGTGTCCTAGCTAGTACTATGCCTACTAGCAGTGAGTTTATGTAATTATTACCCTTACGTCGCCCGTACCACATTGATACGGGCGTACAGCCCATTATTGAACTCAAAAGGTCATCGATCTCACGATTCGTTCGTTCACCATCTTCTCTTCCCCGTCCGCTATCTACTGCGAGGCCGACCTCAATTATTATTTCATCCTTCACTCTCCAAATCCCATCTTGAACTTAGCTTTACCGCGCATAACTTATTTTGGTTTCTTGGTCTAGAGTCTCTTGCGTCTAGTTGACCAGACTCATCGCGACTCGTGGCCTTGTCGTCTCTTTCCGTGGTAGACCGAGAGCTAACGGACGTCTGATCTCATCGCAACTTCCACTTCCCGCTTACGGTCGTCGCTCATATGGCCACTTTGAGTTCAGTTTCGCATGGTCATTGTTATCCCTGCTTTTTCTCCTCGCGCGACTAGGGTTGTGTTCCAACCTAGCGTTTCCCTGTTGGGCTTCGTCCCCCAGTCGTGTCCTCATTTCATCATCCACTATCTCCGGGGGGCAGGTGTCGTCTCCGCTCTCTTATCCGGACCATCGCAGTCGGCCCCATTATCCCCTCCTCTCCCGCCATCTACCTTTCGGCTTACCAGCCGCTCTGGCCTACCTTTTTCAAGTTATTTCTTCGCCCTAATCTACCCACGCAAAATTATTGGTAATGGGCAACTCTCAGACGAAAGAGACCCGACCGTCTCTCTCCCAATCATCTCGACGCAGCCACCAATGGGGTTCCAGCGGAACCCAGGGAAGATCCCCGTATGGCGACCGACATCATTCGGAGGGTTCAAGATCGCACCGAAGCAGTAGGCCGGACCTGTCTCTTCTCGGAATTGGTGGAAGCTCAGAGCGTGATGTGACCACGATCCTTGACCATCGGCGAGAAACTAAACAGGAGCGAGAAGCTCGCCGTCTCGAAAAGGAGCGCGCGGCTCGCCTGAAAGAACGAGAGCGGAGCATGAAAGAGGAGCATGTTGACGGAGGTTATCTGGTTACACAGGGTGTCTATACGGGGACGGAAGATTTCAACAAGGCCATGGTCCGCCAATTGATGGTAAATGACTATGCGCGTGACTCGCCATTGGATAATGCTGACTACTCCACGTAGATTGAACGACGACTTGCGCCGTTCTGGAGAGGTCTGAATGATTTCTCGGATTCGTGGACAGAGCACCAACTGATGGCAGTGGCGCGCGGATTGCCAATACCCCCGCCTGATGAGATTCCTCCAGAGTTGGAATATAGAAATCCACCGAAGGCGAGCGAAGACGTCCGCGAAGCGTCAGATACGAGGTCAATCCAACACTTGACCGTTCCAATAACCTCTCGATCCGCATCCTATGGTTCCGATGCCTCGCATTCATCTACCCCTGCCCATTCTTTACCTTCCCCCTCCCCTATTGCATCCGGCACCTCAAGCTCGCCCTTGTTTCGCTCTAGGGCGAAAACACTCGCTTCTTTGACAAGCTCTAGGCACAACTCTCAGACCGAAACGACACCTCGGGAAATACAGCTACCACGGGATCCGTTTGTCAATGGTCAACCCGTTGAGGCGTACCTCTACAAGGATGCCTCTGAGTGTCCTATCTGCTTCCTCTATTACCCTCCTTATCTCAATCGTACGCGATGTTGCGATCAACCTATTTGCTCCGAATGTTTCGTTCAAATAAAACGTCCAGACCCGCATCCCCCAGAGCATGCGGATTCGGATTCGAACGCGCCGACCCCAGCTGCAGAGACGGAGCGAGCGGAGAATCAAGAAATCCAGCTGGTTTCTGAGCCTGCGGCGTGTCCGTTTTGCGTTCAGCCCGAATTCGGTGTGACTTATGCACCACCTTCATTCCGCAGAGGGCTAAGTTACGCGTTTGATCCGAACGGCCGTCCGAGCATAGCAACTCCCCTATCTTCCACGTCATCTCTTTCCTCCGGGACTACTCCTGCTGCTGCTGCAACTACTACTGGCCGGAGACGCGCGACATCGCTATCTGCGAGTGATCCTAACGTGATTACAACCGACAAGGTACGTCCAGACTGGGCTCAGAAATTGGCAAATGCTCGGGCGCATGCGGCTCGAAGGTCCGCGGCGGCAACTGCTCTACACACCGCCGCCTACTTGATGAACTCTAACGGATCTGGAAATGATTCTCGAGGATTTGGACTCGGCAGAAGAGGGGTCATGCGACGCCATGGCGGGCAGGAATCTCCGGGTACTCCCGGTCGAAGCGGCTCACCGGCACTTCAAGCGCTTGCCTTCTTGACGGACAGACGCGCACCCGGCCAGGAGACAGACTCCGCTGAGGAGGGAGCAGGAAATTTAGCACCTCCACGAAACAGCTCTAGGAGGACGCGAATCGACGATCTGGAGGATATGATGATGATGGAAGCTATCCGACTAAGCCTCGCAAGCGAGGAGGAGAGACGAAAAAGAGAGGAAAAAGGAGCGAGGAAGGAAGCCAAAAAGCGCGAAAAGGAGGTAAGGAAAGCCGGGAAGATGGCTCGCAAAGCTGGCCTATACAGCAACAACGCAAGCAGCTCTGCCCTAGAGTCGCCGCCAGATGGCAGGCTAGGAAAGGTTGCTAGCAGCTCTTCTTCTATTACCGGCGAAGACACAACTTCATCTGGAAAAGGCAAGGCAGTAGAGCGGGCCTCTTCGCCGACTGGTGATGCCGATCAAACTGAGTCTGCTGGCTCTGATGAGGTATCGCCTAGCGTAGCAGAGTACCTGCAGCCTCAATCCTTGTCTGCGGTTCCCGCATCGACACTCCGGGAGCCTTCAAAGCCATCGCATCTTCGCCATGTTTCGAGCGCGTCGTCGTCCTTTTCTTCACTTGTCGAATCGATGACCGAGGAGCATGGGAGCTCGTCTCAAGCGGGAGAGGGAACTAGCTCATCAACGGAGCCATTATTCAACTTCCGCAGTCTGGCTGCCGTAATCGGCGATGAGGACAAACCAGACGAATCTCCAGAACATATTGAAGACACCACGCCTCGCTCGACACTAGAAGGGTCGGCAACAAACGCCACTGCCCCGGCCAGCGAGCCCCCAATGCCAGAAGCCGCCGCAGCCGTGCAGGAAGGCCAGAAAATTGAGGAGAACCAAGAAAGCTTGATTCCGAAAGAGATTGAGGCACGCTCGGTAGAGATAACCCATGGCAGAAATCCGGAGACGACTTCATGACCCGCCCCTCTCAGCTCTTGCTAACTCATCTGTTCCTCGACATAAAGCTGCAGCCTGAATCATTGAGATATTTGTCGCTAGCAATGCAGGTCATGCCTTGGCTTCTCGACGGAAAAAGCGACATTCATTTCGTTTTCATTGTTCTCCTTTTTTAACCTTTTCTTTCATTGGCATCATGGGATCGGGAGGTTTCTGTCGCTCTTCACATACGTCATACAGTGCTATAGATCTCGATTTTCTTATGTTTTCTATGTGTACCAGCTGGGATGGGCAGCCGAACTGCATATTTGAAGATTCGAGGGTATTGACGCCCGATGGTTTTGTACAGGCGAAGAATTGTTGATCCTTTTGGAATAGAGTAAGAATACAAGCAGCTAACTGTACAACATTACGTTAGACAATATTGATGTCGCAGACCTTGACGGGAGCAAGGGTTCGATTGGAGGAGCGCTTCCAGTTGGCACGGACTATAGATCCGAGTAAGATTGCGATGTTTATCGGAATTTCAATGGAGGGGTCAGGTTTCAACGCGTTTCGACTTTCAAGGACTGGATCCACCGATACTTGAGAACATGCATCGCCTCGAGATCCAGCATCAGGTTTTGCAACGTGGGAGAAGCGGTGGAAATGACACGATTATGTGGTTGCGATCTTGATTTTACTCTTCAGTGTGAATTTGTGCCGCCTGGGCTGGTGCTTGCTGCGAAGATCGACACTGCAAGATCCTGCATTGTCGCTGTCAGTTGTGACTTTTAACTTGGAATTCAAGTGGAGAATCTGATACGAGGAGTTGGAACTTCCAAGTTGCTGAGACCCAATTTTGGTCCTTTCTTTCCAACCAGTTTCCAACCCTCTGAATATTCCCTTTCCAATAGTGCAACTGACCAGAGTCTGACTTAATTTCACTAATCATCGCCAAGCGGGGGCTACTGCAACGGACGCGATGCTAGAACCAGACAACGCGCGCCAATCACTCGCTCTCGCGCTGTTCGGCTTCTTCGGATTGGAGATTCCCAGAGTCGTCTTCAGGTCCGGCTTTTCAGCCAATCTACGCATGACAGCAATCTCTGCGAACACCAGTACCACGCCGAGTCAGGCTTGACGAGCGCAATATGGAGACAGAAGAAGCAAAAAAACAAGGCAACAAAACGATCACCAGCGAGCGAGCCCGCTGGCTATCCTTCGCACGTTTTGAATCATTTGATGTGCAGTTCCTGATCCCTGATGGAGGGCCCATAATGATGTGACGGATGGATTATATAGGTATATAACCCACGCTGGTCATCGCCCTCGGTGGATCCGTGGTTCAGCCTCTGCGCAATCCTGCTCGTTCCTGGATCCAACGGCACTGCATCTTTCCGCTTATTTTCGCCTCGAATCTCCCTTTTCCATTAGTATCTTGCGTGATTGTTTTTCATCTAAATCAACTGTGGCTGCCTGAGCTCATTGTATTCCAGAGTGGCTGCCTCTGGATACAACAACACAACTTTTACTTTTGGTCTCCGCGATCTTGTCGCAGTCACAATCGCAATCGCATTCTAGCGCAGACCCGGAATTGACGTCAAAATTCCGCTCTCAAAGAAAAAGATGGCCGTGTCGGACAAGGACCGGCCCCGCGGCCTGCGAGTGCCCTCACTCTCTACATTTAGATCCAAAAACAAGCAATCGGACCCAACTCCCACCATTCAACTGCCTTCGCCCTCACAGTTGTCGCTGCACACAGGTTCTCTCTCTATACCCTCTTCCAGCCCGCTGCAGAAGGCATTACCACCACAACCGTTGCCAACCCCGCCGCAACCATCTTCGCCTGCGGTGATAAGCCCATATCCATCTTCCCCGCAGGCATCCCACTCGCAGCCTTCGCCTATCCCGAGCCCAAACTCAGCTCAGTACAATCGCAATGACGCCCCTCCTCCCCACCACGCCATCCCTGCCTCCAGACCTATGGCCCGACCTATTCCACCCCCCAACTCCCAGCCGACCAGGCGGCCTGTCCCAGGCTCCGCGCCAGTAACAGCGACAGCCCCAGGACCACAATATGCACCAGCACCGATCCTCGCGCAAGCAGCCAATCCGGTAAACCTCATGGCACCGCAACAAAGAACCCCACCTTCCAGCGAAGGCGGTTCCGAACAGCGCCTCTCGAACGGCACAAGCGACTCATTAGAAGACTTCATCCCCGACCCCGAGCCCGAGCCCGAACTCGACGGCACAAGCGGTACACCAAATGAAGCCGGGTCTAGCGAAGACGACGACAACAGACCCTGGACACCCCCCGAGGTCGAACCGGTGCCCGTCCCGCTTAACAAGCTGCATTACTCGTGTTACCAAGAACACCGCGCAATGCCTGCTGCCGCGAATGTGTGGTATACGCTGCCCTGCATGGCGTGTCAGAAGTTTGACCGAGAGATCCGCCACCGCTGTGTATTTTGCTGTTTGCGTGTTTGTGCGGATTGTTTCACGGCGTTGAAAAAGATACCGCAGAGGTCGCTGGCAGAGTTGATGCAGACAATTGAAGTACTAAATGCGAATGGTGGGGCGATTCGGCCGTCTACGACAGAAACCTAACTTTTCTTCCAAGTTCCGGCAGTCGCCGATCTATCTTGTCATCTATTGCCGTTTCGTTCGAAATGTTCGTGTAAATGATCATATCATAATACCCTGTTAGGTTCATGATTTATATGAGATTTAATCTAATGTCATTGCCAATGTCAATATTCGTGATCCTATAACCGGTATCTATAAGTAATAGTGTAACTCCAACTCCAATCAATGCAAGGCAGGATAGTAAGAGGGTAGGATAAGATAAAAGTACAAACAGAGATATCAATCAGCCATCAATCATGGTCCTCCTCAGTCACACCAGGACAACTTTCCATCTCTTCGGCGTTCTCGTAGCGATACTTGCACCAGAAACAGTAGTGGTGTTTCTCGCGCAGGTATTCCACCAACCGCTTCAGCCGCTCCGCCGGCTCTAGGGCATTGAACTCGTCCAACTCGGGGTCTTCCTCTTCGAGCTCTTGTTCGAGGACAGTGGTGAGGTCAGGCCCATCACTGAGCGCTTCGCGGTCTTCCCGATCTAGCGCGGCATCTTCGTACCCCGGTAATCGTGGGCTCGGGAAGAATGATGATGGTAATGACTGCTGTAGCATATGTTTCGTTTGAATTGCGCGCTCTTTTTCCTCGCGCTCGCGCACAAGGCCGCGGTAGAGAACGCTGATCTGGGAGGTTGGTTTCACTGGTGCTTTGGGTTTGGTTTTCTTCTTCGGCTCCGCGCTGTCGGACTCGTCCTCTTTTCCATTCTCATCCTCTCGCTCATCCTCGGCATCGACATTATTTGCAGCGTCCAGGCCACCCTCTCCATTCTCCTCCGCATCCAACCGCTCCGCAACCTTTTGCGCAGCATGAACCTGCGCCTCAGTCCGCTTCATCTCTCGCTCCAATCTTACTCGTTCTCGATAATCGCCTTGATCCTGCTTTACCTTCTTCACGGCATCCTCCGCCTCCTCGCGAAACTTGCGCTTCCGCTCACTGTCTAGACCAATTCCTCCTCTATCCTCCTTGAAGATGAGATTCAGTGGTTCTGCGCGCGGGCGCGCATGGGAATCGTTGCCGTCTGTGTTGTTATCCTTATCACCTAATGACCCTAATGACCCTAAAGCGGTATCGCCAGCACCAGGCGCTTGTTGCTTTCCTAATGTCTGACCCGGCTTGAAACCTAACTTCGCCATCATCTGGAACCCTTTGTTGGAGGGGTTGAGTGTGCTCGTTGCAAGCGCGGCATCGCGTTTTGCGGCTTCTTGGGCGGCGCGCTCGGCTTTTGAGGGGACGCGCGCGCGGGCTTCGGCCTGGTAAGATTGGATGGTTAATTGTTTACTGGTCTGATGTGTCGTTGATTATGAGATGTGTGTACTGTACCTCTCGTTGAAGCCGGCGCTTCTTCTGTGTGAATGTCTCTTTTTGCTGCGGTTCCTCGATAATCATGTTCATGTAATCATCTTCGTCGTCCGAAGCCATTTTCTCGTGTGGGGTTGACGACGGCCCGGGATTCAAGGGCTGGTCGGAAGCCGGAAAGGGGGCGAAGCTTTCGTTGGTGAGAGAGGAGAAGAGGGGGAGAGTGATCGCCTGAGAGATTCCCTGGTCGAATTGAGGAGAGCCCGGGGGGACCCAGGCGGTAATTTCGGATACAATGACGACAAGAAATGCAGCGAGAGGAGTTCAAAGTTGAGGTTTTGCGGGGAAAAGTCGACGGCGCCTCATTAGGGTTGATGCCTGAGCGCTGAGGCGATGAACATATACTTCTTGTTCAACCTTCGTCCTTTTTTCACCTCACTTCAGCATAATGTCTTGGCTGGACGCAAAATTGAGCCATTGTTTTCCCTTCTCACTCACCTCGATTCAGCCCACAATAACGTCTTGTAACAAATATGTTCTGCCTTTGAGGAAAGGCTCTCTTGTCGCGACTCGCGTGATCAGCGGCTTAGCTGCAGCTCCAGCGCGGGGTTTGTTGACACTACGGAGTACTTTGATTGCAATCAAGGCCGTACCCCTCTCCTTCTGAGCTCATGACCTTGCGTCAGTCCGATAACAGTGAGGCTGTGCCTGCGACCCTCAAAGGATCAATCGCAAATTCTGGCGCTTTTTCCTTTTGACTCTTGTCGATCACCGCAATGTGGCTTCAGTAGCGTTGGCATGATCGTCGATTTCCTCCACTCAACCGTGAGAATGAAAGCCAAGCTCCGCTACACCAGTCATGGCATCAAAAGCAAGTTGTTGTCGACTTTTAAATCGAACTTGACCGACCACACGGCCGATGCCCTTGTTGGTCAATTAATCATGCCATCATGCGGGGACCCAAGACCCCTTGATTTTCTATCTTTCGGTCCTTCCAATAGCAAGGAATGACGCAGGGAAGGTGTCTGGGTCCACGCGGCGCGGAGCATCTTTTTCCTTCCGATGGCTTGCTAAATGGTACTTAAGGTCAGGGTGAGGTACCTTTCCTGCCGCACTGTGCGGTCGACCTGCTATGCTGAGAATCTCGACTAGGACCATGTTGGCCCAGCTGTTGGTGTTGACTGTGTTTTTCGCTGCAGTGTCTGCTAGAGGGGTCGTTGTAGACCTCGGTTATGCACGTTATAGAGGCGAGGCTCTCTCGAACGGCGTCGCGCAGTGGCTAGGGATTCGCTACGCCGCGCCTCCTCTTGGGCCTTTGCGATTTTCTGCGCCGCAGGACCCAGAGGATGTGGTCGGAGTTCAGGACGCATCTCAGGTATGTGGACCAGTGACGAATTCGAACGATCATCATTGACATTGAACCCAGCACGGCCCTCTTTGTATTCCGACTGACAGCTATCCCATCCCGCAGGATGCATCCGAGGATTGTCTCTTTCTTGATGTATACGCCCCAGCGGGATTTAGAGGACGCTCAACAAGACTCCTGCCTGTATACGTCTTTATCCAAGGTGGTGGCTTCAACACTAACGGAAACCCCTTTTACAACGGGACCGGCTTGATCCAAGCTTCTGACTTGGGCATTGTCATCGTCAGCTTCAACTACCGTGTCGGCCCCTATGGCTTTCTGTCTGGCGCCGAAATCCGCGAAGGCGGCAGTATGAATAATGGGCTGAAGGACCAAATTCAGGTTCTTGAGTGGGTTCAGAGGCATATCGAAAAGGTAGGATTACAAATTTCATCAAGGGTATTATGCTGACCATTAAGTTCGGAGGAGATCCAAATCATGTGGTCATAGGAGGCGACAGCGCTGGCGCCGCCTCCATCACCCTGCTTCTTTCTGCGTATAATGGTCAAGATGACGGTTTATTCCATGCAGCCGCCGCGGAATCACAGAGCTTTGCTTCAATGTACACCGCCGATGAATCGCAATTTGCGTATGACGGTTTGGTTGACCGTACCGGCTGTAACATTGCAGTGGACACCCTCACCTGCCTTCGTAGTCTGGATGTCGACGAACTTCAACGCCAAAACATCGCAACACCTCTCCCAGGCGCCCATGAGCCTCCGCTCTATTTCTATGCACCCGTTATTGACGGCGATCTCGTCCCCGACTATACTTACCGCATGTTCGAAGAAGGCCGCTTCATCCAAGTTCCCGTCATATTCGGCGACGTCACGAACGAGGGCACAGTGTTCACACCTATGAATCTGACCTCTATAAATGATGTGAACAATTTCCTTAGAGACCAATTCCCCGCACTCACACCTAGACACCTCTCTCGTATAGACCACTACTATTTTCAGAACGTCAACTCCACGAGGCCCTATCCAAACGCCACACGGTACTGGCGCCCAGCGAGCAATGCGTATGGCGAACTCCGCTACAACTGCCCCGGCATGGCCATGTCCGCCGCATACGCCAACGTCGACATTCCCAGCTGGAACTATCACTACTCCGTGCTCGACCCGGAAGACGAAGCCTCGGGCGACGGGGCATACCACGTCGTCGAGCTCAATGCCATCTGGGGCCCTGACAATGTCTGGTACTCTGAAGATGTGGGCTCGCCACCGCCAGCTTCATACTATACGTCGAATGCGCCCATCATCCCAATCATGCAGGGGTATTGGACGAGCTTCATTCGCAGCTTTGATCCGAATACGTTTCGGTATCCGGGAAGTCCGAAGTGGGAGACTTGGGATGGGGGTCGTGGGGGTGGAGGTCAGAGACTTTTTATTCGTACGGGCGAGACGAGGATGGAGAGTGTGCCTGCGGACCAGAGGGAGAGGTGCGAATATCTCATCTCGATTGGCGTGGAGATTACGCAGTAGCCTGCCTTCACTACTACCGCTGTTAAGTATATCTACAATGATAGATACCGAGCCTAATACGGATTGAAACGAAGCGAACTTTTTCTTCCTTTCTAATGAAAATATAAACGTAAACTAGATGCACCCGCGACAAATGCATAGCATGCACAAAACACCAACAATCGTAGAAGAATACGGTAAATAGTCTACCTCTTCCCCTGCCGCAACCTCTTCTCTCTCTCATACGCATTCGCCTCACGGCCCTCCTCATTCTGTACCTCAGCCACAAGCCGACGGTACTTGCGCTCATACTCCGCATCCTTCTCCTTCTTCTCGCGCAGCTTCTCGCGCGCCACAAAGTTGGCATCCTTGCGCAGCTCGCGCATCGCACCCTTGCGCTCGCGCTTGTACTCGGCCTTGAGCCGGTTGAGCTCTGCGCGCTCGCGGTTGGGATCGTAGTGCTTGTCTGGGTTGAAGGTGTCTTCGAATTTGGGAATCGCCGCTTTGATCGCGAGCGGGCGGTGGTTGTGCAGGAGTAAGGGGCGGCGGGCTTGTTTTGAGGGTTTCAGGTGGTTGGTGAGGTTTGTTATGGTTGTTTGGAGGGCTGTGAGGGATGAGGCGGGCAGTGAGTGTGGCGAGGTTTTCTTGGTCTTTTTGTTTGACGTGGTCGATGAAGAGAAGGCGATGTGCTGAAGGACAGAGAGAGCTTGTTGGAGGATTTCGGGGGCGGCGGATTTGGATGACCACAATGTTGACGCTGTGTCTAGGAGGGAGATTAGGGTTGTTAAGAGGGTGACTTTGAGGTCCTCTGTTTCTAGTGGGGTGGTGGTGTTCGTGATATCCCAGAATTGGAGTCTGCGAGGGTTCAATGTCTTTGAGGGGTTTAGGCGGAGGGACTGGGTATGTGAGTTGGTATCGGCAGGGTTGCGCACGGGGAATGAGGCTAGGCGTGGTTGCGAGGGGGGAGCCTCTGGGCTGAGCAGGCAGAGTGCGTTTAGGATGTAGTTAAGACACTCAGGCATGTAGCGTTGCGAGACCGTTTGGTACTGCAGGGCTAAACTCGCGGCGTAGGTACCTGTGCATAGATCTGAGAGGCTGTTCACAGGACCCTGCCCAAGATACCGTGCAAGGCACAGATGGGCGGGCGTGGAGATAGCATGGAAGTGATCAGAGGTAGGGAAGATTGCAGCCACGCCGGTGAGGATAACAAGGTCCCCAGGGCGCAGGTTGAGCGGGCGATCCGTCGCGATTTCACGCAATTGCGCTCTGAAAGCTGAAGAGACGCTCTCAGGGTGAGTCTTTGCGAGCGAGTGGATGTGTCGGAGGACATTCTCCAGGATAGCGAAGGGGGGATGATCAGGTTGATCACTCATGTATGCGACATGCCGAACGAGGATGGCGGCGAAGCGGCCAAGCTTCGCTTTGTTTTCGCTGTGAAGGCGGGGGTGGTGCAGAGCTCGAATTCGCTGAACGACAGTAGGAAGATTCTCATACGAGACGTCTTTGATAATCTTGAGGAATTCATCGTGAGTCCCAGGACACGGGTATGTGTATGCGAGACCGTCCGCGGGCATTTCTGAAGTGGCTGCATCGCCGGGCTTGCTACCCCCAGGGAAAGTAAGGCCGTTGATAAGTTCATCCTCCTGCTCGGATTCCTCCGCTTCAGACTCTTCAGCGGAATCAAGCATGTCGTCTTCTTCATCAATCGACGCACTCACGTCTGACCTCGTTTCTACGAGATCGTCCTCAAGGATGAAGTCGTCTTCGTCGTCAATACCTTCAGGGCGCGAAGTGGAATGGCTTGTAGGCTGCTGCAGTCCAAAATCCTTTGCATCATCTGGGAGAGATTCCTCCTCAAACATATCAGCATCCTCATCGTCTCCTTCCACTTCCTCCTCTGCGGCTTCTGCTTCATCTTCGCTAACTTCCTCGCCACGCATCCGACGGACTCGTTCTTCCTCAAGTTTCTTCAATCTCTGAGCATCCTCCTCGACCTTCTCTTCTTCCGTCTTTGTACGGTCCGTGGGCATCGATCGCTTGTCGAACGTCAATTGTTTCAGACGTTGATCGTACTCCGCCTCGGTGTCCCCTTGAGACTTTCCCTGCAGAAGCGCTGCGCGATCGGGGTTCATTCCGGCTATGTCGCTCTTCGGGGGTTCGGGTTTTGGTGGGGGCTTCACACCTCGGAGCATCTCAAAGAGATCTGGCAGACCTTTGTCTAGCTCTTCACGCAGGTCATCATCGTCCTCCTTAGCCATCTGCCGTTGCGCTTTGTAGAACTTAGACTTCGCGATGACTTCTTGCATGACCTCGTGCTTTGACTTTTTTCTCCCCGGTACTTCTCCCTCGTCTTGCGACCCAGGTTCCTCGAATTGACCCTCGTCAAGAACTCGTTTCCGCTTGCGGGGCATCTCAGAGTCAGACATGTCGTCTACTTCCAAGTCTTCCTTAAAATCATCCTGAACTCCTTCTCCGGCTTCGAATGATAGCGATTCACCCTTGTGTGTAAGAGTAAACTCCTCCTCCTCTTCATCATCGTCCTCCAAGTTGAACATAGAATCCTTGCGCATCTTCTTTTGACTGGCTCTGGCAAATCGTTCCGCAGCTCTTTCTTCGGGTGTCATTGTAGGGTCGTTCTCACCGAATCGGCGATCCATGATACCGCCGACTTTGTTCTTTTGGCCCATTTCCTGCAGCAATGTTTGACGTCTCTGCGATAAAAGCGTCAGCAGAATACTTCCTATTAGTCTAACACAATCCAATCGTACCTTCTCTTCACCAAGAGACTTTGTAACACCAGGTCGGAACCGCCCAGCAGCGGGCTTGGAACCGCCATCGCGCGTAGTAACATCAAACTTATTCCGAGAGATCGTCCTAATCTCAAAAGGGTTGAATCGATCTCGAATAGCGTCAAGAGCGGCTTCGCGTTGGACTCGGTTTTGCGCATTCGTACCGGACTTTGTATTTTGGCGCTTCTGCTTCTTGGACTTTTGAGGGCCTACTACCCCGCTGTCGCGGAGTGACGCCTTGAGCTGCTTCAGCTGCGACGGAGGCATGATTGCGTGCGTAGGTGCAGAAGAAGCTCTCGAACTGTTCTCCGCCGAATTTTTCGACTGTCAGAAAAAATCGGCGGAGAACAATTTCACCGCCTTTGTATTCTGCCGCTCATCGTCGCCGCTTCCTGGCATTGTTCTCTAATGACATCGTCAAATAGATGGACGTGAGGTGCAATGGCTTCTCATGTAAGTGATAGGTTATTATGGCTATGTCTAGGTGGATGAAATATCTATCTCCGTGTCTACTTGGATATTTGCTGACTCTTGTAGGCGTATCCCTCTTCTTCGCTGTTCGCGGAATTGCTGCCGACCTCCACCGAGTGAACGAGTTGACCGAAATCAAGAATGACGACAATGATGACAAGATAATCAGTGAGGGAACGGAAGATGGTCGGTCGCGCGCTTCATAGTCTTTAGGATACATGAACTGACCCCCGGTAGCTCTCAAACTCGATACACTATTGAAGCTTTCCAACAGCACAAGCTATGATCTTCGCTCTGCGTATGGAAGAATGGTTTGGCTAGTAAAGGAATAAGCTGACAACATCATAGGGCTTTGCGCATCATTGCTGAACGCTCCGTAAAAGGAGATACCCGAGAGCTGCTTCTCAAGGATCTCGCAAGCAGAAACCCCGAGCGGAGGAACAAAGCCCTCGCGGCCATGTACTTCCTCGTCAACAACCGAGCTCGTACGTCTCAGCGCCATAAATAACGTACCTTTTACATAGCTAACCAGAAATTGCAGTCTCCCGGACATCTGCATGCTCCCACCTAAAAGACATCCCCACATACACCGCCTTGGTTAATTGCCTAGTCAACTTCCTCGACGAGCACGACGAGAAGACTTCTGGAACAGTCTCTCCCATATTACCCCAAACGCGACCCCTTGGCGAAAAGAAGGCCTTGAGTACCTTGAATATACTTTTGCAAGAGAACACTCCTGCCGCGCTAGAAGCTGGCGTCGTTGGCCGGTGGCTCGCCAAATACCCCTTCCCGTGTGCCACCACGGAACCCTCTCGGCGACAGGATGTGGTGATACTCATGAAGACATGGTGGTCTGACGATGCAGTGATGAGCTCTATATTTGCTACACTATCATCTCACCCGGATGGCGCCAAACAGCTGCGCAAGTACGGGTTGATGGGTAGCATGTTGGAAGAGAACGACCATGATGAGGTTAGCGATGTGAATGACGAGGAGGACGAAGAGAGCGATGTGTGGATGGTAGATGGTGACGACACTGCTGGCTCCAGCCGGGTTCCTGGGCGACGGCCTCATAACCGCAATCCGGAGGAACAAGCTTTACGGAGACGGAGACGAGAGGCCATGGTACTGAGTGACGGAAGGCGCCCAATAGGGCATGACGATATCATACAGCTTCCCATCTCCGAGTGATGCACAACTCTCAAAAACATGCGTGGACTGGGAAAGAATGCTGTTTTACTCCATTTTCAAGCGCTATGATACCCACTTTGTCTATGATTGGTTGTTTCAGGTGCATTTGTCTTCTTGTCAATAGCTCATAATCCCATCCACGCCGACTTTGCAGCGTGATCCATCTTCTTCCGACTATGTTTGAGCATTCCAAGTGCCCTAAGCTCCGACATAGCTCTATAGAACAATGCCATGGTCATTCTCTCATCACACTGGTTACCCTCTTCGCTTTCAAAGACGGCACGGAACGCCTGCCACAAGTCGTGAATATTGACCAAGGCTCCAGACTCGAGGTAGAGCTTATATAATATCGACGCCGGGGGCAGCTTCGACGAAATATTCCCCTCCGTGATCCGCGACGAAGATATCAAGTAATCAAACGGGCTTGACAAAGCGCGTTCAGTGGCGAACCGTGGCCGCGGAGCAAAGACCTCTTTGATGGGATTACGCGCGTCGAACAGGAAAGCCTCGTGAAGCGGGAGATCCTGCGGTTTCCGCAACGTGGTTTCGAAATATGCCGACAGAAGGGCATGTGCGCGGTCAATTATATTTGTATATTTGAGATACGCCTCGGGCAAGTTCGCTTTGCCCTTGTTGAGCTTGACTCGTTGCTGAACGATGGTTGTTCCGATCACGGCATTCTGGCTGTCGTATTCGCTCCGGAGAGGTTCGGGGCCTGTGTGGGCCTGTACCAGTGCGTTGAAATCGTTTCGTATACATTGGAATTCAGGAAGGTTCGTCACGGATTCAGGAAAATATGGTATCAACGCTTCGATTTTAGTGGAGTCTAATCGTTTGAGAGCTGAAAGGGTGTCTTCGAGTATAGGCGAGTCATGGAGTTCTCCAGAGAGCGCACGGATTGACAGCTCTGATAAACTCGTTTTCTTGGAAATGTTGAAGTCTTTGAGAAGCAAGGAGATGAACTTTACTGTCTGGAACATGTCCTGCATGGACTGCTGCCCGGACTTGGCAAACTGCATCGCTTGGGCGAAGAGACAAGTATCATCCGCTAGTAGATTCCGCACTTCTTGTGCCTGGCCGTCTTCCACCAATGTCTCGCAATAGCTACTCCACATTAGCCCGATAGACCACAAAACAAGACGTAGCGAGCATACTTTCTGAAAGACGGGACGTTCCGAATCGCCTCGCAAAGCTTGCCATTTTGGATCGTCGCTGGGATATCGTCCGCAAGAAGAACAGAAATGGGATTGGCGAAGAAATGAGACATGTATGCGTACTAGAAGGGATATTAGCCTGTACGAGCCTCAACGAATGAACAAGGAATACCTTGACTGTTCGACAAAATGACTCTGGAGTCTGGAAATAATCCTTCGACTTTTCGAACAAGACGCCCGTGAGACCGCGTCCAAGCCATAATTTTCCGCCTTCCGCCTGTATTCTCTCATATATATGATCCACGCAGTTGCTAGCCTCGTGGAGTTCGAAGAATCTCCCTTTGAGAAGCGCAATACTTGACCGTGGTAACCTAGCCTCGAAAAGTTCAACCGAGGTGGAGATGCCGAATAGCAGAGTCAAGGGTATTCGATCGTGCCACGAACTAAACAATAAGCCTTCGTATGCTTAAGAACGGGTGATCATCTCACCTGAGCAAGGAAAACAAGTCTGTGAGAATCCCCGGATCAAATGCTTCGCTATCGCGGAAAGCTAGCACGAGATGCTTGATGTCTTTTTGTGTAACATATTCACCCAGGAGGTCAAGGTCGTATGCAAGAAGTCTCGGGCCCTGCCATATCTCAGCAAACGTTCTTTCGCTGGTGACCCACAATCGCTTACCTCCCGGTCTGTAAGAAAGCTCTGATAGCCGTCGTTTCCCTCCGTGTTGATGATAGCAGCACGTATGATGTTTTTCAGCGTCGTTTTGAGATTGGGCGCATCGCCAGATTCCAGGACTACTACACCACCTTCGCCGGTCGATATGAGTTGATCGTTGAGTCGCGAGAGAAGTCTAGCAAGAGAGGAAACATTCGATCCGACGGTAAGAAGCGCGGCAGGTATACAGCCCCCGTAACTGTGTTTGTTAGATCAAGATCGATGAGCTTGAAGCTAACTCTTACATCTCAGGCGAAGCTGTTTTAACGAATGACGACACGTTCTCAAGGACTTCGGCATCAACATCATTTAATATTTCCTATACAATATTAGAATGCATAGCCTCAGCAATTCACGAGTATATCTCCACTCACCTGGATCTTCGCCTCCCGTGTAGACCATAATTGTTCGTAGGCTTGGTACCTCAATTGGACGGACTCTTCGGATTCGTCGCCGTCAAGGAGCGGGACGAAAGGACATAAATCAGTGTCAAGTTCTTGAGGCTCTTGCGCAACCTTCCGCCGTTTTGAGGGCCGTTCTCCGCCAGCTTTGCCTGCATCTGCTGGTTGATAGATATAAACGCCCTAAGTTGTTAGTGCCATGAAGCGAATTAAATCGATTGGGCAATAACCTGGTTGTTGGAGAAGTTCTCCGAAGAAATTCCGATTCCCGGCTCCATCTCAATCGACAAGGTTGACCCTTCGTCTGCAATCGAGTCTAGGGCTCGCGTTGTCTTCGGAGAAGGGGTGAGTGCCTGAAATCCGCGGCTTAGAAAGATCCGAGCTAAGCCAGATCGGGTTATTTCGAGCTCCGCGGGAATCTAATTTCTTCGCTCGATGACTTCAACTTTCCAGCTATCATCGTTCTCCCATCGCCTTCGCTTGAATTCCTCCGACGTCAATGAAATAACCGTTTTACTTCATGCTCCGCCCGGTGGTTCGAGGAGCTCGGTGGTATCAGCATGTGGCCCGCTCCAGTCCGTCAGTTTCGCTTCGCCCCTTCATGAGAGTATTCTCCGCGGTATCACCACGCTTAAGCAATTCTGGCGAGTGCAAAGAAAAGGTCACATTCTACGAGCAGAATACCCGGGATAGCAAACGCAGGCGAAAGATAAACTACGAGGCTGAAGATAAATCAGAGCTGGAGAATGTGGAGCACGAGCTTTCCAAGCTGGACCAGGAGCTAGAGCTTTTGAAAGAGGGACCATTTGGGCCTAATGGCCCCTTTATACAAGGTCTGCCAGAGAAAGACAAAGCTATTGCGTTGGAAGCATTACGAAAATACGAGGTGGAACATGGCAAAGATGAACCGGACAATCTCGATCAGGTTTTCGATGAGGAGTTTGAGAATCTGCTCAAAAATGAGTTCGAAGATCTAGCAGCGGAAGACGAAAACTGGATGCAAGACCAAAATGGAGAGTCGCCAGAAGAAGTTGCACGGCAGCCCTATGAAGTCCTATTGGAGGGCTCGGAACATGGCGCCTATGTTGACAGGTTCAACAACAGCCTCAAGCGGGTTGCCAAGGATAACTCCCAGGAAAGGGCCGCGCAGGACCTCTGGAAATGGTACAGACGGTGTAAACAGGCCATTCCTCAATTTATCGAATCGATACCTGAGGCGGCTATAACATTGCTTTGGTCATCTCAGCTAAACATGTCTTCCAAGACAGCTCGGTCCCTCCACATACAAACTCTCGCGGAAGACGCCGCATCTGTTGGCCGAACTCTTTCGACCTCCCACATCCTTACCTACATCAACTCTCTACGACAATCTGGTAAGACCAAGTCTGCCCTGGATCAATGGGAGTTTCATCAGGCGGGACTCAGCCAGCGAAAGGAAGACCTAGAAGCCTATTGGAGGTTGGGCGTGCAGCTCTTCGCTGCTGAAGGCGATCCACAGCGAGCTCAGGATATTGCTCTCGCTTTTCTAGCAACTGATGCATCTCGACAGCCTCGAGCTCTAATTCCCGTCATCACCTCTTGGGGACGACAGCCCTGTAAAGAAGCCG
Organism: Aspergillus carlsbadensis; assembly: GCA_025688815.1. Classification (NCBI taxonomy): domain Eukaryota; kingdom Fungi; phylum Ascomycota; class Eurotiomycetes; order Eurotiales; family Aspergillaceae; genus Aspergillus; species Aspergillus carlsbadensis. Next base: position 166,115 of record MU628186.1, read on the forward strand.
AAGTGAAAGCATGGGCTCTTTATCTGCAACTAAAGGCATTGCTTGGACAAGGAATGACCATGGAAGATTATGATCAAATTAGCATTGAGCTTCTAAAGGCCGGAAGGCTGAATCTCGCCATCGCTGTATTCAAGGATATGATGGTGACCGGTCAGGATCCAGCCAACGACTCAACAGCGCTATATAAAGCAGCTCTTGGCCTAGTTGGCAACTTGCAAGCTTCAAGTATATCCGACCAGCAAGTAAACAAGGTCTCACTTTCTACGCTGACGGTCCTCCCTCGTCGCTTCCAAAACCGATTCTTTTACGCCAGTTGGATGAAGAAGCTCATCGGAATGGGCGAGGTTGATTCCGCAGCCATGGTGATCGAGCTCATGTATGAACGAGGCGTCAAGCCAGATCCGAAGCATCTCAACGGCCTCATTGCCGGCTGGCTTCGCGTGGGGGATGCACCGGCGCGGGAGAAAGCTGAAAGCTTGGGTTGGGCTATGATTAACCGACGGATTGACCGGGTCTCGCAATCTTCTGAATCTGAAAAGGATTCACCAGAGCCGGTCTTGTCTGGAGGTAACCAAGCAAGTGCTCGAATCCCCAAGTTCATGCAACGACCAATGCCTACAGCAAACATCGAGACATTCTCTATTCTACTCCTTCATTATACCCGAAGAGGTGACGAAGGGGCGATTGAGCAGTTAGTGAAAGGCCTCACGGACGCCCGGATTCAACCAAATTCCTATTTTATGAACCATCTTCTATATGCCGAGCTTCGCAAGCAGGATATCAGCGCCTTGTGGAACAAGTTCAGAGCCATGTCTCTCACCGTCCAACCAGACCTCGAAACTTACGCCTGCCTCTGGGACTGTGGCAAGCTCCAGTACGACCGTAGCCGCACGGCCTTTATCACAGACTTTCCATCCGCGCGCGGGCTTTTTGCAGAGATGGTAACCTGGTATTCAAATCTTTCAAACCGCAGCAAAACCACCGCGCAAGAAGAATTTTCCAAAGATCTTTACGATCAAATTATACGCTGCTTCTGCTTATCGCGTGATTTACATGGAACGCTTGTTGCACTTTCCTCTCTCCGCTCAACCTTCGGTTTCTCTCCCGACGAAGCAACAGCTCGCCTTATCATTCTACAAGTCGCGCGTCTCGCTGCTGTCCCATCAGATACCCCGAAACGCCGCCTCCGCCGTCTCTCCTCAACACCTAAAAGCAAAGAAAACATCGCCCATGTTCATCGTCTTCTTGAACTCATCAGTGTTCAAAAGACTTCGGCACTCGAATCAAGAGGCCTTGACCCTGAGTCCCTAGATCCCCATGAGATGCAAACACATCAGTTTGAAATCATGACTGCCCTTTTGCGTATTGTCATGGCTCGAGTCTCTGGTGTTTCAATATCGGAGTCTAACCGTGTCGAAGCAAAGATCCTTGCTGTGACAGAGGAGATGGGAGTGCGTGGAATTTACCTTGGCCCTAAATTAGGGGATGAGGACGCCAGCTTGCTCTTGACGAGGTAGCGTTTCGCCCCTTTGCCATTAGGTATCTTTCCTTGTTTTTATCGGAGCGTTCGGCTCAGCATTGTATATATAGAGGAGTTTAGGGGAGCCATTTGGCGTTTGTATCATACCAACTACGATTTGTACAATTATCAAACAACCCTGCAGATGCACACTTTATCCACGTGACTAATATAAGCGGGGGAATATCAGCCCCTCTCCTCCAGATTTGCTTTTTGGCTCGCTTCAACAAGTCCAAAATGGCTGGCCACCACTTGCGACGCGAAGACTTTGCTGTGGGATGGGTTTCTGCCCTGCCAATTGAACTTGCAGCTGCACGGAAGATGCTTGACCAAGAGTACGATTATAACTATGATGATTCCACCTATACTTTGGGCCGTATGGGAGAACACAACATCGTTATCGCCTGCTTTCCTGCTGGCCAGCTTGGTATCTCGACCGGGGCCATGGCCGCCGCCGACATGAAATCCAAATTTCCGGCCCTAGAATTTTGTCTCATGGTTGGCATTGGTGGCGGGGTTCCTAGCCTAGAGAACGATATTCGCCTGGGTGACGTGGTTATCAGTAAGCCAGAGGGAATATATGGCGGAGTGGTGCAATATGACCTAGGCAAGACAGTCTCTGGTGGACACCAACTGCGCACAGGCTTTCTAAATGCACCTCCCGCAGCGATTCTCAAAACGGTCGCCAGGTTTCAATCCAATCATGCCCTTGAGAAAGACAGCATGTCTGCTTACTTGTCCCAGCTTGAACGTACACAGTTTGACTGGCGGAAAGCAGGTCCAGATGTGCTCTTCCAGAGCTCATATGGCCACAAACCTGAAGGGTTGACATGCGCGGATTGCCCTCAAGAGATGATTGTCCCACGTCTACCGCGAACTGGCAGCAGAACGGTTACTATTCACTACGGTACGATTGCCTCTGGAAACCAAGTCATGAAGGACGCAATCACACGAGACCGGCTTAGCTCTGAGCTTGGGGGCGTCCTCTGCTTTGAGATGGAAGCTGCCGGCCTCATGAACAATATGCCTTGCCTTGTCATTCGTGGCATATCCGATTACTCTGACTCGCACAAAAATTCAAGCTGGCAACCATATGCGGCTGCCACGGCCGCTGCGTGTGCGAAAGAGATTCTCCGTCTGCATCCTACCAACTCTGGATTAAAACAGCGCAAAGAAATTCTCGACTGGATAGCTTCCCCAGAGCAGGAGCAGACGCATTCCTTCGTGACTGGCCCTCGTGTTCATGGTACTGGCAGGTGGCTCCTAGAACATGCAAAGTACACGGAGTGGCGCGATGACTTAGCAAAATCTAATGTTCTTTGGTGTTATGGCATGGAGGGTTCTGGTAAAACAGTTCTCGTGTCTGTAGGGATTCTACACTTACTTAGGGTTTAAGGCTAACTTTCGCAGATCTACTGTAATTGACGACCTGCGGAATCGACTCTCGGCCAAGGGCGTTCCTGTTACCTTTTTTTACCTCGATTATGAGCATCAGGCTAGGCAGACAATGGCCTACTTTCTCAAGAGTCTTTTAAGACAGCTACTGGACCATATTCCACATATACCAAAGCCACTAGTGGAAGCTTTCAGTAGGCTAGGCGGCTCGGAATGTTCACTCTCGGCTACTGTTCTTGAGAAGATTATTCTGGAAGTTATGCAATCCTCATCCCAAATATACGTTTTGATCGACGCCCTTGACGAATGTATCGAATTGGGTCGACGAAAGGCTATCATCAGTTTCTTGGAGCAAGCGGCACGCAGCGCAAAGATTCGACTCCTGCTCACTAGTCGCCCACATGTTCAGGAAATTCGTTCGACATTCGAGAATAGTCATCAGATTTTAGTGCGAGCATCCGAAGCGGATATCGGAGCATATGTATCCCAAGAGATAAGCCGTGCTCGTGTCACAGATATTGCAGACACATCCTTTGTACAACGAATCATGGATACGATTATCCATCAAGCTGAGGGGATGTTAGTTGAGCCCATGCAGTATCCACACTCCGTTGTATATTACGCTAACTGTAAGTTTCAGGTTCCTCCTATCGGTCCTCCGTACTAAGACGGTGCTGAGAGAGCCAACCGCGGGCGATATGGAGGATTCATTGAGATCTTTGGCCAAAGATCTACCAGAAGTATTTCGGGAGACCGTGTCTCGCATCCAGAAGCTCCCAGAGAATCAGAAACGACTCGGAATGATGACGCTCATGTTCCTCTCACACGCGAAACGCCCTATCGTTGTGCAGGAGCTCACAGATTTCTTGTCAGTCCAGCTCGGCCAGACTACAGTTCGCCTTAGACATCGACCCTTACCTCGAGTCGTGTTGGAATGCTGCCTGGGACTTGCGAGTATAGAACCAACTACGGAGACAGTTCGCTTGTCTCATTACGCGGTCAATGAGTACCTAGTCAGGAACAGCTACGGGCTATTTGCGGATGCGGAGGCCAGCATTTCTGCATTGTGCCTGACTTACCTACTCCTCGATCCGTTTACCAAAGGACCTCGCACAGAAGAAGAAGAAATCGATGATTTGTTAGAACAATGCCCTTTTGCGTCTTATGCAGCCGCGCGCTGGGGTGACCATGTACGGCTGTGTGAGAGAAGCCCCACTGTTTCGAGGCTCGCTGTTCGATTCCTCCGCAATCAGCAGGCAACTGCCTGCTCGATACAGATAATGCAGTACGACAGAAACTATCAAGAACTCTACTGGACCCCAAAAGAATGCTATAGCGCAAATGCTCTCCACATTGCCAGCGACTTTGGACTGGAGAATCTGGTCCTCACGCTTCTGGCCCAGAACGCATTCAAGCTGGATGCTACAACAACTATTGGCACAACCGCAATCACCAAAGCCGCGTCTAGTGGCCGTGTCTCTGTTGTCAGAGCTCTTTTGCAGAAAGGGGCCAACCCGTATCTGGAAAACTGGTACGGCAACGCACTTCACTGCGCGGCTGAGGCTGGACACTGCAATACGATCCGGGAGCTGATTTCCTGTGGCATGGACCCGAATTACCGCTCAGCCAAAGGCCGACTTGCCCTCGATTGCGCATTAGATCGTGACAATGCAGAAGCTTTCGAGACTCTTGTTGCTTTCGGTGCTAGATTGAATAATACAGACGGAGGAGATCGACCTATTCTCATCGAGGCTGTGCATGCAGATTGTGTCAACATTGTTGATCTCATCTTAAATCGCGGCTGGGTGGATGTCAACTGTTGCTCTGGTGACGGGGCTACAGCAGCGCATACTGCCGCTGCACATGATAACACAGTGATCCTGGCCAAGTTGATGAAGGCAGGGGCCAACATCAATGCCGGGACTGACACAGGTCTAACACCTCTTGATTATGCACTCAGATATCAGTGTGACAGTGCTGCAAAGCTACTACAGGCATATGGTGCAACGTCGTTTATGGCCCGGTCCCGGTACCCTAATTAGACGGGTATCTTTAGCATAGTGGCGGACTGATACATCACAGCTACATAAATCTGGACATCCATATGTACCTGAAGCTTGAACACTCTGGGTCCTCCTAGTAAATCGCTCCAACGCGGGAAGTTCAAGAGAATAAAAACCCTCTGGCACCATACCAGTGCTTGCTTTCAGTCATTTCTCTCCATGTAAGGCAAACAAGCCTCATAAACAAACTTGAATCCATCATACTCCGCAACTCTCAGGAACACCCCCTCGTCCACGACTCTCGCCGCCTGCATCGACCCAGCAATGAAGAAATCCGTGAGACTCGGTTTCAATCCCAGCACAAATGGTCCATCGTTCCTATTCGTCCTCATCAATTCACTGAGCGCGCTCATCTGCTCACTCACCTCACTCCAACCACGCTCCTCCTCCTCAGGATCCTTGAGTAAATCCTCCAGTTTTCGCCCGAGATATGCCTCGCGCGGCTGCCGGAAATGCTCCTGCGCGCGAGGCGAAAGAATATTGATCTCTCGCGGCATCATCATGGCCCCGAGTGTCCCCCCCACCACGGAGCTGAACTGCTCTTCAATTGTCCGGCCCAGCTCAGATGTCAGTTGGACTGGAGGATCGGGGTATGTTGCTTCTAGGAACAGAGCGATCTGCGCTGAGTCCATGATATAGGTATTATTGGGGATGTGCTGGATTGCTGGGACTGTGTATTTGGTGCTGTCACTGGTGGGACTCGGGACGCTGGGATGGATGTATTAGCCCTATTAGGCCTACCCTACAAAGTTTTATTCTCAACGCATAGGATGTGTGAGTTGCGTATGACTCACAGCGGCTTCAACGTCCCCTCGATATCTGGGAACTCGAGGAAGATGGTCTTGTAGGGGATACGTTTCAGGTTTAGCATCATGCGAACTTTCCAGACAAATGGGGAGAAGCACACGCCCTTTGTGCAGGCTAGATCATATAAGATGATTTCGGTTGTCATGGTTGCTACCCTATCTTAGTGATCCCAGGAGGCTCAAAAGATGAACAAAGGAAAGGTGGGCATTGAGAGGTTGATATAGATGAGGAAGCCCCTCGTGTTTTGGGGCCAGAGTATTGTTGAGTAACCCGGGTTGGGGTATGGTTTGTCGAATACTGGACAGTCTGACAAGCTCTTAAAGCCGGTACTATAGTCCGAAGTCAAGGCGATCGTTTGAGGATGTTGATTAGATGTATTCTCTCCCAGACTAGGCATTTATATCTACGCCTGTCTACCAATCGCCATGCACAACCCTAATAGTCAAACATAATATGGTTAAAAGTGATTCGTAAAACATGGACGAAGTAAACAGAGAAATGAAAGAAGTACACCATCTAACCCCATATAAATGCATGTCCCTCATTTCTTCCCCTTTTTCTTCTTCTTCCCGCCCCCAGGGCTCTTTTGCGCCGCCACCGCAGGAGCAGGCTGGTCATCCGCCTCAACAAGAACCGCATCCTCATCGCTCTCCGTGACTGTCGGCGCGGGTGGTGCTGTAGTTGTAGTCGTAGTAGTAGCCGGTTCAACATTTTTTGCCTCCGTACCAACAACGGCCGCCGACACTGTGGGAGCAGCAGAGGGTGATGCGGTAGTAGCGCCACCCTTCTCGGCATCCAACTCCTTCATGAACCCTTCCTGTATACTGGCCTTCTTCTTCCCCCACCACTCCTTCTCCTCATCAGCCTTCTTCTGGTGTTTTTCTATCCGCTCGCGGATGAGCGCGTTGTTCACCATCTCGTTAGCGGACTGGAAGATTGTCTGGCCCCAGCCTGCGACGTATGCATTTGCCTGCTCAGGTTATATTAACACCAGCCGCTTCGAAGGTGATATAAGAAGCATAAGTCGAAGAACATACCTCAGTAACAACGTCCCTAACCTCCTCCTCCATCTCCTTCTCAGCCCTCAAAAACCTCTGCCACAGATCATCGCCCACACTCCCACGCTGAAGCAGCATAGCAAGCGCCTGCTTTTGGCTTCGCAGGGCCATAACGCGCCTGATGTCCTCCGTCGCGCGACGGAGGAGAGCGGCCTTGAGGACGGATTCGGGGACTTTCTTCTCCTTCTCACCACTTCCTTTTTCTTTCGGGGCCGCGGGGTCGAGATGCATGAGGGAGAAGTAGATGTCTCGTTGAAGATGTGGCGGAAACCATGGTTCTAGGGCGGTAGCCTTTCCTATTGTTGGTTTATTCCGGTTAGTAGGAGGGTTGGAAGTGTATGGTTTTGTGGGGGAGGATGCGTAACGTACTGGCTTTGCGCTTGCGGTAGAGGGAGGAGAATGTTGCGAGGGAGCCGATTAGGACGCTTAGGTAGGCGAAGGGGACGGCAAGGGTTATCCAGTCGACCATTGTGAGTGTGTGTGTTTGTGTGCGGAGAGGATATTAGTAGAGGCGAGTGGGTTGGTATAGGGCGGAATGAGTGCTCAGGGCTAGTTGGTCATGACAAGGTATCGCTTTTGGTAGAGGTCGGGCAGAAGAAAACGTCGAAAGTAAATCAAAGACTTGAAGGAGTACTGAGAAAATACCAAGTCAATGGCAACTTGAGAATGGAAAGTTTGCTGAGATGATCGGAGACGGAGATGAATGGGCCAAGTAGAGGATCTCCAAAGGCCACTCTGGTGTCTTGGCATCGCGCGTCACATGTTCCACCCAGATCTAGAGATGAGATGCTGCCAAGAACTATACCTTTAGTTGTAATGCAATAATGTATCTATTCAATCAATTCAATCGTACGGCACATAGATCTCCATGCGAAGATAAGAGCGGAAATATGCTCTCCACAGGCTAACGCAACACCAAGAACAACCCTTGAACAAGAAAGAAAAAGACTCGAGGTATAAAGAGATAACAATGATGGTAATAATAATGACAAGTTTGTGCACAAAACAAAATGAAAAGAGTCCGAATATCCGCCATTGATCTCATTACACAAATATGTTCGCTGCCGCCAAATTCCAGAACCAAGGTGTGCGCAAGAAGAGTAGATAAGAGGGAAAGGTGAATAGGGAGAGTTGATAGGGAAAGGAGAGAAAAGGAAGGAATAAGGAGACTACATCTGGTACAGCGAGCCCAGCTGTTCCTTTGTCTTCTGGCTGATCGGTCCAATCTCTTGTACAGCTTGCATATCCTCGAGGACATCGTTGAATGCATTCTGGATGCCAGCTGCGACCTTGCTGCGGTTCCATTCGCTGCGCGTGTGCCAGAGGAAGTCCATCAGTGCAGTGTTGATTTGTTCCAGCTGTTCAACCGAGCAACCACTCGTACGCTGCGTCATTTCCTTGTGCAGATTTCGTACATAGTCGAGATCGATGATCAACGTAGGCTGCTCGTCCTCATGATTGAGCAGAGACTGCAGGCCGGTGGGCTGTTTGGAAGCCGCGTCGAAAAGAGGGACAGGTGGCTGTGATCTTGGCTGGGATTGACTAGCAAAGTCTGGACGCCCAGGCAGAGAATCGCCGGGCTGAGGGGGAGACGGTTGGCTACTGTCGCCCTGCTGCGTATCAGGGAGGTGCATCTCCTCTTGCGATACACGATCAGGGTACTGGGAGAGGTCCGGGTAATCATGTCTGCCGCCGTGGACCACAATCGGGCTCTGAGTATAAGGCTGTGGAACGGAAGATTGATCAGACGACTTCTTGTCCGAGGTCGTCTGCGTGGTGGAAGCTTCATTTGTGTAGTCTCCAGGCTGCGATCCAGGCGCCATCGGGGTCATTGGTCCCTTTTGTGAGAAGCTAGAAAGTCCTGACTCCCGTCTTATTTGCTGGGAGGGGGCTGTCATGGAATAGGCTGGTTTAGGCTGGGCCGAAGGACCGAACGAGCTAGCCTGTGTATCTCTTCCAACGGAGTGGTCGGAGTTTGTCATGTACAGATCTCCATCTCCGTCAGGTTGGGACTCGTGCGATCTGCTGCTTAGATGCGATTCGTTCAAATCTGTACCGCCACTGTGATGGTATCCATTTGTCATGAAGCTCACCGTCGACCGTCGCGTTGGCGTGACAGGCCGGCCAGGGGCTTGAGGACCATTATTCGGGAACGAAGCACCAAGGACCACTGGCCCGCTGGAGGGCTCTGAGTCTGTATTCCCATGGGGAACCCTATCGGCCGCACGGGCCGCAAGCCCTTCCTCTTCTTGAGCCATTGCCTTCTCCAGCGCAGCCTTTTCCCGTTCAAGCTCTCGAAGATATACGTTTTCACACTCGGCAACCAGGGCAGGTTCCGCTTGCTCAATGGTCGCAACATCTACCTCGACGTTAGATAGAAGCTCGTTTGCACGTAGCAAGCGTTCCTGGTCATTAAGCTGGCGCGCATCCTTTGCTAACCGCTTGATATCCGCCAAAAAGTCCTTTGGCCGCTTGTAGTAACCGTTGGAAAGGCGCTTCTCAATCGTCACGATCTCCATGTTGTAAAAGAACTTCCCAGACACCGTCTCCCTGAGACCAGGAGCACCGTGCTTATCGTACGCCTTTTCAAAAGGCCGAAACGTCGTCCGCTGTTCAATCGGCAGATCGCTTGTGACAATATTCGGGTCTTCCTCTTCCCACAGATACCGGATCTGAGACTCGTCAATCACGCCAGTCCTGAACCGCTTGTACTTTTTTATCTGGTCCATGATAGGTTGAATACGGATCTTTAAAAGATTTAGCGTCTGGTAGTCCTTTTTCTTCTGGGCCTTGAGCTGCTCTTTCGAGAGAGCCGCCCTCTCCTTCGGTGGCGGTGGCGGTGCCACTTCCAACTCCTCAAGCTGTCTCTTCTTCCGGTTGTCGGGGTCAGGAAGATGTGTCGGTGCCGCTTTGATCAGGTCAGTGACCTTGGAAAAGTACTCGTGCCGCGCCTCATTAGCCGGTGCCTGAAGCTCAAAGACATTTCTCTTCGAGTAGCCAAAGAGGTTTCGCACTAGCCCCGTATCCATATCCTCACTATGAGCCTCCAGAATGCCAAGCAGCAAAACCGGGTCAGTGGGAGGCATGGAGCGGAGAAGCCCCAGGAATGTTGATATCACAGCCTGACCAACAGTCTCAGACCAATTTTGCAAACCAGGGATGTATATCACACTTGGCTTGTGACGTTTGACCTCTGCGAAAAGCTGGATAACAGCGGCTTCGGGTGACCGCGTTGAGTCGCTAAGCAGTGTCGGTAGATCAAACGACTGGACGTGTAGACCCTCAAAGTGGTGTAGCAGGGCGCCTGCCAGGTACTGCTGACCCATCCCCAGGGACCCGCGCAGCAACAGTCTTGGCCTAAATACTCGCGACCGCTCGAATTCCTGCTGCATCTGCTCACGCTGAAAGCCCCTTGACGACTCTTCTGGTTCTTCAAACTGGGCCTCCTCTAAAGTCGTAAGCCTTTTACGCTGAGGCAGAATTTCTGACAAGATGCTCTTGAGCTCTAACAGCGGCTTGCGCAGCAATGGCTCGATAGGCTTGGGTAGTTGTGAAGCACCAGACGAAGTCGAACGCTCCGATGACGGGACCATCTTCTTAATTGCCAGCATAAAGTCCTTTGGAGTGACCTCGATCGTCTTTGGGTCGATGATGAGCTTCTTATCGGACTTGTAAATTTGAGGATATCTCCTCTGAACTGCGTTCAGCGCGGCTTCAGTGCACAGAGCTCGCAAGTCGGCACCTCCGTAGCCCTTGGTGATCTCTGCAAGCTCGTCCTTGATTGGACCTGGTAAGGCGGGATCCCAGCCCTTGGTGTGGATATCTAGAATAGCACGTCGGCCTTCGGTATTGGGTAATGGGAAGTAAAACTCTCGGTCGAAGCGGCCAGGACGGCGGAGAGCAGGGTCTATAGAGTCTGGTCGGTTTGTAGCACCGATGACGATCACTTGGCCACGGCCATCCATGCCATCCATCAACGCCAGCAGAGTGGAGACGATCGACGCATGAATCTGTTCCTGTTTGCTTGAACGGACAGGAGCCAGCCCTAAACCGTATTAGCACATGCATGTCAGATCATACTTTATTCGAAACTCACCATCAATCTCGTCGAAGAAAATGATACTCGGCTGGGTCTTGCGAGCCTCTTCGAAAAGCAGACGAAGTTGGCGTTCAGCTTCTCCCACCCACTTGCTAAGTGCATCGGCTCCTTTCCTCATGTAAAAGGTTACCTTTCGCCCTTCAGAGCTGACACTGTTCGCCAAAGCCCTAGCCAATAGCGTCTTACCCGTTCCAGGAGGTCCATGGAAGAGCACACCACGAGGCGGTACAATATGAAACCGCTGGAAAATTTCCGGGTACAAAAGCGGCAATGAAACCATCTCCTTCAGCTGGTCAATATGGCCCTGCAACCCTCCTACGCTATCAAAGTTGACATTCATGTCAACGCCCAGAGGATCGGCATCAGCCAGGGCTTGCTTATCCTTGACACGACCAAGGTTTGCCGGTGTACCAGAGAGGCCTTGCGCTGGGTCGGCACTGTGTGTTTGAGGGGCCAGTATACCAGGAAGAGGCGCGGGACCGCCTGCGGGCCCCGATATTGATCCCTTGGGGTGTTGCATGCCTTCATCGTCGCTACTATCGCTATCAACGCCTCCAGTCGCAGCAGGTGCGCCTGGTGGGCCCAGAATTGCCGACGGCCCGCCACCTCCAAAGGGTCCATATGTAGGGAACAGTGTACGCTGCCAGGTGTTGGCGCCTCCACCACGGCCACGGCGCGAGGGGGACTCATTAACCTCATTCTCTGCATCTTCTATCGGCAGGATCAAGTCGGGGCGGATAATGCGGTAATCAACGTCCTTCCGGCTGCGTCGGGGCTTTTCATAGACGATTTCTTCACGTACTCGCCGGCGAGGACGTCCTCCGCGGAGATCTTCGAGCTCTTCAGCCAGCTCATCCGCGATATCAGCAGCTTCGGATTGTCCACGAGATCGTGAGGTACGTTTACGAAGGCCTGGGCGTCGACCGGTTGAGCTTTCATAGTCCTCGTCGCGAACTTGGCTCGGTTTTTGTGGCGAGCCTTGCGACTTTCCAGACTGTGACATTTCATCCTCGTCATTGGATTCCTCTGCATCAGGCTCAAAATCGCTTTCATCGTCGTTCCGCTGTGAAGATTTCGGCTTCTTGCGACTGGAGCGACGGAGTTGTGTGTCGTCACCATCCGTCTGTGTAGCGTCTTCTTCCACATTTTGACTCCGAGTCGGTCTAGTCCTCCTCCCCGTTGTTGGGCCTTCATCGTCGTCATCATCTTCTTCCTCGTCGTCCTTGGCATCTCCATTCTCGGATTCCGGTACAAAACCTTGATCATCTCCGCCTGCGTCTTGCGTCACGCCTTCCTGGAACGAAGTCGGGGCGCTTTCCAGAACCTCCAGCTGCGAGGCTTTGATTTCAGTTAAAGTCTCTTCGATGACTTCTACATCCTCCATTTTCGTGTCTGCCTCCTCAGCCTCGGGGGCGCGCTTCGAACCACGCGATGAACGACGGCCCCGCTCTACCTCAGGACTATGTGTGCCCCTCTCAACCGTCTGCATATGGCGTCCCGAATTCGTCAAAGCGTAAATGTCTTCGGAAGGGTCTCGCGTCCGTCGAGTCGTCCGCCGTGTTCCCGTGAAATTGTTCAGCGCATTTCCCACTTTCAACTTCACCACCGTACTCTTGCGCTTCTTCGGCGGCGAGGGAACTTCGTCTTCATCTTCGTCCCCGATACTGCTCGAATCGTCCTCGTTGTAAAGCGGTCTGTTCGTAGCTGCTCGTCGGGCGACGACACCTCTGGCGTTTCTTGGCGCGTTCAAGTCCTCTTCCTCGTCGTCAGAGCCATCAAAGGAGAGCTCGTCAAGTTCACTCAATTCATCGCCGTCCGAGATGATATCGTCGTCTGATCCGCGGCGGGCCCGTTTCTTCGTGTGTCGAGCCTTTTTCTTCGTCTTTGTTTTTGAGCCTGAGCGGCGGCTGGAGCGGATAGGGTGATCGCTGTAGTCATCGTCGTCTGAGTCGGACTTGTTTGCGATCTCTTCGATTGAGCGTTTCGTTCGGGCCATGGTTGCGGAGCTCTGCGGTGCTTGGTGTCAATGGGTGGGTGGTCCGTAGCGCAAAGCAAGGCCAACAGGAAGACGAGGTGGAAATGAATTCCAACTGAAAAGATAGAGAGACGCAAAATGATCGCAAGCTTGATCGACAGACGTACCAGCACACCAGTCTCAATCACGCGCAGTGTTTTAGGAATGAGGACCTCTCACACAGCGTCAACGAAACTCCCAACTCAACACATCAGAGCCAATTCCCGAATGCGAGTCGAATCGAGTCCAGATCTCAGACCCAAACAGAGTCCGGCGGGTTGTATGCAATGCGCAGGGGCGACTGGCGAAAAGGCGAACGAGCGACGTCAAACAAATCTATTACCCACGCACAGCAGGAAACCGACTCGACGCAATAAAGAATCAATGAAAATTGGGTGTCGAAAGAAATGAAGAAGAAAAACGCGTCTAGGTAATAGTAGGTCGGTCGCAGGTAGCAAGCAACAGAGCAGGCAGGCTGAGAGTCGATCGATCGGGGGTTCAGTCAGCGCAAAGGAAAATCAAACACAGAGAAAAACAAGCAACGCAAAGCGAGTAAGCGACCTTGTCAATGAAGATCACCAGCAAACCTGAAACGTCCACCCGGCTCACTTGCAGATAATAAGAAATCGATGAAAGCCAGAACGTGATGGGGTCTCATTCATGCACACGCTCTTTGTCACAATCTCTCTTGCTGCTCGCGAGTCTCTCCTTGGCTGGTCACCGAGCCACAAGCACCCGCCACACCAGTCACCTACCAGCCACGACTAGCACCTAAATAGGTCTAGTCCGCGCGGCAACACGCGCCTGCTGCCTGAGTGGTCAGGCATACACAACGCCATCCGCTCCGAACCTCCACCCAACAACCAGAAAGTGCAGCGAACGGATCCGACTCGATCATCACCACAAAACACACATCAAACCACCTCCATAAAAACCACCCCCTTGACCCCTTCAACCCCGTAGAAAACCTCAAAACAACCCTGAAATGTGAAATAAGCCATTTGCTGTACTTTTCAGCGCGTATTGCGCCCGTTGCACGGCGTCCCAGGTCGACAGGAAAAAAGGAGTAAACGGAGAAGAAGAAGAAGAATGACGACGATTGTTATTCTTTTTTTTCTCCCTCCGCTGCCATCGAAGCTTATCGCCCTTTGACTTCTTCCCCCGCTTGTTCGCCTTCGCCTAAACCCCGTTCTTGATTTGACCTGGAGCCGCCCGGTGCTTGATATCATGTGACTGATTAGTCATTCTGTGACCTCCTTCCACCAGGACGGCTTGGTCTAGTTAAGCAGCTATATAGTCCCGGATTTTGATCATTGTACATTGAGGTGTTTGATAGAGTCTTACATGATGCCTCCTCTACTTCCCTTCTCTCTTTCTCGCGTCGGCCTTCGCGGCACGAACTCAGTTCGCACCCTCACAACCACACCAGCCCGTCTAAACACTGGGGTGCCACCACACCCACCGCCGCAGCAACCGAGCGGGTATAAAGAAGGAGTACGTCCTTATAATTTTCCTCTCGCAGTGAGAAGAAGAGATGTTAACGAGCTCAGATGTCCCGCTACAGGCTCTTCGCAAGCCCCTTCGCCAAGGTCTTTCTGGGCGCCGTTTTCACGTACCAGGTCATCTACTGGACCTGGGTGAAGCTTGAGATGGAGGAGACGAAGGAGAGAAAGAACAGTATGTACTCCCTTTTTTTAAGGAAAATTAAGAAAGAATGAAAAAAGAAAAGAAAAAAGAGAAAGAACCGATTACTGTAGTGGTGATGTGGTTTGAAAAATGGGCTCGGTTGCTAACGTCGGTGATAGAGGAAGTTGCTGCGCTGGAGAAGGAGGCGAGGGAGATTACCGGGAAGAAATAGCATGAGCTTTGAAGGCTTCTCTTGTCTTTGTCTGTAGAATATTCATTTACAATCGTGTTTACCATTTATAAAATATACCCAGTTGATATTCCATGTGTGTCCCTCATAGCTCGATTGGATCGACGTGCAATATATATACGGGTTGATGCAAAATTGAAAAGCGCCAAATACAGAATTCAATCGATACACAAGCACAAACCCCAGTAAAAAACACCTTGCTAAGCTGGAGGACATTGGCCAATTTTTTTTCTGGTTGAGCAGTGCCAACTTTTGTACATGACCTTCATTCCCATCCATACATTACCCATCAAAGTGTGCGGGGTATTGCCTTGGCGATTTCGGGGTTTGAGTTCTTGATTTCTTCTCTAGCACCGCCAATTTAGACGCAGCGCAGTGGGTGAGGCTTTGCATTGAGCGCTTGGTGTGGAGTTTTCTTTTGCGTTGGTTGGGTTGATCGAATCGCATAGTTGAACCAGGGGATTGTAGTGAGGGATTGTCGGGTTGCGTGGGGGTCAACGACGGGCTTTGGAGCTGGGACCAAGCCTCGGACATTGGCATGGCATGTTCGTGGTCTAAATGGACGCTGCTGCATACAGACTCGACCTCACAGCGATCATCCATGATACGTTCATCCTCGTACTGTGCATCGCGTAGATCAGGCGCGGCGTCTTCGCAATTTACACCCTCAGTGACATGACCATGATGACCTGACGGCAAGAACCAATTATCTATGCGTTCGCCCTTTTGGTAGTGTTCGATATCAATGTGGTTGAATCGCTGGTTCAATGCGACGAGGCCCTCGCCTCGAACATGGATAATGTCTCGACAGAATCCGCACCAGAACTTTCCATTCCAGTCAAGGCCATTCTTGCAGACCGAGGCTTGTACCTTCCCATCGTCGTCAGCCTGGTGCTGTTTCTTCAAGTGCTGCGCGTACGCCTCCTGTCTGTTGAAAATGCGCGCACATGATACGCCGTCCTGCGCGGGGTCAGGAAGTGTACATTGCCAGCTTTGTATTCCATAGTGCTGTGACAGTTCGTGGCGTTTCCAGTCCTCTTTGCTACCAAGTTTCTTGTCGCAGTTGTAAAATGTGCAGCCGTATGGCCGCTCGTGTCGTTTTAGGTGTTTTCTAGCGTAATCTATGTTAGACTTGTCCACACTAGTAACGTCGACGCCGACTTACTTCATCTCACAGCGCAGACGCGTTTGTTTTGGGCAAAACTCACATTGAATCCAGCCCGCCTTGTCCGCGGTGCCGGCTGAATCTTCCGAAGGCGAAAGGATATCATGCGCCTTGAGTAGCATGTCCTGGAAGACCTCTCGCATTTGGTCCGATAATTCGCCCTCTTGCACTGGGGCCATCTTCCTTAAGACTTTTATCAGGCCCTCTGCTCCCTTCAATACTACTGCGTCGCGCGTATTGTCGACCTTGTTATTGGCCAGCTGGGATGGTTCAAGTTTCTCTCGGTGGGATTGATCTAGGGTAAATTCTCGCGCCGACAGCTCCACAGGCTGTTGCGGGAAGTGCTCAATCCCGTGCATTTCATGGTCTTCGTCAAGTCGCTTGATCGAGTCAAATGTAAGCATATCGGAGGCATGTGCTGCAGCGTGAATTGGGGCAATCGGATCGCGAAGTTCTTGATCAAGGCCTTGGGCGAACTGTTCCGATTCTAGAAGCTGTTGCGCCTGCAAAGGTGTTGCTGATTCCGATGCATTGTCGGTAAACGATGGTGATACAATGTCATGTGGCTTTACACATTTCTCGTACCATTGCTGCGATCTAGCAAACAGTCAGTAACGCAAGTCATCACAGCAGCTCATTGGATTAGTGAGCGGCCTACTTTCTCAGCAATGCCTCCGTGTCCTCGGTATTATGCATTCGAGCGAGATGTTGGCGAAAATTATCTAGTCGAGGCCACTTCTTATTGCTTCGAGGGCAATTATGTCCAAAACACATGTACAGCACCTTCGGTCCCCGCTCTGGCTCTTTCTTGTGGACACATTTCTTATGCCGTGCCAGGTCATTGATCGTCCCGAACCCTTCCTTTCGAGCACAATTTGGTTCATCGCATTTGAATAGCTTTTTGTGCCTAGCTTCGTGTTTCCTGCACTAGTTAGTCTGAGGGACTTGAAAGACGTGGATGGAGGTGCACCTTTTGTCCGAAGGACATTTGCCGGTCCAAGTACAGCCCGGGTACTCGCACTTGATCATATCGAGGGACAGCAAAGACGGCGAGTCTGGCTGTTCAGCGATGTCTATAGAATCACCGTGACCCGTTGAGTTGATATCCCACGGCGGCACCTTTTCATCCTGCTCATAGTCATGAGGAATAAGACTCGGACTGCACGCCGAATCTACGGCATACGAAGCGGCGATAGAGCGCGTAGTACAACTGCGGGTGCTATATCCAGAGTCGGACGAGTGTAGTCCGTTGTACTGGCTCCCAGTCTCTGAGGGCGTGCTATATTGATCGGTCGAACAGCGACGGCTGAATCCGTTCATATGGTGAGCCCTCCCCATCGGCCGTGTGACAAAGCTCACGTTGGCAGGAAGGCCGGTTATCTGGAGTGGGTTCCATGAGTCCTGGTTGCTCATGAAACGCGCAGAGGGATAATGGAAGTAGTCTATGGGCTGCGGGGTCGGCGAGGCTGACTGTTTGGGGAGCGGCAGATACTGATTGAGCGACCCATGATTATAGGGATGGACGCCCACGTCGGGTCCGAATTGAAAGCCAAGGAACGAACCTGGATCGCCAGGCGTGTCGGTGGAGGGGAGGTCGTTGGGTGAGAGGTCAGCTTGGGATGGCGTCGGGGTGATACGAAGGACATCGTTGTGGCCGTCCCAAGCGAAATTCGACCCCTAGAAGAGAATTAGAACGACTCGATTGTTTTATATAATTACAATTGTCGATAGAAAGTGATTTCTTTGTCGTGTCATTGTTTGATGTCATTTCGGGGAAAATGGGGCGATTCTGGAGGGGGGAGACTCGGCGGGTACCTACACTCATCGCTGCCGTCGATGCAACCCCCGAGCAATAGTATATTTGTCCAGAGCAGGGATCTCATGCACTGGAGGTCTGTGCTATCGGCAAGGTGCAAGCAAGAGATAATAATGCGACCGGAAGGGAAGTAGTGTAGGCAAAGAGTCGGTAAAAGCCGGATGGAGGGAAATCATATAGGAAATCGAAGTTGAGGGTTGAGTCTTACGCAGAACAAGGACACCTTCGTCAGATGCGGCGGCGACAGGCGATCAGCTTCAAATTTTCACTCGACTACTGTCTGTTGGGCTTAGCTTGCAACAATAGTGGTGTGCCCGGAAAAAGAAAGGATGAAGAGTGACGGCGAGGAGAAGGAAGAGGATGAGGAGGGAAAAAGCAAAGAAGCGGCAGGCGAGGACGAAAAAGCATTGACTACTAATAGGCCAGGGAAAAGAGATTTCACATTCCAGAACCCCACGCGATAACGTGTCGAGGAATTGACATGACAGGAGATTCTGCAGTTGGGAGGAGGATAACAAGACGATGCTGAGATCGGATGAGAATAGGCCGAGTCCGTCCACGGCCTTTAGTGCGTGATGGGACTGCAGAGACTCAAAGTGAGGCATCCGCGGCCGTTGAAAAATTCTCATTCGTCGTCCGCCCAATCTTCTGTATAGTGAGGATGGAGCAGACTCCAGGGGTGTATAGTCTTGCTGCCGTCCAGAAAGTTGCGTGGCTGTGCCTGTAAGGAGGACTGAACTATACTGACAGGCCCACCAGACCCAATCTGCCCTTCTTACTCCGGAGTAGGCGTCGATCGCCGAGTTTAGTCTCTTGTGAGCCCGTCGTGTTCCATGGAAAGGTTACCGCCAAAAGTAATCATAACTGGACTATTCCATCTCCGTGCATTCGCCGGAGAGCTTTTCGCTTAGCACATGTATATAACGAGTCGCGTTATGCAGGAAAAAAATGAAGCCGTCATAAATCATTCACAAATATCACCACGCATGCTTTCATGCAGTACAGAAAGGGGCAATGAGCAAAAGAATGAGCAGTCTCAGAAAGGGTATATAAAAGGTTGATCCGTCCATACAACAATGCCTAAGAAACAAGTCATGAATCGTGCTTCCGGTCGTGTGGTAAATAGTCGAGTAATAAACAGGTCGCCAAAAAGCAAAACCAAGCCAAATCTAAGCCCACCCCACGATCTGTCAAATCTGCCGCTAGGGTATCACAATCATAATAGCTGGGAAAACTCAGTCGGTTGAGACGTCAATTCATTGGCCTTGGCCTTGGTAGCCCCCTGGATTATACGGCATTCCAGTCCCCATTGGTCCGTGGTAAGGGTAG
Organism: Aspergillus carlsbadensis; assembly: GCA_025688815.1. Lineage (NCBI taxonomy): Eukaryota > Fungi > Ascomycota > Eurotiomycetes > Eurotiales > Aspergillaceae > Aspergillus > Aspergillus carlsbadensis. The sequence goes on from MU628186.1 coordinate 185,256, forward strand.
TGGTTCTCCGCGACGCCGGACACGTACGCAGCAGTGTGTGGATCGCCGTACTGCATCTCCGTGGGGGACATGGAGTAACTGTTATATTCCGGCAAAACCCTCAGGTCTTGATTGGAGACCCTTAGTCGAGGCACGGTGTTGAAGGGCGGAGGGTACGAGACCGAAGTCGGCTGCGGGACGGCCAGCTCAGACGGTCCAGACGGTCCAGACAGCCCTGCGTTATGCGGCGCATAGGGCGAGACGCCTTCGAAATTGTTCAGCGGGTTAGGCGTTGTACTCTCCATCGGCATAGACGTGGCAGGAAGGTATGTGACTGTTGCAGTCGGGTTGTAGGGTAATGCAAGCGAGTCGGATCCTCCCGTATGGCTGCTGGGATACTGCCCGTGCGTAGTAGTATAATTCATCGAAGGGCCGAGCGCATCAGCCACTCCATTTAAGTTCGGGTTGAAATCACTGGCCTCATGTGGGATCGGCATCTGGCCGGAACAAGTATCCGCGATATCGGTCGCACCATTGCTACTCTGGAGTTCTTTTGCTTCCACAAGACCCAGAACTGGGATTGCCATCTGTTCCATGTGCTTGGCCAAGTGCACGGTGAGCTTCTTCCAGTTGGTGCAGACATTGTGGCAGAATCGGCATGGTTCATCGCTGGGCTTTCTCGTCGTCTCATGGTGGCAGCTATCCACAAGGTCCCAGAGTCGTTTAACCTCTTGTTTGTGGTTCAACTCCGCCTGCATCTCAGGGGCAATCGGGTCGTTTGGGCCTCTAGCTGTCGATCCCTTGTTCTTCGATTTTTTGACTTTCGGCTCCGGCAACTTATGTTCTCGGACGAGATGCTGCACGAAATTGTCTTTTCGATAACATTTATGACGGCAATCCGTGAACGAGCACTCCCACCACTCAAGTTGCCGGTGGCGTTCGCTCTCGTGTCGGACCCAGTCCGCTTTCCGTTTGAAGGACTTGGGATCAGAGCAGTCTGGAAAAGTGCACGTGAATGGCTGCACATCTTCATATATATGCTTCGTCCAGTCTGATGGCTTTTGAAACTTCTTCACACTGAAGCAAACCGTGCATTCAAACTCCGCCGGCAATACACTGACCTGCGGCGGCGGATAGGGGACGCCTGGTGGAAATTGCGCCGTCGCAATATTGGTCTCACCAAGCACCTCGGGCTCGTCCGTCTCTCCTCGTCCAGGAATTTGAAACTGGGTATGTGCATCTGGATCTTGCGCAGAAACACGGGGCGGTAGAAGCCTGGCCTGGCCGTCTTGAGCGAAGCAGAACTTACCCGCCTTGCATTTCCCTTGCGTTGCCTCTTGGGCATGAGCTTGTTTGGTTTCTAAAAGCCGCTTGTATCGACGAACTTGCTCCTGCGCGAAGCGATCAACCAGAGAAGGTGCAAGACGCGGGTTAAGCTGGACGATCTGTGCTCGAAACCCATCAAGAGTCGGCTGTGGTAAGTCTCGTGGCAGCGGGAATTCCATGACCAGTCCCTTCTCGTCACTTTCCTCGTCATCTTCATCTTCAGCAGCGTCAGGCTCAGGCTGAGTCTGTTTCATGTCTTTAGGTTCATCGGGTTGCGCGGAATAATTGAGGTTCGGAACAGGTGGGCCACCGTGAGTCGTCATAAGCTCAAGCAAGCCTGGTCCTTTGTTAGGCAACTCGCTCCTGCTTCTACCACGAGCTTTGAATGAGGCCCAAGGATTGCTGATCGTCGGACCCGGGGACACCACATTCAGCGATTCTTTGCCCCCAACGGCCGCCATCTGCCGTGTCATGGCTATCAATGCACCTCCAGTGTTGCTGTAGCTCGGAGATTTGGGAGAAAGCGTGAGACTCAACTTCCGATGTGGGAAGTTGTCTTTTCTGGCAGGAGCAGGCTTGCTGTCTAGACCTTGGCTACCCTCCGAACCGGGTTGGGTGATGCTGGAGAGATCGGTTCTTTGGCGTTGGCGCTTCAAGAGGTTGCCTTGCTTCCTGGGTAGGTATTTAAGCAGACTGTTCTTCCTCTCGTGCTTTTTCTCCTTTGGATTGAGGTTCATCATCTGGAAGGTTCTGATGCTCTCAGCGTCAAGTTCTCGCGTGCCCCAAGTGGCAACACGAGATATGGTGTCAATCTCCCTGACACGTCTCTGATATTCGGCCATAGCTTGATGTGAGTTGACAGGTTGAACGCGTGATGTTGTGGGGGACGAAGTGTGTTCAATGTCACGCCATGGGGGGGATCCAAGGAATTGGGGGTTTGTTGGTTCGGCCGCTTCAGCTTGTTGGGACTCGGGAGGAGTAACCTCTGACGCTTCCTGGACCCATTTCTCTTCGTTCCACTCGACAGCAGGCGATTCAGGGGCCGATGTACCAGGAGCCGATGGCTCGGTCAAGTCTTCGCTAGAGTCGATCTCTTCCCGGAGCACAACGCCAGGGCCAGGAATATCTTCCCGGTTTTGTCTGTACTTGATAGTAAAATAGTCTTCCTGGGTTAGGGGTGGGTCCCCAGTGCTCTTCGCCCTGCGTCTGTTTCCGTGGCGATCAGAGCGGCCCCGGATGGACGGCGGATGCTCATCGCCAGCCTCACTGTTGGCCTCGCTGACGGCCTCGGACCACGAGAAGATGTCGGCATTCTTTTCCTCGAGCTTTCGCTGAAACTCCATTTCGTTCGGACTGGGAATGTATGCGTTCACTCGCGCATCTGGCGCCAACCCTGAATTGCCCGTTGCACCGTTTCGAACCCACGTCCCGTTACGTGCTCGGGAGATGGTGCGTTGCTCTACTTCCGTGGTGGTATCTTCCTCCGAGCCATTAGACAAGCCTCCCGGGGAAAGGTGCACAGAAGACTGGCTTGGGCGGCGGTTCAGGGGAAAAGAATCTCTGACGGGGGAGTCGCCTCGGGAGTAGCTCTCCACCTTGACGATAGGGCTTATCGCTTGCGCCGACTGGGGAGCCACACGAGGACCAAGTGAGTCGCCCAGAGGTGTTGTTATCAGGCGAGGTATCGGAGGATGATGTGCGGATCGAGGAACTCTCTGGCTCCCAATACTAGCTGCGTCTGAGGATGGGCTCGGGTTGTTAGTCGGGTTCGGAGTGAGGAGTTGAGAAGGATCCATGGTCCCTTGAGGGGAGGGCGGGCCGGAAGCGAACTGGTTTGGTGCGGAAGTATGGCTGTCCTGGGTCGTCGGCCACATGCCTGCGCCTGGGTTCATGTAATTGGCAGGGGAATGGTGGGCACTTATATCGCTGAGCCAAGTTCCGTCATCAGGGCTGCATAATTCAGAGTAGGAAGCTGCGTAGCCCTCAATATTACCAGGCGTGGAAGCATTGTTTCCGGAATGGTCTAGAGGAGACATGGAAACATTGCGTGTGCTGGTCCGGTCATCGTCGTTGACCGGTGTCAACCTGATCCCGGAGGAATGAAAGTCGAGTTCGTCGGGGTCGACAGTGGTTGAAAGGTATAGGTTTTGAAGTTCAGGATGGTTGAAGTTTCTCTCGGTGGGATCGCTGGGGACGAACTGAGGTGAGACCGCCGACATCTTCTGCGCAAGATCCACTGGGGGATTTAGGAGGAGACTGAGTGTGAAAGACTGCTTCGCTTCTTGTTTGGAAGGGTTGAGCCAGTTGAGAACGGTACTAGTACTGCCAATGAGACCTAGTAAGAAGGATAAAGAGTGACATGTCTAGGCCATGGTAGATGGAATCGGATGCAGCGACAAGATAATTGAGACGGGGCAGGGGAGCGCGCTTTTGTATAAGAGCCACCAGCGTTGCCCGATGCAGGTCTAGGTCATTCAGGCAGGCTTCCAGAGCGTTTCTGGTGTTCGGCAGGGAGAATATGCAGTGATCTAGTCCAATAGACAATGACGTAGAGAGGCGAAAGGACACAAAGAATAAGCAAGGCAGTATGGCAGCGAGGGACAGGTTGGGGAAGGCTACGAAAGCGTGTGAGTCTGAGACAAGGCGGACAGATAAGAAAGCCAGAGGGGGGAATGATTCCAAGGCGGAGCTGGAGATGGGAGGTGATGACAGGCGCAAAGCACGCAGGCGGCAGAGGAGGCTCTGAGAGGAATTCGAGACAACTGGGCAACAGGGCTGAACGCGAGAAGAAAGAGCGACCGGCAGAGGAGGGGGCACGATCGTAAGAGGTGGGGGGGGAGGCCAGTCGCTGGAAAAAGCAACGAGTCCGAAAAGCTGCCTTGTGAGGACCGAATCACGACACTGCTTGACCCCGGCGCCAAACCAGAGGCTGAGAGTCAACACTGTTCAAACTTCGGTCCCAGCGTCTGCGAGACTTAGGACCTTAGGTACGTACTGAGACTGTCGGCTGCCTCTTCAGTCTCGAAAGTTGAATTCGATGTCCACTCTTGACTTTATCCCCACAGACTCCACATCCACGGAGAAAATATCCCGTTTCCTGTCAACAGCATCCATCTTCTCGTCATTATTGACTGTAGGGTCGCATAAGGCTATCAGCAGAGAGACCGGTCGCTCTCCAAAATTATCCCCCTCGAAACAAGGAAAATGCCTCTCCAACAATCCCAGCAACGACACGAGTCAAGCCACAACAGCAAAGCCACCCACAAGCCACATCACTCCTCCCCGACCGGAATGTTGGCAAGGCAGATTCCTCAACCCTCACTCAGTGTAGTACGATAGTGTTCTTTCAAGAACAAACATGGCCAATGACCAGACGATAACGGGTTGGATGCACTTACTTTGAAACATGACCAGCCACAGGCCACAGACACGCATTCCAGAATGATGCAGATTTGGTCCTCCGTACCTCTGCATAGTCATACACAGTCACCAGCCACACCGCTAGATTGTGGCACACCATTGTTGCAATCGTCGCCAAGAGAAAAGTAAGCCTATCGCGTCTCTGGTGCGGTGCTGATGGATGGTATCTGGTGACAGGTGAGAATCATGGGGTCGGACCGGGATGGATCCATGGGTAAAGATTGACTCTACTTGTTGACGTTGGATCAGGCACCAGGCACCAGGCACCGACTTCGTTCTGACAATAACTTGATCGATTGGCTTGACTAGAAAAAATCGCGAAGTAGTTCACGTCATATCGATTCCAAGATGAGACATAGTTGCGTATTGGGGGACAAGTCTAGCTGACAAGTATGATGCACATGTAAAAACTCGACTCCAAAACATCCGTATAATGCCCGTTCCATGCTAAACCTAAATCGCTGAAGCGCAGAGCAGAACCAAATAAACATGATCAAATGGCATAAGAGAGACTCTGGAAGAGAAGAAGACAACATTACCATAGACGACAGAATACAGTATGAAGAAGCAAAATGTTCGGAAATCAAACCATGAAAAAGAGAAGAACGAACGAAAGGATAACATCATCAAGCTGGTTATCAACTCCCTCTTTAAACATAAATTTAGACACACAGAACAAATAGGAAAATTGCAAGCGAGTGACGAATAACCCAGAAGTCTGGGTCGCGGTTGGACGAAATCGTCAGGTGGTGTGATATCATGCTGTCGCAAAATTGTCCCCAGATGCGCCGTCAATCAAAGCATCATGAGCAACATACGTACTCTCGGTGGGCACAGGCGAAGGTGGCGCCTCATAAGCTGATCCCCTCGAATACCGCTGAGGCAAGTCTTCCGTGCCCGTCAATGCATCAGTAGACTTCTTCGCCAACTCCTGCAGCCGGGCAAGAACGAGAGGTGAGTCAGAGTATAGCACGGCGCCCCAAGAGTACGTGCAAGGGTTCGCCTTCTCCCCGTCACCAACAAAGTCCTCATGCGCAGCCTCGCGGATGATTCTGGGGAACGGTCGAAGAATAACGTGACGTGCAGGGTCGGACTTGGGGCTGCTGGGGCGCTCTCCTTTCGGGGAGTCGTACTCTTCCCAATCCTCGTTTGGCAGAGAGCCGGCTTCCGGGGCGGGAAGGGAGGCGAGTATGAGTTCGCGCTCGACACGCGCATGTCTCCAGGTTTCGGCTGCGAGTTTCACAATCTTGCGGATGCCCGTGAGAAGAGAGTCCATGCATCGAGGATCAGCAAAGTGCTTTAGGTGATTGCTGATTTCGTCGACGATCACCGCGGCTACCACGTTGATAGACTCTTTCGCGTCGGAGGTGGTGTACGCTGCTTTGAGGGTTTGCTGGCGCCAGAATGCCTCGCGTCGGACGGACTTGCGGCGGATGTCCATGGAAAGCATCTGGAAGAGGATGTCTGCCTTGTCATATCGGCGTCCTAGAGTGAATAGGAAGGGGTGGAAGATGCGGTAGGTTAGGGTTTTCGAGACAACGTGCTGCACGTACAATGCGCGCAGTTCGCGAGACGCTGGAGTGTTGTCAAGGAACGACGGCAGCTCTGGCGGGAGCTTGGAGAGGACCTCATGGGGAGGGTCAATTGGTAGGTACGAAAAGTGCTCTTTAGAAAGAGCGACAATAAGACGTTGGAGTTGATCGAAGCAGTCCAGACTAGATTCGCATTTTTATCAGAACAGGTACATTGATAACATTATCGACATGTCATGGTCTCGTCTCCGTAAACATTCTATAACGTAAACAAAGGAAATCGTAGCGAGTGAATGCATGGTAATCGTAAAGAAATGGTAGACAAAAAAAAATGTGGTCGCAACAGAATAAATCCAATGAACGAGTTCCAAGTAAATGAATCTCAATCTAGGCCACTTACAAGAATGTATCGCCTTTTGTGTTCTTGAGGTCAGTGGCTTCTCCAAGACTGTGCAGAGTCTTCCTCAATCTGTCGCAGTCCTTGTCCAGGTTGTCAATGGTCACTCGCATGCTGTCAACTGAATGCTCGAGTTGTTTCTCCTTTCCGAGGACATCCTCCTCCAGTCGCTTGTTCTCCCTCTCGCTGTTGGCGAGCTCGTCGGTCTTTTCGGAAAGTTGTGTTTCCAAGCCGGTCTTTTCTTCGTTCCAAAATCGTTCCATCTCGGTGACTTTTTCATGATGGCTGTTTTCGAGGGACTCGATTTCTTCAGCATGCACTTTCCGGGTGTCCTCAAGCTCCTGGTGCTTTTGCCCGAGTTCGTCCTTGGTGGATGCAAGCTCCGTCAGCTTCGAGTCGAACTCCGCCTGCAGGGTGTTGTGCGATTCCTGCATCTGCTGTTTCTGCTGTTCGTACTCTGCCTTCATCGCTTCTTGCTGCTCCTGCAATTCCGCTTCGCGAGCCGCCAAAGCCTCTGAGGCTGCTTTCTCGTCTTCGGCTTTGATCTCCTCGAAGAGCTCGGTCAACTCATGCTTCTGTGTCGTAAGAGCTTCCTCCCTCTCTACATCTTTTTCTTCGCGCTGCTTCTCGAGTGCCTGATCGTGCGCCACACGCTCTTCCTCCATGTTGACATTCAGCTTCTTGATCTGGTCTTCACAGTCGGCTTTTCTTTCTTCCAATTTCTTGATCACTCCGTCAGAATCGGCGAGCTTCTCCTCGAGATCCTTGCGTTTCTCTTCTAGATTGCCCAGCTCCATCCGAAGCTCGTTGATCATGTTCTTGAGCTTGGAGGCTTCTTCGGCACCCTCGTTGGCAGTTTTTCGCAGTTGGTTCTGTAGCGCCTCGATAAAGAACTCTTTGTGCATCAGCGCTTGCTTGTGTTGGCTTTCCAATTGTTTGAACTCCGCCTCACGGGATTGGAGCTTGGTCTTGGTATGCTTGAAGGTTCCTAGCAAGCGGTTGATGTCCGGGATAGCTTCCTGGATCCTTTGCAACATCTCCCGCGCATCTTCTTGGTCTGGAGGTACCATTGGTCCTCCATTGTTGCCGGGGTGTTCGCGCTCATTGCCGTAAATGGCATCCCTCATTCCCTGGAACGGATTTACGCCGTTGGGAGGCATGGGGCCTCGTTGCATGGGATGATGCGGGTGAGAGGTGGGCTGAGGCTGGTAATAGCCGTAATGAGGAAAGTACCCCCCAGAGCTCATCGCCGGAGACTGGTAAGCCGTAGCATAGCTATGTGAGACGGAGGGAGGAACCGAAGGTGGCATTGGCGGTAGAGACGCGGTATGAGGAGACATCACTGGAGAGGTATAGGCGTGCGCCAAAGGACTGCTGACTTTCGGTAGCGGGGAGGAGTGTTTCCGAATAGGAGAAGGTTGGTGCTGCACTGGGGATGCTGGCTTCTGTCGCGGGGAGTAGGATTGGTCCATAGGATACGAGGGATGGTACAGAGGAGAAGCACTAGGGGGCGTTGGGGACGCCGCTCTCGGAGGTGGAAAGGTCGCATCCTTGATGGTTGGCGCGTGTTGATTCCGGGGGGATGCAACTGGTGGGGTGGGGGCAGCAGGTGGAGGAATGGGCGGTATGGTATGAGGCCCATCAACAGTCTCGGCGACGCTGATTGAAGGTGAACTTGCCCTTTGCATGGGCGATGCAGACTTGTAGGAAAGCGAAGCGGTCTCTGGTGCAGGGGACTGAGGATTTGAGGCAGGTGGAGTAACCTCCTGGGCCGGTTCAATCGCACGTTCCGGCTCCATGAATGTCTCCTGCGTCGGCGTAGTTGGATCGGGCTCTGCTACCTGTTCTGGTTCTTGCACGGGTACGGGTTCTTCAACGGGGTCTGGTTGTACCGCCTGTTCTAGTACCGCGAAAGACTGGGATTCTGCGACAGGTTGTGCTTCGGCCACTGGCTCCGGTTCTGGGACAGTAGCAGGAGCAAGATCAGAAGCAAGTGCGGATTCCTGAGCAAGTTCCTGAACAGCTTTGGGAAACACCTCAGAGGCGGATTCACGAGCAGGCTCGATGACAGGCTCGATGACAGGCTCGATGGCAGGCTCGATGGCAGGCTCGATGGCAGGCTCGATGGCAGGCTCGATGGCAGGCTCGATGGCAGGCTCGATGGCAGGCTCCACGGCAGGTTCGGAAAGAGGCCCAGGACTAGACACCGCGAATGGGTTATTCGAAGAGAATGTAATCTCTGCTTCGGATTCTCGAGGTGTGGTATCCACTTCAGGGACTGACGCCTTGGGATCGTTGTCTTCCCACGCCGGCCAAGCTTCAGTAGGTTCAGTGGCGGTCTCAGGGGCAACGCTGAAAGTAGGCGACTGCGGTGCTGTAACTGGTGTTCTCTCAGAAACTCCTACAGAAGCAGTCCCTTGGATTGTAGCTTTGTCGTCGTCGTCGTCGTTCTTCGCTTCCGCGGGGTTGAGTTGTTCCCATGCGCCGAAATCCTCCTGGCTAGGCTCATGGACGTCTTCAACCTGGACACCGTTCATGCCGAGATGTTGCTGTTGCTCAGTGGGGGTGCTGGGCTTGTTTATTTGAGTGAAACCATCGTCGTCGAATGCTGACTGAAAAGGAGTTCCAAAGTCGAATAAAGTAGAGACGTGTTCGAGAGGTACTTGTTGTTGCGGTTGCTGTTGCTCTGGTTCTGAAGGCTGCTCTGGCTCTGTGGGCAGTCCAGGTTGTTCGGGAGCTGTCTCGAGCGCTAGTGTAGACGCCTGCAACTCTGGTACTGGCTCTGGCGCAACTTCTGGCACTGCAGTGACTTCCGATGCAGGCTGCAACTCGGGCTCTGGTGTAAGGACTGGTGTCAAGTCAGCGACCCCGTCGGGAAGAGGTGTCGCTGCTGCCACCTGCTGTTCCTCAGGCTCAGTAGAAGAGAGCTCAGGTTGAGATGTGGGAGTCTCAGAGGTCTCTTGACTCTTGCCTTTCTTATTCTTTTTGCCGTTGTCGGCCTTGTTCTTGCTCTTCTTGCCTGACTTCCCCATGGTGATGCGTGCCCAAGTTCAATCAGATAGCAGAAAGACGTGTTTCCAGTAAGCTGGTACCAAGGTCTGTCAGTTGATATCCGGGTGGACCAATGCTGCTTAGACAATGTACGAGTGTAGAATGCATCCGGAAGAATCAGAAAGATATATTCCAAATTGATATACGTACAGAAAGCAAAGCCAGAAGGGGCCCATATAGGAGCTGGAACAACAATCAGGTAGGCAGGTAAAAAAAAGGAGGCAGGGAAAAAAACTTGACGCGGAGCACGGAAGCTGCGCGTATGCGCAAATGATTCGAGCCCACGAAGACAAAGAGTCGGGCGGCAGCAGACAAGTATGCAGACTTGAAAAGCTAGCGCAAGTATGAACGGATATGTTTCTGAAATAATTGAATTCAGAAAGGGAGTCGAAAAGAAGAAGAGCAAAAGAGGAGAAAAGGTCGACTCATGACCTATGTAGAGCTACGCCCCGACAAGGACACTGCACGCGACAAGCGACTCCTTCTCGCCCAAAGGGGGCTAAACAAGAATCCAGATCGGACCGCACCGTAAGAGTGTGAACTGTTACCCAGAGGATGAGTCAAAACCAGGCAGGAAAGGCAAGAGCATGGAATTGGGTGTGAAACGTTGAAGCCAGTGTGGGATGAGGGCTTCTATGCACAACGCAACAGACGGCCAATGGCATCGCCTCGCCCGGGAAATTGGGCATCAATGACTGGATGTCTTCGAGGGGCAGGAAGAACTCCTGGGAAAAAGAAAACAAAAAGTCAAGCGGTCGAAGTAAAGAGAGGCAGGTCTGTGGAGTCAGTAACGCTAAATTTGTATAAGCGGTGACATGTTGTTCGTCTTGTCCAGAGACGACTAAGCGTGCATGGATTGGCAGGGAAATGGACCCAATTGACAACAAAGTCCGAAATAGTAGTGGGGAGAGGAGCCATAGTGAGGCAGATGGTCGAATTGGCCATGCATGAGGACCAGAACGAGTCTGGCGCTCATGGAAGCGCCATCGTCAAGGAGCGCCAACAAAGCAACCAAGCTACCCACATGTCGGGGCGGACTTTGGTCCTGATGACTAGAGCATCGCTCGAAAACAGTATCGACAGACCATATTAGGATCAGATCACCCGCAAAAGTACGATTTGGGCGATGAAGTGACGCTCGACGGCAAATCGATGCTGGTGAGAGGAGAGATTGTGAAAAGAGAGGAAGAATTGAAGAGCCGGCCCTGAGTTGGACAGCGACTCCCTTGTGATCACTGATGGCCCAGCGCCAAGCCCCAGCTACCAAGCTAGCCCAATGGGGTATCCACGTGACTCGCGATTCCGCTGCCGCCGCTTCTCGACTTCAATTCGCACTTCGGTGACGGCATCACGATTATCGGTGCTGCCAATTGTCGCCCACCACACAATGATTCTTGCCCGGCGATCGGTGGCTTCGGCGCGGCGTCTGCTGCAGAACCAGCAGCCACGACGATTTGACTCACATGCAGCTCACCATGCGGCACCTGTGAACGAAAGCTTCGGCGTATGTCCTTCCTTCGATTTGCTCCCGATGGCAGATAATGGTGCGCGGCGGGGAACAAATGACACATGGGGCTAACAGATTGCTTTGTTGTGAAACATACAGCGTAGCTTCTACGTCGCCGTCGGCACCTTTGCGTCTGCCTTCGCCCTCTACCACTTCACCAAGGCCACCAAGGAGTCCGGCGCCCAGTCGCGCATCTCCAACCTCATTGAGAAGTGGACTCCCTCGGAGAAGACTTTTGAACAGAGAAACGCCATTCACACCGCCGCTGTGGAAAAGGCCGCTTCTGACCGTCACTTGTTCATCAGTCAAGACCTGAAATCGAATTATGAATTGAGGAACCCCGAGTACGTCCATACCAGACTTACCCCGCCATGCTTAAGCAATGCGCCGTTGAGTTTGAGCTGACCCGTTTCGCTTCCTTTTCCGCGCACAGGGCTGCCTTTCAACCCGGTAAACCATTCAATGTCATCCCTGGCAGCCAAGCCGACCTGGGTGAGGTTATTGCTCACTACGAGCGTGAGAACCAGAAGCAGGAGGCCGCCCGCGTTGCCCGCATGAAGGATGGCAAGGTTGTCTCTCTTTATGAATAAACATGGAGTTTGCTTGGGTTTTCTGCGAAATTCCGGGGTTAGACTTGAAGGGTGTTGTACATATAGCCTGTAGTCCAAGGTCTCTTTCATTTGCCTTTCATTGTTGTCTCTATGTAAATCAAAATGCTAAAATCCTAGTATATTGAGAAATGTTCAGCTACTCAATACGAGCTTCAACTCCACCAGGGAATCCGTCTATATCACCTACCCCTCTATTCCGCAATGCCAATCTCCAAAATCGTCCTCCCCACCCCCTCAGACTTGACATCCAATCTCTCCTCCACCTTTACACTTACACCATCACTAAACGTCCTCAACACGCCCAAAAACTCATCCACCCCACCCCCAACACCAAAATAGACCTTCTTCGCCGCAACAAGCGCCCTACTCCCCGCGGCAAAAGGACGCCTCAGCAATGTAAGTAACGTCTCCGAGAAAGCACGCAGAGACGTAGGCGAGTATATCGTCTCACTCGCAAGAATCAAAGTGTTGAAGCCGACCAGTTCCGGAGACGAGAATACCAAATCCACGAACGAAGGTGACCATGCCCCGGAGACAAAGGAGATGGTTATACCCCGGCGAGCCATGTCAGTCTGGAAGGCGGATAAGAGATCAGGTGTTATGTCTAGCATTTCTTCTTCGGATTCGTTGGCTCGGGCCTCTTCTTGGGTTTGGGGGTCTGAGGATGAGACATCATGTCGGGTGACGATGTAGTTCCAGGTTAGGAGGAGATTCGGTAGCGTGACCAAACGGAGAACAGCAGAGTTGTAGTCAGCGAATGTGAAATGCGTCTTCGTCGTCATAACCTCAGTCCGCGAAAGTAGTTGAGCAAACAGCGTCAACAAGGGCACTGCGGTACCAGCCCCAAGCTATCCAACGGATCAGTACCTCAACCAAGCCCTTAGTATCTGAACAACGAGAGAAAACTAACCTCGACAACATGCCTACTAGTATCTGCATCCCCAATATTCTCACCCGCAACCAACTTTCCCAGATCAATCGAGCACTCCCACGTTTTGAACCCTCCCTCATAGAAATTAGGTTTGATATCACCCTCCTCTAGCCCCGCAATGAGTTCGCCGTTTTGCTCCTCGGCGCTATCCTCTACCATTAGCTGGGCTCGGATGTCAAAGACGTCACGGCGGACAACAGTAATGCCTGTTCTTGTACCCTCTCCCTGAGACGAGCTGATCATACATTTGTTGTATGAGATTTGGGATGGAAGGGTGAGGAGCTACGGTAGTTAGCAAGTTGCGCTTAAATGCTATATGTTTTTTTGTTATGGTGACATAGATCCTTGAGGAGCCACCGTGGAACGAGAAAACCCACTTACCCATTCATTCATCTCATGCTTCTGGGCCTGCACCAATCCTGGGAGTGTAGATGTAGCACCGGCTCCCTGGTCAACACCCTGCTGGTCAAATGCCTGGACGTCGGCATCATCTATGTCGATGTCGTCTCCTGAAAAGCCAAAGCTAAATCCCGACATATTGGGACTTTATTATCAAGCTTGTTCAGGTTGATATGCACTGATCGACTCTAGTACCTGTAGTTGATAGTGGACTAGGAAATGTTATGCGCTCAGCGCTGAGTCCGCCGAGTCCGCTGATTCTGCAGCTTTGTGGGTTGTGAAGGCACAATTTGTAGCCCGTTACTGTTTTCAAAGATCAATGACTCAGTAGTAGGCCGATTATATGTCGCGAGCATGCGAGTGTAGAGTTGGCAGTCTTCTATTTTGTGCTGCTTTTTTTTGGTCTAGTGGACTGTAAATTTTTGGGTTTTTATACCAATGACTAAGCATTATGCGTAGTGAAGTTAAAGTTGCGCAGCCAACCACAAGTTGCACAACGCACTCTGGAAGTGTGTATAAATTGTATGGAATAGACTGAAGGCCTTGCGAAGCATTATAAACGATGTTTCGTTTACCAAATCGTAGACTCTTATGTTGGTCTATAAATCGAAAGCTCTATCGTTCTACTACTAATGATCATTAATTTTCATGTCCAAACTCCAAAGCTTATGCACTTCCGTTCTTCACAGCCTGGCTAGCGGCCACGGCTTTCTCGAGAGCCTGGAGGGTATCGGTCCTCAGGTCCTCTGCATCCTCAACACCACAGCTCATGCGGACTAGATCGTCGTAGACGCCAGCCGCCTCGCGCTCCTCCCTTGGAATCCCCGCATGAGTCATGCTTGACGGGACCTCGCACAAACTCTCAACACCGCCCAGACTCTCCGCTAGGGTAAAGATGTTGGTGTACTCGCAGAACAGATGAGCGGCCTTTTGGCCACCCTTGATGCGGAAACTCAGCATGCCGCCGCCCATTCCCTGGCGGTGCTGCTTGACAGCAATTTCTCGGTTAGGGTGAGAATCAAGACCAGGGTAGTTCACGGAGATCACATGTGGGGATGCTTCGAGTGCTTTAGCGACAGCGGTGGCGTTTGTGGTGGCTTCGCGCGCACGAAGGTGGAGGGTTTTCAGACCGCGGTGGGCCAGCCAGCAGTCGAACGGGGATGGAACGGCTCCAATGGCGTTCTGGAGGAATGTGAATCGTTCTTTCAATTCGTCCGAGTTGAAGGCTGCGACGCCCATCAACACATCCTATACATTGTTAGACAAGCGCAGCTTGAGCAGGAGCGTAGGTCGACTCACAGAGTGCCCATTGATATATTTGGTGACGGAGTGAATCACGACATCGGCACCGTGATCCAAAGGATTCTGGACGTACGGGCTCATAAAAGTGTTGTCAACAACGACCAGGACGCCATGTTGATGCGCAGCGGCGGCGACTTTGCGGATATCAACAAGAGCCAGCGTAGGGTTTGATGGAGTCTCAATCCAAACCAGCTTGGTTTGGCCAGGTCGGATCAGCTTTTCAACGTCTAATTCCAGGCACGTCGAGAAAGACACATCGACGCCGTGTGCCGAGGCGACCTTGGTGAAGTATCTGTGTGTCCCGCCGTATACATCGGAAACGGAGACGACATGGGAGCCAGGAGCTAAAGAGTGGAGAATTGTTGCCGTAGTGGCAGATCCGGAGGAGAAGGCTAGGGCATATTTGGCATGCTCGAGGGCAGCGACAGCTTCTTCAAAGTTATCTCTGCGCCATATTAGTATCTTTTGCCAGAATTCGAGCACAATGGATTCGCTAACCGATTGGGGTTCGAGCTTCGAGTGTATTCGTACAGTCCTACTGGACTGCCGACGCTGTTCTGGGCAAATGTTGTGGACAGGGAGATCTGGCGAATAGAGTCAGCGCCGTGTTACAACATTGGCATTATTGGAGTCGCAAACTCACCGGCGCAATGACAGCTCCAGTTGTGGGGTCATGAGGCGCGCCAGCATGAACCGCAATAGTCGCAAACTGGCGCTTCTGCGATTCGCCGTTGTGGCCGTTGGAAGCGAAGTCCGGATGCGCCGTCATCGTCATTTGTTTGTCACGGGACCGATTATGTAGAGTATGTAGAGGAAAAAGCAAACAACCTTAGACGAAAGGGCTGTCCAAATCGAGCTGTGACGTGCTGGGACTTTCTTGTCTTTATCTCTCACCCGAAGATTGAAGATGCTCGCTCAAGTTTCTCGATAACAAAGAAATGCTTTTGCTTTTGCCCTCGCTGACCGGTTGCAGCTCCTGTTTATACGCAAGGTAGTTCAATTTGATTGCGCGACCGCTGATTTGTAATAGCAATTCTTCGTCACAGGGAAAACAACGGTATCTTCCAGCAAGGAGTTCTGAGAGAGCATTTATAATAATTTGACAGGGCTGGACCAGGCACGTGGAAAATTCTTTCTTCTCCAGGTTTCTTTTACGTTGCATCGCTCACCATACTGGAGGACCGTGAGGCAATCTATGATCGGGTTCCACGCGGGTTTCCAATGAAGCGATGAACCTGACGGTCCGGCTCCACTGTGTTTGACACGAGTTTAACATTTTTACACTCGTCCCGCTGATAACCGAGAGATTGTTGGTGTGCTAAGTGCTTAGGCCTTGTTTGTGGCTGGTTTTCGGCTCATTTGTAGTGGGTAGTCAAGCCTCACGCTGGAATGCTATCTAGAAGATCCCATGTTATCTATATTTTCCGCACTGAGAATTAATGAAAATATTAAGTGACTCGTCGTACAGTCATACATCAAATCTAGCTCTTTCGCGGATCATTTCAAGAGTCAGCCATGATTAGTTTCCTACCACCACGATATCGGTCCGAGACCAGCCATTTGCATTGATCCCTGTATTGCGTTAGAAATGTGCAAATAAAGCACCACAGCGAGATGTATACATACGATGATCGAGTATGGTGGCTTGCGATCAGTGGGAGCGCCATCCCCTAGATCTGGAGCGTTGGGGATCTGGTCATGCCATTCCTCCACTTCAACGCGGAAACGAACAACTTCTCCTACATCAAAGTAGAATGTTCCTTCTTCATTCTCCCAAATCCAGACCTGGTCTTGGTAATCGCTACCTCATGTCAGTATTCATGGGGCCGGCAAGACCACAAAGCAACTCACAATCTAGCGCCGTCCAAAAGAAGGTCTGGGGGTACGAGAATATCATTGAAAAATTCCACGCCGACTAACAAACGTCAATAAATGCCTCGATGAAGTAGTAGAATCGGTCATACCTTTGATGCCATGTTCAGTAGCACTGGAGATCTTGCCCAGCATAATCTCTCCTCTGAATGGGCGAAACACAATAAGCCGGAACTTGACTATAAACCGGTATTAGTTTTAGTTCCCCAGACCCTTTGTGTCCGTAAGATTCATGCCAGGGTAGCTGACCGTTCACGTTCACAAGCCCTGTTCCATGGCCGATGAGACCATCCGATGACTCTAATAGGTCATAGAAGCCAATACAAAGCCCGATCTTTTGAATAACCTTGAGTATGGTCAGAAATACTCGGTCCATGGAGTGATATTGGACGTACTTTGTTGGCATATTTTTCATTGATGTTGTCTTCAATAGCAACAGAACTATATTTAGAGAAATCCTCTGGGGAAATCTGGATAAGATCTGAGATGGTAGTCTGCCACGAATAGGATAAGCCTATCTCTTCCAATCCAAAGCGTTCGTGAAACTTACAAGAATAAACATGATGATGCGACGGAGGCAGAGAAGATGTAAGAGCAGGGCGGGATCTCTATTTCAGAGCAGTCACACGGGAGTAAGGAGAGGGTTGGTCAGAAGTGAGTTCCATGTTCAGAATTTAAGTCGGAGGGATTCCTGATGGTGGTTCGAGCAGAAACTCAAAACTCATTGATTCATAGCCATGATGCTTGTAGATGGATACCACTCAAGAAAAACGAAGATTCACAGCTCTCCCATGTCCTCCAGCCAATCGCAGTTGGTGATCTGCCTGGATTTTTTTCTGCTGCAACCAGTGGTCACGGGATGGTTTAGCGCCTTTGGCATTTGCCTCCGGGCCGGCAGAACTTTCCGGTTATGGGCCGCTCCGAGTGGAAACTTGACTGGGGACTCGAAGCTGCAGGGCAAAGCTTTGCCGCAGCGCCGTCAAAATGCTGTGAGGATGGGGTTCATGCTCTTTGTCTTTGAAGGTCGACTGAGATCTTCCCGCCATGAACCCTCAGGGATTCTCATTCCCTCCACCACCACCACCACCACCACCACCTCCTACACAACAACAACAACATCAGCCGCCGCAGCAATACCCTCCTAACGCCGGTTACAACCAGTACGGATCAAACCATCATGGCCAACGTGGTGGCCGCGGAGGTGGCAGTGGACACTTTCGAGGCCGTGGAAGAGGACACGGGAATCGGGGAGGAGGGGGAGGAGGAGGAGGCAGCGGAGGTTATCATATGCCCTCTGATGCCAATCGTGCCGGTGCATACACCCCGGCAGCTGCTGGATACGGGCCCATGAACTATCTAGGGTACCCAACGCAGTTCATGCCGAACCAGCATGCAAATGTCCAGGCACCCCATTATACTCAATCGCCGGCTTATCAGACTCAAATGAGTGGGAATGCTTTTGCCTCGCCGACGCAATATTCTCAGCCTGCGGGCCAAGGAACGCCGTATCAGCGACAACAACCGGGATACGATGCCTCCTACTCTACGCCGAGCACCCAGCAGCCGCCGTACGGCAATGCACCGTCCTCTAGCCAGCCAACGATGATGGGACCGCCCATTCACTGGGGATTCGATAATACAGGACACGCCCGGTCGTTCCATCCGTCTCATCGGCCGAACCAGCGTGGTCCTCGTCAATCCAATGCGCACATCAACCAGCCATTCCAGGGAAAACATACCCACAAGCGCGACCACTCGTCAGCCTTTGGAAAGCCTCACTCAACTGCTCCACGTGTTCCAGCGCCACCCCCGGTTCCTAGCTTCGGCAATCCGCTACCTTCCAAGCCACCTGTACCGGCAGATTCCCCGCGCAAGCCGAAGAAGAAGAAGAGGAAGCATAATCAACTGGGGCTTACCCCCAAGACGGAGGAGCACGAGTCAAGCGAGGAGGAAGACGACGCCGACGAGGAAACGAGGCTGGCTGCGAGCGGCGAACGAGCTGGCGCCGGATTACGAGTCACATACAGAGGGAAAACGTCTAACCTACAGACCTCTGCTGAAATCGCAGCCTGGATTGCAGAACGAAGAAAGCGGTTCCCCACCCAAGCCAAGATTGAAGAAAAGAAGAAGGCCAAGGAAGAGGCTCAGCGGCAGCGGGAAGCACGCAAACAAGCAGCTACGCGTGAGAAGAAACAACAAGATAAGCAAACCACGAATCAGCAGCCTCGGGCCGCTCTCGATCCTGCTGATGCAGCAGCAAAAGCCAAACGGAAAGCCGAAAAGCTGCGCCGAAAATTGGAGAAGGAAGAGAAGCGAATTGCGGAGGCAGAAGCGGATGCCGAACGCGCTCGTAAACTCCAGGAATCACAACAAGGCACTCCGTATGCAACTATGGAACCAACGACGACCACAAAGGAGGGTGAGCACGGCTCGGAGCTGGATGGTCGAGGTCAGGACACGCGAAATCAGCTTGCTGGATCAGACCCCAGCGGTGTCCCTCCAACAGCATCTCAATCAAAGGATGAGTCCCAAATGTATGATCGAACCGTGGGCGACTCAGTATCGGATACGTCTGACAGTAGCGACTGGACATCGTCAAGCGGATCTGACACATCATCGGGTTCTGATGATAGTGACGACGACTCTGCACCAGAGCAAGCAACCTCACGTCGCGAATATCCCGAGCGAATCCCGCCGCCGCCGCGCGAAGGACAGAAGCGGCTCTGTCGGCATTTCGCCCGGACAGGTCGCTGTGTCCGCGGGAAGAACTGCAAATTCTTACATGAGAAGCTAGAACGTGGGGGCAAAACAAAGCCTGCCGAAACCAATGGACGAAAAGGCCTCCTTCAAGCAGTAAGTGCTGATTGTACACTATTGTTTTTGGGCACGACTAATATGACTGTTTCTAGCTTCTGGATCGCCAGAAAGAAGATGAGAACAGGAAAGTCATGGAGACGATTGTATGGCTAGGAGAAAATGGGTTCCTTGATGAATCTGCGGCTCAAGTGGATGCTCCTGTTGGCTCGACTGAACGCCATAAGTAGTGCTTGACCAAAATCCAAAGAATGGGGCATGTGCAGGAAATGAATTAAGATGATAATCGGACGCAGCACCTGCTTAATTAAGACTCCGACTACTCGAACGTACTAGGTACAACGTAGTAATCTGCGGCCGCGATTTTGAATACTCCGTGCTCCATCGAGCCGTTGTTGGTAGTTGCCGAGAGTCCGAGGCCTGAATATTAATAATAATGAGAATATGATGTCCTCGAGGCTCGACCAATATTTGACTTTTTCTCCTGGACGGCGGCTGGGCCCGGCGTCTGCCCTCTCACGTGCGCTGGCCGCTGGCATTGACGCAGATATACGCGGGCTCCAGTTGTATGTATGATATATGATATCCGCCGATATCACAGATGCAGCTGGTGATGTTCTGGTACAGTGGTACCTGCAGCAAGGTGAGACATTGATCGCCATCCCCAGCAGCAGGCGCCTCATTCGCCCTCGCACATCGCTTATCAGGACTTCTCCAGAGTAATTTGCGCTAATTTAGTGCATCTCCTTAGACCCTGCCAAGTGCTGAGCTGTGGTCAAATTCAACGGACGGTGTGACGCTTGTGACCATACAGAGATCAGCATCCCTCGTGATCTTCTGCTGTCCTCTCCTCGAGGCTCGGCTCCAACTTAGCTCTCGCCTGCATGCTTCCTGACTCGCTCGGCTGGAGGAATCTGGCTAGGACCGCCACCCAACCATGGCACCTGGAAGACAAGTGTCCATGGGCGACGAGGGTGATCCAATTCCAGTTTATTTTTGACGCTCCGCCACTTTGCAATGGGCCCGGTCCAAATTACTATCTCCAGATAGAACGAGCTAAGGCGGAGCTAAATTCTGCCCTCGATGAGAAGTTGAGAACGGATGCGGCCGGATATCGAATCATGGGAAAGGCCCTTGAGATGGAGACACTCAGCCGATAATTTGCGAGGCCGTCCACTGCGTTGAACGTTCTTATTCGGCCGGAGATTGCGATGTTAAATCGCCAGAGGGCCCAGACGCCCGTTTTGGTTGGGAAGTTTATTCCTCGCACCAGGCCCTAGCAGAATGCAGCTTAGTCTCAGACTCTCAGTGCTGTGGACTTTTCACGTTCCTGGTGCTAAGCCTGCTAGTGCGTGCTAACTTACTCGCCCCCCGTCGGTTCTTCGCTCGCCGCTCCCAGGCTCTCCTTTTCCCATTTCTCCGCTCGCGCTGCCTTTCCCTTTATTCTTTCTCTGATCGCCACCCCGACTCGCCTTTCCAGAGTCTGACCTTCCTTTTGGTTGTTTTTTTCAATCTCCATCACTCTCTTTTTTGATCTTCCATTCAAATTCCAGTCTCTCCTTCAACTTTGTTTTATTCGCACTACATTTTATAATCCCCGCATTCCTCAGTATACAAATACGAGATCACCCGACTCCGCAGCATCTGAGACATCCTATACCCTAAAATCTTTGGATTCTTGTATAGAAACTATATACCATCAATCATCTCATCAGCCAATATGCGTTCAGTCTTCTTCCTCGCCCTCAGCGCCGTCGCGACTCTGGTCGCCGCGCGTGAAAACCCTTTCAACATCCCTTCAAGTGGATATGAGTTCACCGCTGGGGAGCCCACTACCTTGAGCTGGGATCCTACCACTGAAGGAACTGTGACCCTCAAGCTCCAATGGGGCGATTCCTTCACCTCCTCGACTGGTGAAACCATCGTCTGTGAGTTCTCCCTTTTTCTCGTGTTTGTACGACGTCCGTGGATAAGCTGCTGATAGAACTTAGCTGGTATCCCGAACTCGGGCAGCTACACCTGGTCTGTGCCTGACGAGATCGCTGATCGTGATGATTACTCCGTCGAGATCGTCAGCGACACAGATCCCACGACCACCAACTACCTGCCCCGTTTCTCGATCGCCGGTGCCGAGGAGGTTACTACCACCACCACTACTGAGACCTCCACGACAACTACCGAGACCAGCACCAGCACCACAACCACCAGCACCACGACGGCAACCACCAGTACCACCACTACTGAGACTACCGAGACCCCGACTCCTACCCCGTCCCCGACCAGCTCTACCAGCTCGACCACTCTCACCACCACCACCACCACTGAGAGCAGCACCTCGGAGTCTGCGACCCCGACTCCTACCGAGGTCCCCAGCGTCAACGATGACGACAACGCGGGCATGTCCAACCGCGTCTCTGGCTCTATGCTGGCTCTTGCCCTTGGCGTTATCGCCCTTATCTAAGCCTTTCCCTCACGTTTCCAGTTGGCTTGTTCTTCTATAAAGCCTAGTCCAACTTTTACCGGCCGCTCCCAGCGCGTGCCGGTTAGATTGGGCCATTCTCTTTTCTTTTCTTCTTCTTCGCCCGTTGTTACTCACGGACGTGCATGCGCAGTGTTTTTCTCTGAATGTAGTGGTATCAGAAGACAGATTTGGATGGATACAGTACCTTGTCTCGTTCACACGTGTTTTGCAAATGTGGCAGCCTGACCTGAATACCCAAGTATTTGTTACCTCTGCTTCGTTGGGTGGGAGGAATCAGTGGATATACCGGTAATTGGCCTTTTTTTCCTGGCATGCATCATGTATATATGTATCCTGTAATGAATGTGCGACGTCCCCTTTTAAGTTTGGTAGCGGACACCCCGACGGCTCGGCCGCCGGTAAATCGACCTGTCATACCCACTTGCTGATGGTAGGGCAAGTCAGATTTACGGGCCAATGGACGATGAGATACTGCTACCGAGTCCTACGATGTACTGCGTAGCTCGAAGGTTGCATTGCCTTTGCAGGAGGCATGTGCGTTGACAGTTGACACAGCGGCCGTTGACTCGGCGCGCTAAGCGCCGGAGGTTTACCTGAAGTACTGGTACTTTGGTGCGGGGCCCATGCTAATGACGTCTCTATTTTTATCACTGAGATTAACGGGGTTCTGTTCACAGAAGTCTAATAGGTCTGACGTATGGGTGAATCATGTAGTAGGACCTATTTATAGTCCTAGGGGCCAAGATCTTGGTATGTAGACGTATAGGGGTAAGGAACATTTAGACATTGTTGGAGGCAACTCTTGAATGCAGTTGTAGTTCGTAATACCTCTATCGAGATGCTATCGCCTGTCCAGCGGCGACAGCGGCATAACAATACTGGATTGGGCATGACGTATGAGTAACAGGAGGAATTGACAAAGCCATGATGATGATGCATATAATCATGCAATGTGTAGTGACGTGGATATGGGACGCTTAGTCGCACGGAAGAATAGAGGGAATAGAAGAAAGCCGACAGCAAAGACCAAACAGCCAAACGAGAACTAAACGCAGAGGAACTACCACTGTGGCGTCACCCTCTTAAGGAACTTCATGAACTTGAAGAACCCCACGGCATGCTCTACATTCCCATAGGGATCAACAACCCGCTCCGGGAACGCGATTCCCGCACCATGCAGACCGGGAATAAGTCGTCCATTCCTGTCTGTGAAGCTGCCGAAACTCGAATCCCACTTGAGATCCTCGGACCCTAATGCCAAGCCGGCGATTGAGAGCTCAGGAAGCGGATCGCGAGTATACCCGACTGCTTGGACGAGGTATGAGCAATCTAATAAATAGCGTTGGTACTGGGCTGCTTCTCTCTCAGGATCGCCGGCACAGTCAATCTTTGTGATGAAGCGGCCGGCGGGGGATGTGGGCAGGGCAGAATCCGCCAGCTGGGCACGGGCGAAATCCGCGGCGCGGCCCTTTAGCCCTGTGTTGTCACGCAGGATCCAGCCGTCCATGTATTCCGCGTAGCGCAGGGGGTGACGAGTGAACCATTTGATGCGAAGCCCCGGGTGGGACGTGCGGGCCAGCTCGTAAAGATTAAGAAGAGCGAGGATGGCGCTGTGGGATGCGCCGACTACGGCGACGGTTGTTGGGGTTGAAGGGATTGTCGTAGCCAGCTCGCTTGGTTTGAGGACGATATCGAGATCTAGGCGTTTGAATGTGCCATCCGCGACGGGAATCGGGACGGTTGTTGGAGAGGAGCCTGTGCAGAGGATGAGGCGAGTTGCTGAGACTTCGACCTCGTTTTGGGCGTCTCGGCTTTTGATCCGGACAGTCCATGAGAGAGTCTAACCAGGATTAGCAATGCTGATGTTGATATGATGCCTCAATTCGGCTCAACTGACGTGATCTAAATTGGCAGCAGTGACATAGCCGCGACAGGCGTATACTTGTTCCATCTCTACAAGGCCATCGGTCAGAGCTCGAACGATATCTGCAGCATGGTGCAAATGGCATGTCTTGTCCTGATCGAGCTTGGCCATGGTTGTGAAAGCATTGGGAATACGAGTGTTGTTGATGACAGACCGAAAGGGCCGAGTTGCCGTTGCATATGCTTGGAACAGAGCCACTTTGGTATTGCTAATTCGAACCAGCAGAGTCAGTCTGGCGCGCTCTTCATCTGACGCATGGCAGACATTAGCTCACCTTGGAACCTCACGATATTTGCTATGTACACGGCCTGCCTGAAAGCACGGGTCGACCCAGACGATCTTCCCTAGCTGTTTCTCGAGAAGGTTGCCCACGACAGCTAATCCAGCTGGGCCAGCTCCGACCACGATGGCGGCGCATTTCTGTGGAGGACGCATGATTTCGCTGACTTTTATAGCGAGAGCTGGCGGAGGTGGCTTGAATTGTGGAGATTCCGAAGATCTAGAGTCTTGAAGTAGGAAAGAAAACGAATATCTACGTAAATCTACGTAGAGCAACCGCAAGTTCCCAAAGGAAGAGTAATCGAAATCCAGGGCAAGTCCAAGGGGCGGATATGGCAGGCATTTATAACGGTGAGTGCAGGCCAGAAGTGAAACCAATCGCCGATACAATCGAATCACGGGGTATCTGGGCGGGCCACATTCTCAGCGCCTGGGCCGTTAAGAGGGGTCGCTCGCGAAGGACACAAAGCAGTCGCACGGGACACGGGACGCAGCGACACGCACGCAAAATGACGATGAGGCGCGCAGACCGCGCTGAGCGGCCAAAAGCGCTTCTCTCGGGCGAGAAGAACGGTTGATCGGTTGACAGCGGTCGGGCCCGTGGGCGATGCATCATACCAGCCGGTCGTGGTTGCGACAGGCGATTTGGGACCTTCTTGTTGAGGGCTCACTCATTCTCACGTTTCAAGACTAAGCATGATGAGAGGTTGATTCATGGAATCGTGGACACCATAGCATGAGGAGGACGATGCGGTTTGCGCTCGGTTGCGCAAGCTGCCCCACCGTTCTGTTTCCCCTCGTCTCGGGCAACATTTCTCCAAGGCCGGTTTCCGTCGGCGATCAAATCGTGGTTGCGCGCTCAGGGTCGAGGGAGGGCGCTGGGCGACAGAGGGTGGGAAATTGGCGCCATCTCTGGGGAAGACAATGGCATCAGGCGCTTCCGAAACGACTTGCAACAACGAATATGTCGTGAACCGGGGTTGACGGGAGGAAAATTCGATGTCAAGAGCCATGAGCGCAGCCTGTCCTTTTAATATAGGTCTCTCTGAGGCCCATGCTGGGGCTTGGCGAAATTGCGTGCTTTCGCTGCCTGAGGCAGAAAGCCTACTGCATTATATCTTGAGGAGCCAATTAAAGCTTGTTGATATTGATTACCAGAAGATTATACAGCCCAGAATACTCGCACAGACAGCTCATTCACATAGTTTATCCATCCTGGAAATCTTGCTCGGGCCCATACTATTATCGAATCCCCAGGCTCCAACTCGCGAACCTGTTTCCCAGCAAATGTGCTTCGTCCTCGTCCCTCGCTTCGTTCGAGTTCCTCCGACTCGGGAGAGTCAACTGGGATGCCATCGAGGTAGTGCCAGACCACTGTATGTCGCTGGGGTCGTTGAGTCCTGGCGCGATTTCGCTGTAGTGCGTTCTGTCCTGGGTGAAGGCCTGGATCATCGGGTCCGAAATGTCGAGGACGCCTAACTTCAGGGCTCATCTTTGCCTGCACGGTCTCCTTCTGTGGGGCTTCATGCGCTCTGTGGATAATTTCAGCATCAAACCATGTCCATGACCCATCATAGACATTCACATTGTTCCCATACATCTGGGACTCGTTCCAGCCACCTTGGTCGTGAGAGACGATGCAAAATTGTATTTTGCGACAAGGGTGAACGGTCCTGTGCGGTAGAAGTTTGGGCGAAGATGTGTCTAACATCTGAAAACTTCATCAGCAAGTGACACATCTGACATGAGTAGTTTGACGTTAAATACTCACCTTCTCATCATAACAAAGTGGCGTCGTGCATAACAGTGCCTCATCCACATCTTTGCGTATCACCCTCCTCTCTCCGACAGTGAACTCGGCTGACGGCCAGTATTCAGCAGCATCCACTATCATATCAACCACTTCTGTTGGAAGTCCTTCAGGTTTTACCTTCCATAACAGAATGTGTCGAACCTTGAGAACATCGAAAAGCCCAGGGTAGAAAGCATCTTCTACTCTCGGCCCATCTGGTTGTCGTTCTTCTGGGAGCTGGTTGTGACCTCCCCTTGGTGGAAAGGGCCGGCTGATAGGAGGACGAACAAACATTATCAGTTGAAGAAGATGACCTGAAAGTCGCAAGCGTTTGTGATGCTCCGGAGATATCGGCAACGATACGCTGCAAAGCTCGAGGTTGATGTATGATGCTGATGCTCCCTTTGTGCTGTATGTATGTTTCGAGCGCCAGGTACCAACAGTGTGTTGCCACTTAATGAGATTTAGTAGTTTGGAACAATGGGGTAGCAAACGCGAAGCCTGGAGATATGAGTGTTTAGTCGAGATATATTCAAGCAACTTTTCGGTTCAATCTCACCTCGAGAATTATGTTCAGGATGTTGAACTGTGCTCAGTGCCTTAGTCGAGTACTCCTATAGTCGGCTCCACAGCCCCGCGTTTTCGAGGCCGATGCTGCGAGTGAGTTACGGTCCTCCGGACCCCAATATTACTAGTATTGGTCAATTGAGCGAAACCTCAACCGGGTCAAAATAAGAACGGAAAATGCCCATGAAAGTTGTAGATACAAAGAGGAGTCGACGAAATTTAGAAGAAATCTGCACAAATCTTCTTGTCCTACTCCGTACAACAGTATGTTTATTCCCGATCTTGTGTGACGTCATTCGACTTGGGCGATATTACTGTACGGTCATGTGTACTAGTAGTATGAACGTAGACGGGCAATATTGCCCTGCCTATGATTGTTTGATGTCTCTTTTTAAAGATGATATACATACACCATAAACTTGCTCAGTTCCTATCTATTTCTCTATCGCGGACCTCTTGCCTCCGGCGGCTTTGTATGCTGCGGCGCGCTTCTTGCTCCGGTTGTCCCGCTTTGCCTTTGCTCCACGGCTCTTTGTCCGCACTCGGATGCGCGATGATTCACCGGCAGTTGCACGGTTGCCCTCAAACACCAATGAGTTCTGCGAGATGGACTTTCGACCGGAGGCCTTCAACCGGTGTGCGCTCGACCGCCCAAGCAACTTCCCGGCACGGCCATGCAAGGTCCGGTCTGCATCTGCAAGGGACTTATTGCCTTGGTTATCTTCAGATTTCTTCGCAACCTTCTTAGCTCTCACAACGCGGAGCTTCCGGGGTAGCATCGGCGGGAATTTCTTCTCGTTCAGCAGTAGAGCTTCTTCGACGCAGTTCTGATCGTAAAACTGCACGTATGCGAATCCCTTTCCGACACGAGTTGACCGGTCACGGACAACTCGCACAGACTCGACGTTGCCTCGGCCAGGGACAGTGCTCTTTGTCCCAGGTGTGTGGACATTGAAAGTGCGCCAGAGGCCCTCCTCCACGTCAGCAGGCGCCCTATTCTTCTTTTTCTTCTCCCCATTCTCGGTACCGGTCTCGTTGTCGATAAAGTCAAGGTTGCCGACGAAGACACAGCGCTTATGATCGACCTTTGAAGGGTGCGCCACGTTGTCGACCCGCAGGTGTCGGTCTAGCACTATTGTGCCATTGAGTGCCGCAGGAGCTCTCTTGGCTGCCTGGGCTGTGCTGTAGACAGCATACGCATTGGTGCTAGGTGTGGTATCGTTGTGAATTTCCTGTTGAGCAAACGCAGCGCGCTTGGGGATCTTGCCGCCACTAGAGAACGCAGTGGATCGGAAGCGGAGGGAGTCCACCTTGTGAGGGCCGGTAGACTCGGGGAGTGCTGAAAGAAAGGAGGCAAGGTGTTTCAGGAGAGTTTTCTTGGCCGATTTTGAGGTAATTGCCTGGGTGGAAACGTTGCCCAGGAATACGGTGCGGTTAGACTTTTCAAGCTCATCCTTGTCAGCGCTCTTGCTGCCGCCAGCTGTAGCTTCATGCTGAGGAATCTCAAATTCTTCGTCGTCCTCCGACTCGATTTCTTCATATCCCTCAGATTGTGATGCTTCAACCTCAATTTCTTCTTCATCGGCCTCTTCAATTTCTTGTTCGGCAGGCTTTGAAACTTCTGCTCGACGCTTCTTTTGCTCTTTTTGCTCCTCCTTAGCTAGTCGACGCATATAGGTGTCTTCAAGGTCATCGGCGACGGCTCGCTTTCGTTTCCGACTTGACGGTTCGGAGACTGCTTGTACAGCATCTTGGGCGACACCATTCGGCGACTCAGGCGCATCTTCCATGAGTTCATCTTCGGCAATGGAGTCGTTGGCATCGTCTGAAACCTCCTGGTCGTTCTCAGGCTCAACTTTCTTGGGCTTTGGCACGGCTCCTACAGGAGGTACGTCTGGAACTTTCACTGGACCCGCCTATTTCAACTAATTAGAACCCAGTCGGCCAGGCAAATCACCAGGGTAAAAATGAACGTCAAGATACATACACTCTTATCAAACAACGAAGCCAATGTAGGATCCACGGAGGCTTTTGCGCCTAGGAAAGGCAGGGCGGAGCCTGCGCTACATTGCGAAGGCTCCCCTACTTGCGACTTTGATTTCTTGCCCATACTGAATTCAAGCGACTCGAGGCTGAACAAGAAAAATTGGATTTCGCGGTGCTCCTAGTCAATTTGATTGCCTCAATTTGCTTTTTCCTCTCGGTTTTCCCTCGGCGGTCAATCTTGTCACATGATACACCGCCTTGGTACGACCGGCAGATACGCGGTCCCGTACGTTGTAACTAAGGTTTGGTGTGGTCACTACCTAGGACGCAGAGAGAAGATCAATTCAGTTCGGGTTTCCTCCTTCCTCCATTACTATCTGCCCCAGAACATAGCACGTCTCTGCTGCTGGCAGTCTCGCCCTCTAACCTTTCTCTCAATCAAAAACCCGCCCATCGCTCGCTTCCCACTTCGCTTTTTGGCCTCCCTTTTGGCCTTGACGTCAAACCGCTTCGACTTTCATGCCGCCCATTCTCCCGCTGCGCTAGACTTTGTACTGCCCGCTTCGTGAAAGCCCCCGTCCACACCACGACAGCACCATTTTCTCCGAATTATCCTTCTTCCCTTCGATATTCGTGGCCCCTATATACTCGGTACGCTATACACACTTTGCTGGAAGTACTGCTTGCAGCCTCGGATCTTTGTGCGTTGCTATCCTTGGCCGTGGTGGTGAAGAGTGCCGTGCAGTCGCGGCAAAGCTGGATGCAACACAGGTTCATCACTAGCGCATTGTTGAATGGTATGTGCTTTTGCCTCTTACGACCCTACCTTTCCGGTACAGAGTTCCTCAGTGATCTATTCAAGGCCTCTGATTGCACACCAAGAGCTTCATGCATCGTGGCTGGCCTGGCGCAGGGTCCTTTGATGTCTCCGCACCGCCTTCTGCTCTGCTTTGGTCTCCCCCAACCCTCCTCTTCTCGTTTTTTCTTATCCTGTTTTACATCTTTTTAGCTTCATTGATTTCTCTGCGATTATGGTCTCTTTTCTAACGTTTTTGTCTCGGTTGCTCTAGGTTATACCACCCACCCTCCTCTCCCCACAAGTATCGTCTACACCACATCCGCTAAATACCCACCTGACTCCTCAGATCTTCCTCCATTGGCTCCAAATAGCTTCAACGGTGAAATAATTATTTTTCATGGAGGTCGCAGAGAGCACAGAACCCGCCACCGTTGGTGCGCCGACTGGCGCTAGTGAGTCTATCTTCAATGGCGATCAAAATCTGCTCCTCGATGATTCGCTTTTGGACGATGAACGCTCCAGTAGTCTGAGCGAGATCGATGATGTTTCAGAACATATGCCGTCTGATTACGAATCACCAAAGCCAGAGAAAATTGCGCCAGAAAACGATTCCGAGGCAGAAACGGAACGCATCGATGACTCGCCGAACAACTACCGCCTGAGGACTAATATTGTCTTGAGCGCGGGCGGGTATGGTCCTAGTCCGAGCAAGCTGGTGCATTCGACAACCTACGATGATGCTGAGGAGGACGACGAGCACGCAGCAGACGAGTCACCGAGCAAATCTCGCTCAAAAAATGGTCGCACCGTGGAGAGCGTCGAGGAGCTACCAGAGCTGGAAGACTCCACATTGTCATCCGAAAGCGCCGGGAAGAAAAGGAAGCGCCCCGAATCTGGAGACGACTTAATTTCTGAACTCGACGACGATGACTTTCCGCCCCACAAACGCCGTGGCTCGGTCAAGAGCCTCAAGAGCGATCTAAGTGACCCTCCCCCAGATCTAGCTCTGACTCCCGAACCCATTGAGGAAATCTCAAAGGTCAATGAGGAAGACACTCCGGTTGATGACATTCCCGAATCCGATCTACCCTCAGCCCCCACGAGGGCTAAGAGAGCGAAGAAAGGCAAACGGAAAGGGCGGAAGACAAGAGACGCCGAGGACGATATCGACAGCGGCGCCGTTGAAACAGGCGTCGAAGTCGATGACACTCCCGCTGACGATGATGTGGCCGATCGTCCGGAAGACGCTGATGATGGCGAAGCCACCGCGAAAATGGAGGAAGAATGTGGGTTTATTCTATCTGCCTCTAGTGGAATGTCGCTAATCGCATTGCTCACAGCAGCTAAAAGAACCTCGGCTATGGATTCTCTGGCGGTGCTGGAACGGGAGTTCGCAACCCTTCGTGATAAGTATGTTTTCCACTTCATTTGCTACCTAGCATTGATGCTAAGATCGTTGCCCCTTAGGATATATGACGAAAGAATATCCAAATTAAACCGTGAACTGGATATGCTTAATGGACCGAACCCGACACACCCGGAATTACTGCGACAACTCGAATGTGTGAAGCAATATCGTGACAACAAGATCAACTACGAGCATACCTTATTCCAATACCGCCTCAAATCATTATCAAATAAAAGCCAAGCAGAACGCTCTCAGGCGCACAGCACGTACTTCCAGCGGGCCCGTGATATTCGTGAAAAGCATTCCAGCAGCATCAGCAAGCAATTTTACTCAATTCAGCACGACCGGTTCAAGACAGACGATGTCAGCCCGCAGCACTGTATTCCCTTCCCGACGCGCCGTTCACAACAAATCTCACATCAGACCGCATACAACCAAGAAGTATCAGTACTCGCAGGAGTCTCCAAATATGTTGGCTTTCCGGCTGCACCATCACTCTCAGCTGCGCGACCATCCGAGTTGGAAGATGACCTAGAAAAGATGGGCGTGAGTACCCGCAGCATCGTTGGATCCCACTCATCAGAAATCTAATCGCATATGGGCAGATCTCCATTGAACCGAAGGGCCCTATTACTCACCATCAGCCCGCAATGCAAAGGGCTCCTGTATCAAACATTTCTTCCAATGCCTATCAACCGTCTGCGGAAGAAGCCTTTCTTGAACAAACCCCATGGGCCAACCCCCAACATCCCATTCATCAACACCAGCATCTATCACATAGAGCGCAAAATCGGATATTAGACAGTTCGCGAGCGCCTACATTTGCGACACCAGCAGGTCAAACGCGCATGGTGGATGTTAATGCGCCGAATGGATCAGCTTCCACGATTGCAGAGAATTCATCCGCCAACAACACACCTTATGGCGCGGAACAAGAAATCACGGCAACTGCTGCGGGAGTCTATCCCGATTACGATGCAGACCGACGTTCTGGATTCCGCTCACTCAGCTCTTCGCCTCTCGAGGTTCGAAAACCTCATCCAGCCTCGTATCTTGACCACCGGCCACTGCAAAGCGCATCACGGAATCCAGGTTACTCACCGCCATCCTCCCGGCTTGGCCTCTTTGGACCAACCGGCCCGAAACGGGGTACCTCACCAACGTTACCGTCAAATCCCGTCAATTCCATCCATCAATCGGCGGCAATGCTAAGCGCCACTGGGCAAAACTCAATGGCCGCCCGATAGAACATTTTTGCCGTTTTGACCGCACTTCTGGTATTCTTTAGCATGTGCCTGCTTGTCGCTTACTTCCTCTTTTATCTGTATAGGGTTCTGGCTCCGGTGTTCAATGTAGATTTTGTTTTGCTAATGTACGTATGGATTGGTTTGGCATGTATGAGCGGAGCAAACGCGACGGGGCAGCAACTACTTTTTAAGTGCTTTATACCACTGGGCATTTGATCATGGCGTACGAAACATTGGAGAGAGCTATATTGTTCTCTAATCCGTGATACTTTTCTTCTTTTCTCTTCACATGTCTTCTGAATGATACGGCGCTTGGTTGGTTACCTGTTCGTTTTTGCGATTGGATGTGATCTGTCTTTCTTCGCCCTTCTTCGGGCCCATGAGAGTGTCCATGTATATCATGAGCTAGAATTGCGCCTTTTTATCATTCTCTTCATGGGTTTTGCTGGCGTGGATCCATACAATGTACCCGTAGGATAAATATTTTTACTTCATATTCAATTCTGGGAGAAAAATAAACAAAGCATGCATATAGTATATCCATCCGGCAATGCATCAACAAGGCGCCCGCAGGGGTATATGGTAAGTTCAGTAAAGGCACCACACAAATCAGGGAAACAAGAATTTAGATGCAAGGAAGCGCAGAAAAGTAGACAGGTTCAAAATATGTAAGTGGATATTATAGTCCTAGTTCACTCGATCCTTATCCTTCTGCTCTAATTTGCTAATGAGCCGCTTCATGCCCGTCCATTCTTCAGCGGGAACGTCGTCTGGTGCCCCGCTAAGGCCTCGCCCTACTTCAAAGACTGTGACCACGCCGTCGAGACCGCCAGCTGCGAGGCGGCGTCCCTCGCGCTCCTCCCAAGCTACTTTGTTGAGACTGCGAGAGAGGACGCCGGCACGGCCTTTCGAAGGAGTGGTGCGGACGACCGGGACTTCGGTATCTGTGTAGAGGTCCCAGACTTCTAGATTGCCTGCGCCATCGACGAGGGAGAAGACGCCAGGGCGGTGCGGAGACCAGCGGGCGTCGTAGACAACATCTTCGCGGTTTATGTCGAGGATGGGCGTCACGACTTGGGTGTCTGCGATGCCTGAGGTGGTGGCCGGGGCAGTAGCAGCGGGTGCCTTGATGCGCCAGAGCTTGACACTCCAGTCAAGGGATGAACTAAGCATGAGATCTCCCAGGTCAACGGGCCCGCGGGCGGGGTGGAAGGCTGTGGACATGATGGGGGCAGCGTGGCCGCGGTAAGCGAGGCGGTGGTCTGTGCCTGCTTTGGCGCCGGCGCGATCGTAGCGGTGGCAGGGGTAGATGCCGCCTTCTTCGGTGCCGACGATAAAAAAGGTGGGGTCTGATTGAGGGAAGGACATGGTTGTGGGGGCGAGGTCTTCGGTCTTGGAGGGTGGTGGGGTGGATAGTTCAAGATACTCCTGGGGTTGAGAGAGCATGTCGACGGTCCAGCCGCAGACGACACCATCTGTTGATGCGGTGAGAATGTTGTGGGCATTTTGCGTGCCAATTATTGAGATGCTGTAGACTGGGTGGGTGTGTCCTGCGCCTGTCAGGGTGGTTTTCTGGACAGGTGCGCCGCCACCGGCGCGAGACGAGCGGGTATCCCAGAGAAGGACTTGGCCTGAGTAGGAACCGCCGACAATGATATTGGGGTGGAATGGGGAGAACTTTGCGGTTAGGATATCAGAGGTGGAGTGAAACACATACTCCGGGCGAGAGTGCAAGTGCTGGTTCCAGACCTGAACAAGGCCGTCTGGTTCATGGGGTGCTGATGGGTTCTTGGTGTATGCTGCGAGGACCAGTTCAGGAAACTTTTCAGAGAGTAAGCAGTGTATCGAATAGAGATGGCAAGTAGGGTAATGGCTACAAACCTTGGGGGAAAAGGAGATATCGGTGATCATGCGTTTCTTGCTCCACCGTTCATCCCAGAATTGACAAACTTCCTTTATACCTCGCTTCTTCTTCCCGTGCTCATCATCTTCCTCTAGCTCTGCATCCACCCCACCGAGCTCATAGTCGGCCAGCACATCATATTCTTCGTCCAAGGCACGCTCGATGACTTTCGCGGACCGCTCAACAAAGTCTAGGAAATCATCAGAGGAAGTGACAGCTTTTAGCTCGTCATCGTCCAGCGTCCGCATAGGATATCGTAGAGCGGCACCGATTCTGTTCTCGTTCTGGTTATTTTGCTGGGCGGCCTGTAGTTCCTCCTCAATCTCCCTGCGGAGTTTCTTGCGAATCTCCTCATCGCGTTCGCGCTGTTTCTTATTTGAGGTCAAGGCGTCTTCGCTATCCGAGTCCAATGGAGAAGTGTCTTGATCGCCCTGCCGTAAATCGTCCGTCTGAACCCCTTTATTGTAGGTGACGACTTCCGGTTTGACCTCAGGGGGAGGCGGGGGTTCGGGGATTGAGACAAACGGCTCGGTTCCAACTGTCTGCACGGCAATGGACTGGGATAGTGGTCGCGCAGTCGGACTGAGCGCTTCTGTATTGTCTCCGCTAAGCTGGCTGGCACTCAGCACCGAATTTGGTCGACTCCCTTTTCGTGAGAAGCCATCTGCACCGTGGCTCACCGTAGCTGAGCCGGGACGGTCGACGAGGCGCGAAATCAGGTCATCTAGCTCAGCTCTGCTGTCAGAGCGGCTGGGAACCGGCGAGACTACCTAAGCCATGAGGTGTGATTAGATTTCCGGTCTCGTTACATCACTAGTTGGGCCAGTACATACCTCTGAGGCATCCCCAGTACTAGCCCGGGATTGTGAGAATTCCTTCTGTCGCAACTCCCTTTGACGTTTCAGTTCGGCTAGTTTGGCCTTTTTGGCAAGAATCTCTGCCTTTCTCTGGTTATTGACAGCCGACATGATGGTGTTCTTCTCTAGACCACAATATTTACATCGGCTTTGTATATCGGCGTGTTGGTTGCATGAGACCGGGGCGGATGACATAAGCGCGGTCCGGCGGCCCGGAAAAACTCGCGACAGGAACTTCGTCCTGAGTCTTGCTCCAGCATCCGACCCTCTTCTGCTGTCGCTATCGATTACTCGCCTGGGTTCCGGCCGTTCAGCTTCTTCAGTCTCTTTATACCTGCAATTGTCGATTCGCAGGTCAGGATCCCCTCAACATGGCTGCTGCTCAGGGTGTCAATGTGAGCCTTCGCAAATCAACCCGTCCTGATATCCAACCACCCCTTCGGTAACTGACTAGGCCGGCTTCTCTCAACACAGGTTCTCCGCTACTCCGCTCTTGTAGCTGGTCTCGTCTACGGTTTCTACCACCAGTCCTCCATCACCTCCAGCATTAAGCGTACCGAGGCCGACCGTGAATATGTTCGTCAAGAGCGCCTGATTGAGCAGGCCAAGGCAGAATGGAAGAAGAAGACGCAACCCCAAGATGCTAAGTCAACAGGTGGTACGTTCGGCTCACTGAATCAACAAAACTGCGGGGAAATTGAGCGCGCGACACATGGAAACCTTTCCTAGGCGAATGCTAACATGGCGGCTACAGTCATCTCGGATCCCGAAGACCCCAAGTTCGACCTAGAGGCGTTCCTGAAGCTGAAGGCTGGTGAGGCGTAAAGAGTTCCGGAGTTGCAATACGAAACGAAAAAGAGAAAAGACAGAATGAGGGGCGACCATCGCCCTTCGAGTACTACGCGTACCCCCATCGGGTCCTAGAGATGGTTCGGGTGGAATCCCGATTATGTATTATTTGTTTGGTCTAATTTCCCAGAGTCGTGCTATTGCGAGCGAAAGGAATGCTTTTCTTTTCTTTTTCACAATTATAGAATTCCGATCCGCAGTTTGTACATACCCTGGGCTGTTGCACGTGTACTCTATGGTTGGACCAGATGACGAAGAAGTGTTGTTCGTTGTGTGATTTCGGCTCATTTATCGTAGCCTCGTATAGCCCTCACAGGCACGCCTCTTGAATCTTCCATTCATGGTATCATTCTATGTCGCATAGTATCGTAATCCGTCAGGAGCAACCCCTCGCATGTCCTCCGGAACACCAAGCCCCCAAAAACTCCCTTCGCCGCATGCACGAATTATTAGAGCTGTGGTAGCGTCCATCAACCGGAAAAAGTACAGTCGCCTTAGTGGCTGATTAACGCCATAACTCTGGATAGTTCTGTCTGCAGGCCGTTCTCTTTCGGAGGAGCGGAAACGACGGTCTTGGGATGTAATAGCTGCGTCTCCGGATCCCACCTCCACCCGCAGGCTGTAAACTTCTGAATGACTTCCTGATCGCCTTGCTGGGCGAGTGTTGGGTCGAGACCGAGGTAAATCGCAGCGGCGGCAGGTCTGATAGCTTCGTACGAGTTGCTCACTTCCTTCAATGTCTTTTGTTGAAAATGATCTATAATTCATCAGTAAAGGTTTCCTTGTACAAACAGTAATCATATGCCCTCTTACTCTCATAGCTTTGTACTACCTGTTGAGCTCGTTCGGGCCATGGTAGATCACGGAGGATCTTGTAGATCGAAGTGTGCTTCCTTTGCCAGACGGCTCGGAGGAGGAGTAGGCAGTTTTGTATTGAGTCCGTTGGTAGAATAGGTTGTGGCATCCGTTTCGTTAACGCGCGAGCTTCCTCACTATCACACTTCATGTTAGTAACGAGAGATACAAATGAATATGGCGTGGTTCCGACTCACATCTGATCGGTGAGTAGATGAGAGAAGAAAAATATCGTGTAGAATGCGCTCAAGAGCTCCACTTCCTTCGGGCTTATGAGGCAAGCTTGTTCTTCGTAGTCCGATAGGATCTTGTAGAGGTCGGCTGGCGTCGGCGCAGTGGAAAGAACAGCAAATAGCTGGTCTAGAGAAAGCGGAGGAAGGTCCATGACGCAGGTAAGGATGTACAGTCGAAGAAGCTTTTGGTTGCGGAAGAACAAGTGAGTTGATGTTGTTTTGTGACAATAATGCGGGGAGACTCCAGGACATACGTACCTGGTCCTGGGGCCCGCCGCCAAGCCCTCTCAGAAAGACACCTTGCACAGCTCCCCGGCCCTAGTCAGTAGTCGACACCACATCAACTCTCCAGGATCTGGTCAATCGCTTCGCCTAGCAGGACGAGTCACCTTCTGTCCTTAATACCCAATCCTATACTTCCGCAGAACTCGTCCTTTCTTCTATCCCTGGCCGTTATGGCCGAATCTCCCGTGGATGTCCTCCTGAAGGGCAGTTCAGGTCAAAGCACGCGCGGCTTGTTGAAAGTCATTATTCTTGTAACTATTGCAGCGGCTGCAGTCTCCAGCCGATTATTCAGTGTCATCCGTATGTTTTTATGATATTTAGGGCACAACTTATCTTTCGAGAACGGTGCTAACGATGAATTATTTATTCCAGGCTTCGAGAGTATAATCCACGAGTGTATGTATACAAGCTGCTGAGCGAGCTCTTGCGCCCTGAGTACACCTGGATCAGACCATTGACAGCAAATCATTTAGTCGACCCGTGGTTCAACTTCCGAGCGACGAAGTATCTTGTTCAAAATGGCTTTTACGACTTTTGGGATTGGTTTGACGACCGTACGTGACCTCTTCCGACCGATCGCATACATATACAGCATGCTGAGATGAAATCTATCCTTTAGGTACATGGCACCCTCTGGGACGAGTTACTGGAGGTACGCTGTACCCTGGCCTCATGGTGACCAGCGGTGTCATTTACCATGTCCTCCGATTCCTAACCATCCCCGTCGATATTCGCAACATTTGTGTTCTGCTCGCCCCTGGGTTCTCCGGCTTGACCGCGCTGGCAATGTACCTTCTGACCAACGAAATGTCCTCGTCACCGTCGGCCGGTCTTCTTGCGGCGGCCTTCATGGGTATCACCCCGGGCTATATCTCGCGTTCAGTGGCAGGCAGCTACGACAACGAAGCCATCGCCATCTTTCTGCTTGTCTTCACCTTCTTCCTCTGGATCAAGGCTGTCAAGATCGGATCAATCATGTGGGGAGCATTAACTGCTCTTTTCTACGGCTACATGGTGTCCGCCTGGGGTGGATACGTCTTCATCACTAACCTGATCCCTCTGCACATTTTTGTCCTTCTTTGCATGGGCCGATACAGCTCCAGACTCTACATCAGCTACACTACTTGGTACGCGCTAGGAACATTGGCCAGCATGCAGATTCCCTTTGTGGGCTTCTTGCCAATTCGTAACAGTGACCATATGTCTGCATTGGGTAGGCTCCGCTCTCCAACTTGTCTATACACGTCTAACCTTAGTTAGGTGTTTTTGGCTTGCTTCAACTTGTAGCTTTTGCCGACTTTGTCCGTGGCTTCATCCCAGGCAAGCAATTCCAGCGACTACTTACCGCCTCAATCATTCTCACAGCTGGGCTCGCCTTTGTTGGACTTGTCGTATTGACAATGTCCGGGGTCATTGCCCCTTGGAGCGGCCGGTTCTACTCCCTGTGGGATACCGGCTACGCCAAGATTCATATTCCGATCATTGCCTCCGTCTCGGAGCACCAGCCCACCGCATGGCCATCTTTCTTCTTCGATCTCAACTTCCTTATCTGGCTCTTCCCTGCTGGTGTTTACATGTGCTTCCGTGATCTCAAGGACGAGCATGTTTTTGTTATCATCTACTCCGTTCTTGCGAGCTACTTTGCTGGTGTCATGGTCCGACTGATGTTGACCCTGACACCTATTGTTTGTGTTGCAGCTGCGTTAGTGCTCTCGTACATTCTAGACACCTACTTGAAGATCTCCCCTGGTCCGGTCACTCGGGGCAGGTCGGATGCAGACGCCTCTGAAGGTCTCCGCTCCGCCCGAACCCCAGAAGTTGGAATCACCTCCTACTTCTCCAAGGCAGCGACGATTTCCTCCCTTATCGTCTACCTTCTTTTGTTTGTCGCGCACTGCACCTGGGTAACGTCGAATGCGTACTCATCGCCGTCCGTGGTCCTAGCCAGTCGTATGCCGGACGGAAGTCAATTCATCATCGACGATTATCGTGAGGCATACTACTGGCTTCGCCAAAACACTCCCGCCAACGCCAAGATCATGTCATGGTGGGATTATGGATACCAGATTGGTGGGATGGCAGATCGGCCGACTCTTGTCGACAACAACACGTGGAACAACACGCACATTGCCACAGTTGGAAAAGCCATGAGCTCGCGCGAGGAAGTCAGTTACCCTATTCTTCGCCAGCACGATGTCGACTACGTCCTGGTGGTTTTCGGTGGACTGCTGGGATACTCTGGTGATGACATCAACAAATTCCTTTGGATGGTCCGTATCGCCGAAGGCATCTGGCCCGATGAGGTGAAGGAGCGAGATTTCTTCACCGCAAGAGGCGAGTACCGCGTGGACGACCAGGCCACTCCGACCATGCGCAATAGCTTGATGTATGTCATTTCAGAATATATCATCCCAGAGTTTTTTTTTTTTTTTTTGAAACACGCGCTAACCTCTATCACAGGTACAAGATGTCATACCACAACTACAACAAGCTCTTTCCCACGGGCCAGGCCACTGACCGTGTCCGTGGTGCCAAGCTCCCTGCCGAGAGTCCGCAGCTCTCAACTCTAGAAGAAGCCTTCACCAGTGAGAACTGGATCATCCGTATCTACAAAGTCAAGGACCTCGACAACTTTGGCCGTGATCACAGCAATGCCGTCGCCTTTGACAAAGGAAACAAGCGAAAGAAGGCGACCAAGAAGAAGGGTGCTCGCCTTCTGAGATCCGAATAAAGAAAAGAGAGGAGTTGAGTTCCTCTCTGTGTGAGAACATTTCTTCGATTTCGTGTTTTTTATATTGGTTTCGCCCTCGGATCGAACCAGTGTAGAAGGGTATAAACGGATACAAAAGCCCTACCTAGAATTTACCAAACCCCAATTGTATAACCATCCATATTATCTTCAGAATTGGCGAGATTTATTTACGCCCAGGAGATATCAACAACTGTTTGCAAGCAGTAATATACAGTGGCTGGAAGAAGCTTAGTTAAAACATGAATGGAGATAGCTCGCGTCATAGATCTTCAGCACTTGGGGCCATATAAGCATACTTCCCCTGTGCTTCAGCTTTCCAGAGACGAGAGTTGAAGATGTCCATTGATATCCATTTGTCGTTAGCCCTTTCTTTCACGACTCCGGATACCGTCCCCTTCAATAAATGGGTTAGATAGACGGGTTTCAGAAAGGCGACGAATGACCAGAGAAGACGAGGATATGATATATACTCCGAACCCCAATTACACCATAGCTGATAAAGTCAAAGATTCCACTGTCGGTTGGCAATGCGTCATATCGCTATCTCATCGCTTCTTCGTCTGAGTCGCGGCGGCACCGGCGGCGGGGGTTTCGGGGACCTGGACATCGGAGAACTCATCCTGGCCAACGGCACGAATTGTGTATGCATCTGTTATTAAAGATCGAAAGTTAGTTCTCATATCAATTCAAGCAGAGTAGGCCCCGTAGAAAGAATCGAATGACATGGCATGATGCGACAGTTCAGAATTCCAAGAACACAGGTGAGCATACAAACACCAATTGTGAAGATACAGAGGCCTAGCCCCGTAGCCGCATTCTTAAAAAGATATGGCCGACGAGCGCGCAAAAGGGCAGCCCCGGCGCGGTAGTCTTTGCCGTAGTATGTGGAGTTGAAGCTGTAGTGTCTGGTCAGTTTGTCCGAGCGGGCTTGCGTGGACGATCCCAGAGGGGTTGCGAGGTCTAGTTTGAGGGGTAATCTATAAAAGGATCGAGGACGTACATTCCGGTAGGCATCGTGATTATCTCAAATGTGCGTTATTTGGCTCTTGAGAGTGAGTTTGATCTGAGGATTTATTCGGCGATGGACAAAAGGAACTCTGGAGGGATTGGACGATGGGGCCGGCCGTTGGCGGTTGGGCTTGGCGCTGTCGGAGTTATGCATCACAGACTGACAGTGTTTGTGAGATTTTGCGAATACCATTCTTTTTCGGGGTAAATATACAATGCTATAGTAACGTGGTGAGAAGGATTTCCCCCTTCTGGGCTTTACTTGCACCAAAGTCTACAAAAAGCCGGCTCTTACATGTGCTTGACGTACCTATGGTGCATATCATGTGACCTCGTGCGGAGCACCCGACTGCATCAAGTTATCAACAGCAGTTCGATCAATACTCTTAGATACATTTAAAATGTCGGAGAAGTAGAGTAAGAGCTATATGAGTCACAGATTCTTCCCGCACCTGGTGATTTCACCTTACTCCCTTACTCTCTAGGCTTGTAGCCTTGTATACTCCGTCGGATCGGCCAAACTCGGTTCCGGGCGTCCAAAGCTCCAGCAACAGAACGGCCGTTGTCCATCTCATTGTTGCCGCAACTTCCCTCTCGCTGGTCCCTCATTTTATCGCCTGTTCGCGCCCTGTTTCACCTCGAGGGCACCGACTTAACCTTCACTGGAGATCGGTTTGCTCACTCCACTCGTCTGATTAGCGAAGCCATTTTACGTGTTTCATGCGTCTCGTGAGCAAGGAATCATAGTTGTCGCGCATTCGTTTAAGCGCACTTTCACTGCTCCCTTCTCGACTTCTCTATCCTAAAATATTGCGCAACGTAGACAGATTCCGTCCCAGCTCCGTCCTTTCAGTTTGACTTTGAACCCCGCCCGATCCGCCGTTTAGCTGGTCCTCCTGTTTGTCACAGAGCCGCCATGGCTCAATCGGGAGACCAGGTCGTCGACCAGATTGCGCAGCTGAATGCTGCGCGTAATCTCGTCCTCGGAGACGCCGCATTCTACCCTCAGATCGTGAACGGGGTCCTTCCAATCATCGGTGCGCACGCGCGAGTGGAATTACGACGATGGGGCACTGAATTCCTGGCCGAGACGTTCGCCAGCCCTGCGTTTGCCACGGCCCAGAAGGAACAGTTGGCTACAAATATTTTACACACAGTACGGAGTATCTTGGAGTTACCGGAAGGGGATCAATTGGTCTTGAAGAATATAGTCCAAACAGCTGCCAGTTTGTATCCGCTGGTTTTTAGGTATATGTAGGTTATTCTTCCTGGGGTCGTCCTTCGTAGGCGCAGAAGGGCTGTCAAGTCTTTGTTGAGCGCCTGTCCACTGACCCTTTGACATGCAGTATCAATCATCCAGAAGACAAGCAGTCCTGGGAGCATATCGAAGCCATTAAACAGGACATTCTGCGGCGATGGGATTCCTTCTCGTATCCCGTCAAGCTGTGCTGTATCAAATTTGCACAGCGAGTTGTTCTAGTGCAGACCCATGGCTTGATCGCCGATCCTAGGGTATGTATACGCTTGTTAACAAGCAACATAGCTGACCTTCATCTAGCGGCCTGAGCATAATGAGACATCTTTGGCAATAGTTCCCCGAAATCACTCCATACTCTCTCTCCCAAGCCTAGAAGCGGAATCATCCGGCCTACTGGATAGAATCTTATCCATCTTCCAAGAGGACGCAAGGTACTGTCGCCCTTCCCGAATCAACGAGCAAATTCTAACGCGAGGCAAATATCTGTAGTGACCCAATCCTCGTGAATGCGACGTTAAACTGCCTTGCTACCATCATCCGAAGCCGACAGTCTATTTCGAACAAAATTATCAGTGCTGTTCTCAACTTCCTTCCCGCACGGCATGCGCGCTCGCCAGTGACGCCCGCCGTACGGGTTGGCGTCAAGTCGATGGAACGAACCACTCGAGCATTATTAATAAACATCATGAAGCGGTAAGGGCTGATGGTACTGCACCGGCCGAGAAGCGCTAACAGTTTTGCAGGAATCCAAGTCATCCCCTCGTGTCTAAGATGCAGCAGCATATTGAACGGCTGATGCAATCTCGAATTGAACATGTTGATGAGACATCACGGAAACGCGGACCACCGACTGAACCAACTGATGGCCTTGATGCCGCTAAGCGCGCGCGACTCGATGCTGAAACCCCTCCAGTGATCAAAGTTCCACCGCTCCCCGCAGGCCGAATAAGCTACGCACAGCTCTTTACCCTAACAGAGGACGCCGGTCTCTCTTCTTTCGATGTGAAACAGCTCCCTGCTGACCTCCTAGTTAAGATTGTTGTTCCCCTACTAGCGCGCGTTGACCAGTCTTCATTGAACCAAGTTGTTGATGCTGTACGGACTCGGTATCAAACGGTTCAAAAGCAACAAATGGCGCAGCTCCAGCCAACAGCCGTAGAAGAGGATGATGAATATGAGCCTGAATACCAGCCTATGGACATCGCATCTGCAGCGTCAGATCAAGCGGGTGCGGTATCGGCTGATCTACCAGGCGAGCACCCAGATCTTGTGTCGTTAGGGCCATTTGTCTTACCACGGCCTCCACCACTCAGTGAAGACCAAGCTGCTGAAGCTGGACGAGGTGCTGTAGCGAGAGTATTTGGAATGCTAGGCTCCACAGCAGTGACTCCAACCCCCGTTAAAGGCCAAGGACAGCAGCTTGGTTTTTCTAGGCTAGCAGGTAGTACGTTTGACCGCGACGCCTGGGTAACATTACTTACCCGTCTTGCGACTCGAGCTCCGTCTGGGCTAGAGGCGGGTTCGAATCCAGAAGCCGACCGAAGGAGGCCCCGAATCTCAGACGCTATACGGGAAACGCTCTATCGCTATATACTAGAAGACTTTAGGGGCCGAGTGAATGTCGGCATCATGTGGCTGAACGAGGAGTGGTACAATGACCGAATCCAGTTGAAGGTCGCCGCCTCAAACCGCACTGATGAAGAAGAGGAAGTTTCGGTGGCACTGAATTATGATCCCTGGGTTTTACGGCTGCTGGACGGATTCTTGCCTTACCTTGATTCCCGGGATATAAAGATCTTCATTCGATTTCTGAGCGAGATTCCAGAAGTCACCATTCCAATCGCGAAGCGCATTGCCAGCTTAGCAAAGGATCCCGAGCGTGTGAACCTCTGTGTTCAGTCTTTTATGTATGTTCTTCACATTGTGGTCGCACCATACAAGTACTAACCAGTCCTAGGTATCTGATCATGTTCCGCCCACCAGCGCGAGAGATATGTCTGG
Organism: Aspergillus carlsbadensis; assembly: GCA_025688815.1. Taxonomy (NCBI): domain Eukaryota; kingdom Fungi; phylum Ascomycota; class Eurotiomycetes; order Eurotiales; family Aspergillaceae; genus Aspergillus; species Aspergillus carlsbadensis. Next base: position 228,882 of record MU628186.1, read on the forward strand.
ACGCCTTGGAGGAAGTATATCAGAACTGTAAGTCAAGCCTGTCCCTAGCCACTCGATTATCATGCCACTGACTCGAACGAAATAGACGAAGAATCGCGCCCCTCCGCTGGCAAAGTCCTAACCCGATGGCGCCCACAAAGAATTGAACAACTCCAAGCCGAGCAAACCACCCTTGTAAACCGCACCGTCGAGCGCCAACACCCACCCAGCGCAACATTCACGAACGGAGTCCGAGACCCAAGAACCGCACATCTTACCAACTCTCAATCATCCTCCGACACCACCGTCTCATGATTGATTGAGTACATTACCCTCATCCACGTCTGTTGATCTGAGCTCTGAGCGTTCTGTACAGCCTATACAAGGGAAATGAAATGTACAACACGTATCAACAAGTAATTTCAATTCTCCGCAGTCAAATACTGATACTTATATCCCATTTAAATCTTTTTTTTTCTCTTTCTCTCGGCTGATATACGTGAATCTTTCGGGTTGGCGCTCTTCACTTGTGTGAATTTGTGTAGCGAGACAGCAAGAAGGGAATGTTACACTTATCTATAAGGTCAGGATTGGGAATATGTATTATACTGATATAAGTTGCAACGGATCGGAACGAATATGTAGAATGTATAGCGCAATTCTCCAGTTGGGCCTGCTTAATACAGCCATGGGTTTGATCTGTAAGGCGAAAACCAACCTTGGGAATCAGATGTACTACTGTACGTAAATAATGCTGCTCTCAATTTGAGAGTTGAATATGGCGCTCAATAGCCCTGGTATATAATTGAGAAGAGTCTTGAAGGTTGAGGCCCGAAATTAATCCCTTGTTGAACGTGCATACGTACTATATAAGAGAGAGAGAGAGAGAGAGAGATATATATATATAGACGCTACCTTCTTGTAACACGCCATGGCCTAATCCATGAGCCCAGCGAGCCCCACGTTCGTTAACAGGTAAATCAATATGTATACCGAAAACTAGCCTGTAGGCACACACATCAGCGAACGTGATACGGCGAAAAGAAAGATCGCAAGTCGAAGTGGGTAATGGATAGGGAAAACATACCGTATTCTGAAGCAGAGCCCCACGCTTCTGTTGAGAATTCCGAACATAAAAACCTATTGTGAACAAACACACGATTCCAATCATGAGGCAATGTGACCTAGCATGATGTATCGCAGTTAGTTCCCCGTCTGGAAACAGAAAATAGCAATCGGATGCCGGAAACTAGGTAATTCAAGGCAGATAGTGTAAGAGAAGTACCCACCCAACAGAAACCCAAACCGCAGTCTCATACCCTGGCGCCTCCTGCTGACGGACAATATAACTCCCCGCTATCGATCCCAGCCCATTGCACGCCGCCACAGCCGCGGCAGTCGTCGCGCGCTTCCACTGGCCGACGACATTATTCGCCATATAGGCGTTTAGCGCAGCCCAATTAGAAACGTATGCGCCAGTTGCGAGGAATGTGCCGATGTAGCGTACTAGGACAGAGGTTGAGGACGGGAGGCCAAACATGAGAAATCCGGCTATGAGGCATAGTGCGTTGAATGTTATTAGGGGCCCGCGGACACGATATGTGTCGCCAAGGTAGGATGTTATGAGGACGGGGAGAATGGCGTAGTAGTAAGGCTGTGGTTGGGATTAGGGATGAACTGGGAATCGAGGTTCTGGAAGCAGAGTACGAACCGGGGTAGAGAGTAGGATGGACTCGTTACCAGAGAACCCCATTCCTGAGACCAGGATCTGCGGGAGGAAGTAATTAAGGGCAGTTGAGACTAGGTTCAGGAGGAAGTACATGCAGGCGAGGCCGTACAGCTTCGGGTCTGCGAAGTTGATGAGGATCTTACGCCAGGAGAAGGAGTCGAGTACGACATCGCCGCGATCAGCCTGGATGCGCTGCGTGGCGATATTGGCCTCTGTTTCTGTCAGAAAGTGGAAGCTTTTGCGGGCGTTCTCTGGGAAGTCGACCATCCACCAGTATGTGAGTACGCCGATGACGCAGGAGACGATGCCTTGGACGAGGTACATCCAGCGCCAGCCCTCCATACCCGCTCGCCCATGGAGCTGATTAAGGCCATAGTTTACAATGTACCCTGTGGCAAGCACCGCAACTTCAGAGGACTGAAGAAGGGCGAACCTTAGTTGCTGTTCCCGCCTGGTATACCATGTGCTGACGAAATACGTCAAGCCAGGGTAAATGCCAGACATGGCAACGCCCAAGAGAACGCGAACGACAATCAGTTGGCGCCAAGTCTGGACGAATGCCGTGCACAGGGTTATCAGACCGAAACATATTCTGGGGCAAGGTTAGTATAAAGGCCGCATGCAAGGAGGTATGGGGACTGAACGTGATTGCCGATAGCCATAACCGCGGGCCGAAAACTCTGACGCCTATGGTTGAGGGTAGTTGAAAGACAATAGAGCTAACCGTAAATATGAAGATCGAAACAGAGTACCTTTGGCCCTGTAGATCTAGGTCCTGGTTCAGGGTGGTGACTGAGGCAGAGGCGAGTATGCCAGAATCAAGAAGATTGAGGCCGGCCTATATAGATCATCCTTAGTACGTATGAACAAGAAAGGAAAATCGTCTGGTTTCCTACCAGAATCCCTGCAATGGAGCACAGGCGAAGATCAGTCTTTCGGCGAATCCTTGCCTCGAGCTGCGTCCATTCCTCGGGAACAGCCTCTGGGGTCGCTAAGCCGTCGAGATTTACCGTCTCATCGACGAGAGAGGATGCCTTTTCCAGGGTCAACTGCTGGCCATCGTTGTGCAGCATTGCGCGAGCGACGCTCTAGTGGGTTGCGGTCTGGAAGAGGGGAAAAGTGAAGTTGTGGAGAAGGGGAGATTTTTTGAGTCAAGGGTCCTTATCACGACATTCTGACTCGATGCGCGGTTCCCTTCATCCCTGCATTTCACTGTCGCACAACATCATAAACAACAAGCTGAATGACAACAGAAGAGAAAGCTTCAGGTTATTCATTCAGTCGGCCTGTCAAGTTCTACAATGGTCAATGAGGGCGTGGACCAAGCGCCGTGTACTACTCCATACGTAAAGTACTCAATTACATCTCTGCAGTCTCACCGGAGTAGGCCCCAGGGTGGTGAGTTATTTCTTGCTCATCCCAGGCCCTCAATTCGTTTGCCTTGATATCATGGGGCCGCCTGTGCAACACTCACTGATCGCCATTCGCAATCGAGAATCTCACCTGAAGCTTGGCCGGCGCAAGTTTAAAATGCCCTGATTTGCCCGGTATCCCTCTGCGTACATATTGCCGAGCCAATCGGGATAAGCGATTGACAGTTCCTCCACTGTTCTCAAGCTAAGGGCTCACCTTGTAGGGAGTCAATATACGTCCCACTTTTATCAGGTTCTTCTTCAATTGAAGACGGTGCAAACTTGTCTCAGAATATGTTGTTCTTGTCAGGCACTCTCTCTCTAACTCGCTGCCACTCACCACCACCCGGCCTAATCCCGATGACTTAGGTCCGTGGAGATCATTCAGTGGCTAGGTTCGAGGGGAAAGCACCAGGGACGTCCGGGTTGTGAGCGGGGTCTTGGGCGATCCTTGTACCCGGGAGCATGAACGTACGACCGGAGCCGTTCACGAACCGCCTCGTTCAGACGAGCATGGACAGAATTTTCCTCCAAAGGATTCATGTGGAGACAGGGTTAGAGGTATGACGCCCGGATGCCATCTGTATATAAGCCCCAAGACCCCCTGCACATGGCGATTAGCACAGGGCTCCAACACAGCCGTATCGCCGTATCGCCGTATCCGGGTTAATCATGCGATTCCAAAGGCAGTTGGCTAGCATGAAGAGCCTATGCAGATTCGTGATTACTACGGCGCAGTATGCGCTCGTATCTTCCGCGGCGGGTATGGATGGTTCCCTGGATGATGAAACGCTGAACCTCAAATAACTTACTTAACAGCGACAGGACTATTTGACGGGGTACCATTTCGCCTCCTGGACCCCATGGTAAATGCCCCTTCTCACTCTATTGCAGAGCTTCCAAACTTCAACATCACTGCCAAGGTTGGGACCTATGGCCAGCAGCTTGCCTTCGTCCTAGAGCCGAATCGCAACCTTATCACCCGAGAGACGCGAGTTCGATACCTGAATAGTGGCCGGCAAAGCGAAGACGCCATTTTATCCACACGACTGCCTTACCATGTCACCAAGGGCGAGGTATGGACAAAGCTGCCTGGCCAATCATGGGACAGAGTTGGGTGGGCAAGGTTGATGGTAACCCGAGATGGCTCGAACCCGTTAATTGAAGGCACTTTCACAATCATGTCCTACCAATTCCAGATCCGACCGCAGGATGACAAAGGTATTCTCGAAGTCTATTCATCCTCAGTGACCACAGATTGGACGAATTCTTCACGAAACGGATTAGCATTGCAAAGAGCGGGCTGTGGGATAACAGGACCGACACTGAACAAGCGACAGGCGTGGTTCGAGGACCATGGTCTAACAATAGACAATATTAGTGACTTGGCTGGCTGTTTCGCTACAAAGCGGATTGCGTACGTTGGCGTCGCAATTGACTGCTCTTATAGGGCAGCATTCAAGTCTGACGATGATGTGAAACGTAACATCATCAACGTCGTGAACACAGCATCGGTCATCTTTGAAAACAGCCTCAATATTGCTCTGGCCCTTCGAGATGTGATGATTGGCGACTCTGAATGTACAGATGATGCGCCTGGCACGCATCAATGGGATGTTCCCTGCGCCATGGGTGACCTTAATTGGAGACTACACCGGTTCTCTGCATGGAGAGCCAACCGTCGAGATGGCAATGCATTCTGGACGCTTATGACTGGCTGCGCTGCCGGCGTAGGTGAGATTGGCGTGTCCTGGGTGGGTGAGGTTTGCAAGACAGGTGACAACTATGAGGGCATTGGGTCTGGTATTGGCGCTAATGTCGTTGGCCATTCGACTACCGAATGGCAAGTCTTTGCGTGAGGCTCCTTGCGTTGATGCTTCCCCTGTTCGTTGGGCCGTTGCTGAAATGAGTCGCCCAGACACGAGTCGGCCCATATGTTTGGTGCAATTCATGACTGTGATTCTGACGCCTGTGCATCTGGTCTTGATTCGTCTTGGAAGTGCTGTCCGTTGTCGTCGTCCACCTGTGATGCCGGCGAAGAATACCTGATGAACCCCATTGCTGGCAAAGGCATGACCAGATTTTCGGCCTGTACAATAGGAAGTATATGTTCCCAGATAGGTCAAGGCGGCATCGACACGCAGTGTTTGGTTCTTCCTGCGGAGGTAAATCAGTTGCAGGCCGAGGTGAATCTTCCAGAAAGCGAGTGCGGCAATGGTGTTATTGAAGGTGAGGAACCCTGGAATTTTGATATGTCTTGAAGAATTTTCCAACTGATATCCCCAAGAGGGTGAAGGGTGTGATGACCCTGAAGACCACTGCTGCGATCTGCAAACCTGTCAGCGGCGTGATGAAGGAGAATGTGCCCTGGGCGATGACGGTGAGGATAGCGGCATGTCTAATGAGTTTTCATCATGGGTAGGACAACATCGGGCCCTATTCGTCGGGTTGTGCACCAGTTTAGGGGGCTCTCTTATTCTCTTCGTGGGGTTCATGATTTTTGCTTCTGCTTACCGCAAGCGCCGCAGGATGAGTGTCAAGGAGGAAGCGTTCAGATAATGACTTTATGAATGACGGCAGGCCACATGAAATTCCAGAGTATATTGTGTTGTAGGACCATGGAAACACTGGAAAGTCATGCGTGGGCGTCAGCTGATACCTACAGTTGGCAGATTGGAGCCAAGTTAAAAAAATTTAAAATATACTTTATAAATAAAAATTTTAAGAGAGCCCCGCAAACGAACCATTCCATCATCTCCACGTTTGAACCAAGCAGCAGGTCCAAGCTCCAACTCTGGTCAGAGTCTGGCTGGCCGCTGCTTGGAAACGAGAAGGCTTATCGCTGGGTCATGGCCCATAACTCCTGGAGATAAATTAATGCTTGAACTTTATTTGCCAACGGCGCTGCTGGTGGACCTGCTGCTCTCGACCCCGCAGGCCGCAGCCTCTGGTCCGCGCCGTTCGCCCGAAGCACTCTCCCTTCTCGTCTCTCCAATTTAAAAGTCTGGTGTCACGGCCTGTCTCGGACAATGGCCTTTACTTTTGGTACTACCTCTCCTCAATTGCGCTGCCTCCTTTCCTGAAGCTTATTCCATTCCTTTCTCACTTGCTTCTGAAGGTTCACCTCCACAGAATATTCTCTCACCTGACCGACTTCTAATCCAATCTTTCAAGATTAGATAAATAGCATCAAACGCGAACATTCTCCAAACAACGCTCTACGAGAACGACTATGGTGGAGCTCATCCCTCCTCCCGATCCTCGCACCTTGCTTCCTCCGCTACTGGCTTGCCTTCCGACTGCCTTTGTCTCCCCTCAGCCTCCACCGGCCCTGCTTCCGCTCCTGTCACCGATTTTGCGCCAGAGAGTGCAGGTTCTCCGTTCAGTGGCTGTCTCATCAACAGAGTCATGGCTGAGATTGCTTTGTTGGGACGCTGGGAAAGCAGAGCGTCTCCAATCGCTGGTTGATGGCGCCGCCTTTGAGCCTCATCCTGTTTCTGGGGAGATCGAGTTACCCAGCGATATCCCCGTGACATATAAACGGCTGGATGAGGAGACCCTTCAGTCGCGTGTGATCGTACCAGACTACGACCTGAGAGTCGTATATTTGTGGTGTCCGCAGGAGAAGAGCGCCCCGGGCTGGCTGGTCGCCGAAGTTCTTCCCAATGAAGGCACTCGGGAGGAAGACGAGGCCTGGTCAGTTTCTATCGGAGAGGCGAATACTAATGCCCGGGAAAGGCTCGTGGAGGATGCTCTGAAAGCGGCCGAGAGCCATGAGCGGCTAGCGGCCCACAAGCAAGAGGAGGAAGATGACGACGATGATTACTGGGCGCAGTACGATGTCACACCCGGGCGTACCCCTGCAGTCAAAACCCCCGCCCCGATAGCTTTGTCCTCCTTGCAGCAGCAGCAAGGGCCGTCGGAGTCTTCATACTTCTCTCGGTATGCTGATGTGCAACCTGCGATGGACAGCCATGACCCAGATGAAGAGAACCCGGAGCTGGGACCTTCCTCACTTACCGGCGACATGCTAGCTCAAATCGCTAAGCGGAATTTGGAGAATACAGAGCCTGCGCAATCCGACCACTCGTATCAGACTAACGGGACGCAACTGAACCATCCGCGACCGGCATCTGCCTCGTCTGCGAGCTCCGAGGCAGTCGCGAAGCTAGAGCAAGAGGCGGAGAACCATTCCACATACGAAGTGGGAGTCAAGCAGCACATCGGCTCGAACATCAAGAGCCTTTTCCGACTCGCCAGAGCCACGGGAATCTCTCGAGCGGAATTCCAATCATTGGTCAAGACTGAGCTGGACCTCTTGAATATATCTGATGACGACTGATTCGGCACAGCTTGCACCTTTTTATCACATCTTCGAGACCTTCAAATTGGCATCAGTATAGTTCTCGCATCCCTGGAGCGTTTTGGAGCATTGAGCTGTGTTAGGATATCCGACATTTGGAATTTCTTGTGGTTTATACATGCAATTGCTTTGGAACAGATACTATAAACTTCAATCATCAATCATCAAGATAGAAAAAAATTGAAAGATAAAATCATTGAGTATCTCCTGAATGTAAGACATGTTCCCCTGAGTTTCGGAAATAGGATGAGGCTCACATGCCCAGCGGCTGGGCCTTTACTTGTTCCGTTCCGCAGCTTTTCCTTGGATCATGACACGCAACCCAGACGCACGCCGGACTCCTTGCAGCAGCAATACCTCCAGCTTGATTATGCTGATTTTTTGATCAGCTCGCAGCTAATTCTGTGTAGGCTCATCTGTGTATAATATCCCCTTTCAATGTGCACTGCGCTAATTTCCCTATCCTTCAGTTCTATTCTTCATACTTTCTTTTATTCTCCTTTCTGACTATGTCTTCGCCGCCCTCTCTCCGCAAGAGGGGGGGAAAGCGAGAGGAAACTCCGGTGCCCTCTGACCGTTCTTTCACTCCTTCGTCTTCGAAACCCGTTGCGCATCGCTCGTCAGAATGGGACTATCGGCTGGCCATTACCATTCTGACTGTGCTGGCTTTCATCACTCGATTCTACAAGATTTCGTATCCTGACCAGGTTGTTTTCGATGAGGTGCATTTCGGAAAGGTAGGTTCAATTGACTCCGCTATTCTTCGCAATATCTTGTCTGACATGCATGGTTGTTCTCCAGTTTGCTTCCTACTACCTGCGACGGACGTATTTCTTCGATGTTCACCCTCCTTTTGCCAAACTCCTCCTCGCTTTCACCGGCTGGCTGATTGGATATGATGGCCACTTTCTCTTCGATAACATCGGCGACTCGTACATTGAGAACAATGTTCCCTATGTGGCCCTCCGCGCTATGCCCGCTGCCCTCGGTGCCCTCACCATCCCCGTAGTGTTCCTGATCATGTGGGAATCTGGATACTCTCTACCGGCATGTGTTCTGGCTGCGGGACTCGTCCTGTTTGACAATGCACATATCGGAGAAGATCGGTTGATCCTGCTGGATTCGACCCTGGTTATCACTATGGCCCTGAGCATTCTATGCTATGTTCGGTTCTACAAACTGCGTCACGAGCCTTTCGGACGGAAGTGGTGGAAGTGGCTTCTCCTGACTGGTGTTTCTCTCAGCTGCGTCATCTCCACCAAGTACGTCGGTGTTTTCACCTTCGTCACTATTGGCTCTGCCGTAATGGTCGATCTGTGGAATTTGCTGGACATTCGCCGACCCGGTGGTGCCCTGACCATGTTTGAATGGACCAAGCACTTTGCTGCGCGCGCGTTCGCCCTTATCATCGTACCTTTCTTCTTCTACCTGTTCTGGTTCCAGGTCCACTTTGCCATCTTGACTCAGTCCGGCCCTGGTGATGACTTCATGACGCCCGCGTTCCAGGAAACGCTGAGTGATAACGTTATGGCTTCCCAATCAGTGAGCATCGAGTATTATGACCACATCTCCATCCGACACAAGGACACCAAGGTGTTCTTGCACAGTCACCCCGACACCTATCCTCTGCGCTACGATGACGGACGTATCTCGAGTCAAGGCCAGCAAGTCACTGGATATCCCTTCAATGATACCAACAACCACTGGGAAATCATCCCTACCGTTCCTCTGAACGTCACCGATGAGAAGAGCCGCAAGGTGCGCAACGGCGATGTTGTCCAGCTCCGTCACGTGGCCACGGATACCATCCTCCTTACCCATGACGTTGCCTCGCCTTCTTTCCCCACCAACCAAGAGTTTACCACTGTTTCACACGAACTTGCAGACGACAAGAGACATAACGACACCCTCTTTGAGATCAAGGTTGATCATGGCAAATCGAAGCAGGAGTTCCGCACTCTATCCAGCCAGTTCAAGCTCGTACATGTCCCAACAAAGGTGGCCATGTGGACTCACACCAAGCCTTTGCCTGAGTGGGCTTTCAAGCAGGCAGAGATCAACGGCAACAAGAATGTTGTGCAGAGCAGCAACATCTGGTTTGTCGAGTCTGTTGAATCTCTTACCGAGGATAGCCCGCGTCTTCAGAAGGAGGAGCGCAAGGCCAAGCATTTGCCATTCTGGCGGAAGTACCTCGAGCTGCAGCGGGCCATGTTTTTTCACAACAATGCCCTCACGAGCAGCCATCCGTATGCCAGTGAGCCGTTCCAGTGGCCCTTCCTTCTCCGTGGTGTCAGCTTCTGGACAAAGAACGATACCCGCGAGCAGATTTATTTCCTCGGTAACCCCGTTGGATGGTGGATCTCCAGCAGTCTTTTGGCGGTCTTTGCTGGTGTCATCGGCGCTGATCAGCTCTCCCTACGGCGTGGGGTGGATGCTGTCGAAGAAAGTGAGTATCGATCCTCTGTTATCTTTTTGCTACCAAGGCTGACCGATTCTAGTCTGGGGTGTCGGCTCCCGTTCGCGTCTGTACAACAGCACCGGATTCTTATTCTTGTGCTGGGCTGCTCACTACTTCCCCTTCTGGCTGATGGGCCGCCAACGTTTCTTGCACCACTACTTACCAGCACACGTCGCCTCGGCCCTTGTAACCGGCGCGCTGATTGAGTTCATCTTCAATATACAGCCGATCTCGGTCCCAGCAACAGTGCCCGTGGTTGCGGATGACCCCACGGGCAAGGCTAAGATTAGACGGTTCGTCACTGCTAGAGAGCGTATGGGCTTCAAGTCTATGCTGGCTGGCTGGCTTGCGTCTCTGACTATCCTGGGTGCCACCATTTGGGGATTCTGGTTCTTCGCCCCCTTGACCTACGGAACTCCTGGCCTGGATGTCGCCGGAGTGAACGCACGCAAGTGGCTTGGATATGACCTGCACTTCGCTAAATAAGCACCGCCTGAAGGTGTCGTGGCATTGAAGTATGCGTTTGATGCTGTGTAAGATGAAATCTTGTGCTTACCTCTAGTGCCAAGGAATATGACCGCACGGAGTCTGACAGCGCTAGATAGGGCTGGCTGACTTCGAACTTGCGCCGACTTTGGATATGTGATGTCTGGCGTGGATCTTCCCTCTCTTGTTGATTTTCTTTACCTTGTGTAACTTATATAGCGTATGCAGTGTTGTTTTAGCATCTACTAATTCAAGAATGATACGAATGAAACATCCGAAGGAAAGCATTTCGATATCTTCAAACCAAAACGCCTATAGCTTGGAGTATCTTAAGTCTAACAATATCCCAAAAACAACAAGACGAAAACAGCTGCAAGTGCGAAATATCTCAGTAAGCCATCCGCTTCCCAATCTCACTCTCCCATCCTCTCACCCTCTCAAACCCATTTGACGCAGTCTGGTAATCAAGCATTGCCTGATAGACTTCCTCCTGACTCGTCAACACAAACGGTCCATACTGCACAACCTTCTGGTCCAGTGGCTGTCCCGCAACAATGATGAATCTTCCTTCCTCCTCTGCATTATCCGGTACCGAGGCCTCAATATAATCACCCGGCTGATCAAACACAACATTGTGGTACTGCTTGACGGTCTGAGTCGAGTCATGCGATCCAAATATCGACGTTCCCGAAAGCGTGTACGCAAACGCATTCCAGCCCACGGGCAAGACCTGCGAGATCCGGCCACCGGGCTTCACGGTCACATCAAGCAGCCACACAGGCGTATATGCGAGGTCGCGCACAGAGTCGACGCCGTGCGATTGGCCTGAGATAACCTTGACACTGACGCGGCCGCCATCCACCTCCGCGACGGGGATCTCGCTCGCGCGCAGATCGCGGTAGCGCGGCTCACACATCTTCAGCTTCTTGGGCAGATCCACCCACAGCTGCATCCCAACATTGGGGCTTCCGTCGGGGTTCACGTGGGGCATCTCGGCGTGCATAATGCCCTTTCCTGCTGTCATGAACTGCAAATCGCCTGGTCCGATTGTTCCCTTGTTACCAGCGAAATCTTCGTGGTCGACGCCACCAGAGATGAGGTATGTGATGGTCTCTTGGCCGCGGTGCGGGTGGTCTGGGAAGCCGGCGCCGTTGCCGATGGTGAAATGGTCGAGCATCAGGAAGGGAGAGAAGTTGCGCAGTTTCGGGGTTCCGATAGAGCGTCTGACCCGGGCTCCAGCGCCTTCGGCTTGCTCGATGGCGAGGAAGACTGTGCGGATCTTGCGAGCGACAGACATGTTGGTGAGTTTGAGTTCGGTTTGCTGTTCGGGGTTGTATAAGTGTGTCGAGGGCTCTGATACGGCTGGAGGGGTTGAAGCTGTAGTCGTAGACGTGGACGTAGTAGTGTAGCTTTGTAAACTCTCCACGAAGCCTTTCAAGTGATCGATATCAATCGCGATCTTGAGATCAAGCTTAGATAGCGTAAAGAGGATAGCTGCGATGGCAACAAAAAAAGACCAGAGCAATTTCATCGGCGACGAAGGCGGTTACTTATACTTCCTCTTGCGCAAATGGACCGAAAGATATAGAAGAACCTCGAGAACACTACATAGCTACAAGGAGGGCAGTTAGTCAATTTTTATAAATCCCCAGCTAAGCTAGGACAATAATTCCCCCCCGGCTTCCAGCGTTCATCTGATAGTGGGGAGAGAAAACAGCTATTGGCTGGCCTGTGGTTGGTTGAAGGTTGCTGGTGAGGAGACGATTTGTTCAGCGGCGCCGGATTTACGGTCGTTGACAAAGATTTGTGTAAGCAAGGTACGCCAAGCGTTTTGCGGCGGAATTGAAATTTCCAAGCATGAATCAGCGGGGGTTTTGATTTGGTGGAATATACATAGGTGAAAATTGTGGATGACTCTATTAAATGCCATTTTGTCAACAAATGCATTAAACTATTAGCAAATACATATACAAGATGTCTTCAAGGATTTCCACCTCGAGCTTGTCCGGAGTATGTTACCTGAGGTAGTAGTTAGTAGTACATAGGTACTCTCTGGGACCTCGCACAACGGACGTGGATGCGCACCCAATCGGGAAAGATCAAGATGGGGCACGTGCTGATAAGATCAACTTCAACAGCTGTCATCAACATTCGAGGTCATGGTTGGCTGCTTCCATTCTTCTTCAATGACCTGGAGTTCTTGATTTTTTTTGGACTTTAACTGAGTTTCTCTATCACTTCGGCGGTCACAATCGCTTGAAGGCTCTCCCGCAGGGTTGACTAGCTACGCTCAAGTCAAGGGCACCAAAAGGACACTCCGCTCCAATGAGCAGACAATCGAGGATAGCAGCCTCGCTGCTTGTGCTCGCATGCGCAAGCTCTGGGGCTCTGGCAGACAGAAAGTTCAATATCCACGATGATTTACTCGCGTTTCCTCAGGTAGACAATCCAGTGACATTTTGGCTTCGTTGACTCCGTCCTAATTGTATCGTAGTACCGTCTCCATTTCCCCGATTCCTTCGTTCTCGACTCCCAGGCGCGCGCATTCCTAGAACAATCCCCTCACAGCTCCTCTGCCGATAAGCGAGATCATGAACAAGCCCCATTGAGAGATGAGACGCATGGTTCCGCACACGGGTCGAACGCCGATGAGATAAAGCTGTCATACGAGGAGCTGATCCTCGACGGCCAGCGATACCTGTGCCAAATCCCGATAGTACCAGATAGAACAGGGAATCAGACTGCAGCGGAGGTCGATGAGGAAGAGGAACGAAAGGAGTTGGCCCGGGCGACGGACCGTGGCCTGGAGCTGCTAAGCGACATGGAAGGGAGATGTCTCTACTACATTTCAGGTTGGTGGTCATATTCTTTCTGCTATATGAACGAGATCAAGCAGTTCCACGCGCTCTCATCGGCAGGAGGTGCTCCGAGTTACCCCCCAATGGAAGATCCGCAAACCCATTCTTTTATCCTCGGAAGGTTTCATCGCGACGACGGCCGTAACGATGAAGAGAACGAGGCCAGTACCGGGAAGATAACTACAGACCTAGCGGAACTACAAACTAGAGGAGGATCGCGGTACCTTGTACAACACCTCGATGGCGGTGATCAGTGCGATATTACAAAGGTAGACCGCAAAATCGAGGTTCAATTCCACTGCAACCCCCAGTCGACGGACCGAATCGGTTGGATTAAGGAACTCGCAACCTGCTCGTATCTGATGCTTATATATACCCCGCGTCTATGCAATGATGTCGCTTTCCTTCCGCCTCAGGAGGAGGAAGTCCATACCATCGAGTGTCGTGAGATTCTCACGCCAGAGGAAGTCTCTGGCTGGTCGGCCATGCAGGAATACCAACTGTCCCAGAAACTCGTGGAATCGGCAGAAACATCAGAGTACCCAGTCATCGGGGGTATTGAAGTTGGCGCCCAGCGGTCAGTAGGGAGTGAAGGCAAGGTCATGGAAAAGGGCCGCATAACCACCATTGGCGAAGAAAACGTTGAGATTGTCGCGAAAAGCGTGAACGGAGAGTTCAAGATGATACCACCCGAAGAGCTAAAGAAGCTTGACCTTGATCCCGAGAAACTCGAGAAATTCAAAAAGAAAGTGGAGGAGTTCGCGAAGGGCAAAGACTGGACCTTGGAATTCGTTACGAGCCTGGGCAAACCGTCCTTTGTGCGAGGAGTAGTAGATACGGAGGATGAAACAGTAGGAGGAAATGAAGAAACAGCGGCAAAGGGAGAAGAGAAGAAGGATGACCAAAAACAAGACACGCTTGGGTCAACGGACCCTCAAGCAGAGAAGGTGCAGGGCAAGGCTGACGTGAGGGTTGGTGAGCAGGAACCAAAAGTCGACGCGGAAGATTCGGATGGGAGCGAAGAGATTTTCAAGGATGAATTGTAAATAGAGCATCTATATTGACGATTTACATGTGGTATTCGTATGTCTGCTGTTGAAGACTCAAGATCTCACTTGGAAACGCACGCAAGCGTCTGCACTGAGGATCGTGGAGCCTCGATAGACTTTTTGGCAGGAGAACGTGCTCCCTACATTTATAGTTCTGAGCCGAACCTGAAGGGTTTAGACATCCTGCAGACACCGAGTCCTTGTGTGCCATACTTAGTAGTAGTTTACTGTGTTGTATTTGTACCCCTCTCAGCCAACAAGGCAGAGAGTCAGGTACTGCTGATTTGCGCAACTTGCCTCAGCCCCAGCGATCGGCGGCTCTCTCATTCTTCATCCCATATCCCATCTTCCTCGACAAGTCTGTCAATTCCTCGCTTCTTTCTTTGCGCGGCCTTGCGATATCTCGTTGCTACCCCGGATTCGCTCCGTTCCAGCCTGATTCCATGAGTTGGGAGCTGCCAAGCCCAGCCCACTCTATCTCTCCGTCCAGTCTCTCTCACGGCCTCTCCAACTATTACGACTACTGATCCCCCCCCCGACCGTCCGACCGGGTACCACCCTCTTCAAGGACATAACTTTGGCCTACTGCACCCCTTACACACGCCCATCTTGACGCCATACTCATTTACGCTGCAGCTGCAGCCGGAATCCCTCCGACCCGCCGCTTCCTACCCCCCGATCAGCACACGCGGCCGATCAGTCGGTTGACCGGTACCCATCATGGGTTTCATCGGTGTTTATACCGCTATTTACGAGTACCAGCCACGGGCGCAGGGTGAACTAGAGCTTCGTGAAGGCGATTTACTGTATATTCTCGAGAAGAACGATGAGGACGATTGGTGGAAGGCTAAAAAGAAGGCGGACCGGGACGACGAGGAGGAGCCTGAGGGCCTAGTGCCGAATAACTACGTTAAAGAGGTAAGCAATGGGTTCCATGCTTTCTGCAGGCTCAGAATGAGAAAGGAACTCGGCAGCGAGCCTTTGGCTTGGGTTCGAAGTTCGCGGAAGCTGTTCTAGCTTTCAGGGGTTCGCGGAGATATGACGTTTCTACTGCAGTAAGCTAACAGCAGCACAATTGAATCAACAGGCTACGCCAACTCACACTGCGAGAGCGCTTTACGACTATACACGCCAAACAGATGAGGAGGTCTCTTTCTCAGACAATGCAGCCTTGGTGGTGTATGACACGTCGGACCCGGACTGGACTCTTGTCGGGGTCAATTCCGACTTTGGTTTCGCTCCCTCAAATTATATTGAATTTGTAGATGAATATGCAGGCCATGCAGCTGCCGCTTCGGCCCCGACGTCACCAGAACCTGCCTCTCCGCCTGTGGCCTCTCCAATTCCCGCGGCATCACCTCCCAGCCTCCCCCAGCGACCGGCTCCGGCGCCAGTCGAAGAAGACGCTGGCGCGTCCGCTCCCAGCTCCCCTGCTGGAGCTGTCCACAATCCTGCAGCGGCCGCGATAGCCAATATCCTTCACCAGCAGCACAATGAGAGCGTCCGGGCAATCCCTCCTCCGCCGCAGCCCGAACCGCAAGAGACCTACCGTGAGCCTTCGCCCCCGCCCCCCGCTTTACCTCAAAGACCTCTGTCGGAACAAACGACTTCTCCACCTCTCCTGCAGTCGCCAAGGTCTGAGCCATCGCCCCCCACTCATCCTCGTTATGCGCAAATACGCGATAGCGCCGGCCCACAGGCGTCGCCGCCCTACAATCGTGTGGGACGGACGGCGCCACGGTCGCCCTCTGGCTATCATATGTATAATATCAACGAAATGGTAGAGGTTATGGGTAAGAGGAAGAAGATGCCCACAACGCTAGGGATCAATATTGCTACAGGGACAATCTTTATCTCGCCCGAGGACGATGGCGACATACAGGAGTGGACTGCTGAGAAGCTCACCCATTACTCCATTGAGGGAAAACACGTTTTTATCGATCTCGTTCGCCCTAGCAAGAGTGTTGATTTTCACGCTGGAGCCAAGGATACGGCCCGCGAGATTGTTTCGGCGTTGGGTGAGATTTCTGGCGCCTATCGCGCGGAGGGTCTGCGGGAAGTGATTGCGGCGGGGACCGGTGGCGGTGGCTCACAAAAGAAGGGTACTATACTCTACGACTTTATGGCGCAGGGCGACGATGAGGTCACAGTTGGCGTGGGCGATGAGGTTGCTGTTTTGGATGACATCAAGTCTGAGGAATGGTGGATGGTTCGACGTTTGCAGAACGGCAAAGAAGGTGTAGTCCCAAGCAGCTACGTGGAGGTTACCGGATTCATCAGCAGCCCGCCAGCCGCGACTCCTATTGAGTCCGGATTGTCGGCCGTCGAGAGAAACCGACTAGAAGAAGCACGCCTAGCCAAGGAAGCTACCCGGAAATCTATAGCCGAACAGGATGCACCACGAAGCCCACGGGTATGGACTCTTCTTTTGAATAGCGGGCAAAACTAACACTTTCCAAACCAGCATCACAAGAAGGACAGTAAGAGCGGCCAGAAATCGAGTAAGTTCGATACCACTGACTTACAAAAGACCGAGAACTGATGCAAGTTAGAACCGGATCCAGCCAAGGTGAGGACGTGGGTCGACCGGTCAAAGGCATTTACTGTAGAGGCGCAATTCATTGGCCTTCAAGATGGCAAGATCCACCTGCACAAGACAAACGGCATTAAAATTGCCGTTCCCATCCCAAAGATGTCGTTTGAAGACTTGGAGTACGTCGAGAAAGTGACCGGGATCTCCCTTGACGAGGACAAGCCCTTGTCCGACATTCGCCGTCAATCCCTCCTCAAGGCTGGAAAGGCAGATAAGGCCCAGACGTCGACCGACGGAAAGAAGGCAGGCGCTACATTTCAACAGTCCGACTATGACTGGTTTGAGTTCTTCCTCAAGGCTGGAGTTGGTCCTCACCAGTGCGAGCGATACGCCCAAAACTTTGCCAAGGACTCGATGGATGAAGGTATCTTGCCGGAGATCTCGGCCGAGACTTTGCGTACGCTGGGTCTCAAAGAAGGCGATATACTGCGCGTGATGCGCTACCTAGACAACATGTTTCAGCGACCCGGTGGCAAGTCATCAAAGGCGCGCAACGTTAGCTTTGGCGGAGAAGAGGTCATCAGCAACGGCGAGGATGGCTCAGCTGGTGGTCTTTTTGCCGGGCCTGGCGGAACTTTGCTCAACAACAGAAAGCCCCGGCCTGCACCAGCTGTCCAGACAAGTGATGTGGTTGATCCGAAGGTGTTTGAGCAGGATAAACCCAAGCCCGCGGAAACCAGCAGCACTCCCCCACCAGCTGCTACACGCGCTCCCGCCGCTGAGAAGCCTGTTCAGAAAGGATTCGATGACGACGCGTGGGAGGTCAAGGCACCCAAGCAAGCGGCCGCCCCAGCTCCCACCGCAAGTTCCCCTCCTCCTGCGGCAGCTCCTGCGGCAACACCGCCCGCCAGCCAGCCAACGCTGAGCGGTGCGATGGCAGATTTGTCCCTGCTCCAGGCGCCTCTTCAGCCGACTCCCGCGCAGCCTGCTCCAGCCCCCGCTCAATCACCACCTGTGGCGCAGCCCATCCAAGTCCAGCCAACTGCAATCCCCGCGCCCCAGCCGCAGCAGCCGCAACAAACTGGAGCTACCCCGGGTTTCTTTACACAGATTGCACAGCAACAGCCTCTGCAGACCGCCCAGGGGTTCAGTCCCCAAGCTACTGGTTTCCAGCAACCAAGGCAGCGCCCACAAGCTCCACAGATCATGAACCAAAGCTCTCTTATCCCTCCTCCGCCTCAACGGCCCCTCTCGGCGCCACAGAATATGCCACTGCAGCCACACTTTGGTCTACCTCAGCTACAGCCGCAACTGACGGGTCTGCCTCAGCAAGGTCCTCAGCTTGCTCCTCCTGGACAGAGTCTAACCGAAATGAACCAGCAAAGGCTACAGCCTTCCTATCAACAGCCACAACCTACCGGATTCATGGCGCCAAATCAGTTCCAAAACGGATTGATGCCGCAGCCGACTGGCTTCCAGCCCCAGTCGCAATTCGGCATCCAGCAACAGCAGCAGCAGCAACAGCAGACCGGGTTCCAAGGCTTGGTGCCTCAGCATACAAGCTTTGGAGGCTTCCCAGCCCCACAACAGCAGCCTATGACGACTGGCATCAACTCTGTTCTTCCTCCGGCACTACAGCCTCAGCCTACGGGTCTGAATGGTTCTGGTTCCATGGCCTATACCCCGTCCCCTCCCCCTATCCCACCAATTCCCCAACAACACACAATCACACCTTTGCAGCCTCAGAAGACTGGCCCAGCTCCTCCCATCCGGTTTGGTGTGAAGCCTGAGGCGCCCAAGAAGCTCGCTCCTCAGCCGACAGGAATGAAGGCCAACCTTGCGCAAGCCAGTAAGTCCACCCTAAATATAACGCGACATGAGGGAAGAAACTGACTTGAACAGCACCTACAAATCCATTCGGCTTCTGAAGCAATGTACATAGGATACAAACTCTGCCGCACATGACTTATTATGCATTATACTTTGCTCTTTCTGCTGGCGGGATGCAGCATGTCCTCCTCCACTCTTCCATAAACCATGATTTACATGCAGCGATCTAGGCATGACCGACATCTACACGCAGCAACCCTTGGGGATTATGTTACGTGACGCAGCATCAGCGAGCTAGACTTGATACCGTTTTCTTCCTCACTTTCGTCCTTTCCACCCCTCTCCCTCTCTCTTCAGTTTCCTCCCTGTTTCTTTTCTCCTTCATTGGACCGGGATAAACAATATACGTAATTTTGGAAGACATTCGTCCATACCTGCACAAACAAATAGTCTCTTTTGTCCTTGTTTTCTCGACTGCACCGCACGGCTTGGCGAGTCATGTCCAGCATATCTTCAATTCCCCCCCGCCCCCTTTTCTTCGAGATGCATACTCCCGACTTCCTATTCATGTTGCTATTGCTATCGTTATCGCTGTCAACTGTGTATCCACGCTCTGGCGGTGTTGTTTATTCGTCCTTGATGCTAGTCTTATATCATAATTGGTTTATCTAATGTTAATTATAGTAAGATGGCCTTGCATTCCATTCGGGTTACCCATGAGTACTTACACGCTTCTTGGCCTCACCGGGGATCTCTTCTCCTACATTGTTATCATGTCATCTTCAGTCTGTAATCCCGTGTGGCAGGCGTCCCGGCAAAACAACACGGCGCATGTTGTACCATTTGTCAAGGAGGAAAGCAGAGGCAGCAAGCAAGTGTTTGAAGAAGTTGAGAAAAAGCTGTGGATGACCAGTACACCTCCACTAATTTTCGCGAGGCTTGAAGCGTGCTCGTTGTTCTATTTATCCAGTCAAGGAACGTTATTAGTGCAGCTTGTCTCTACCAACCTGGGTCGCTATTCGCATTCAAGCCGTTTGGTACCACACGGCTAAAGGTTGGCCCACTCGAGGGCTAGATACTGATCATACCTGAATGCTTTGGGAACCACGCAGCTGAGGAATGGCCCTGGTATCCATCTTCTTGCAAAGCTTGCAATGCCCATCCTGTTGCATGGTTTGCGATGTCCAAGAGGAATCCTGGGTTGCATCCCTTGACAACGAACCACCCTTACCGTCGCTCCCCAACCACAACAGCAACCGACGTCCCCATAGTAGCCTCCCGGTCAGCTGGCTGCTTACTCCGATGCGCCACAAACTTAGGTGCAGACCTCAACCTCGACGGCCTCTTCGACTTCGCTGCTGTGACTTGCGCCTTCGCCCCAACTGCCGCTCCCCCTTCTGTTCTTCATATGCCCGATCACACCCTGCGCCCCTCCAAAATGGCCTCCGCGATGAGCTCTGGCAACTTGAGCAAGACAAACTCAACGCATCCCAGTCACTTACTTTGATATATTGATCCCGTTCGGAAACAGGAAAGAGAGTTTCCGGCTGGCGGCCGGGGTAATTATTGAATCAAGGATGCAGTGCTTGGACAATTCCGTGTACGTGGTGCCGGTGCTATGCTCCTGCCCGCAGTAGCAAGCCTCACGAATAGTCATTGAGTCTTGTCAGTCCTTCATGGGCAGCTAGGACAGAGAGCGCTGCATGCTTCCCCGGATAATCTACCCACACGAGCAGCATTGTATCGGAGCGATCACAGGTATGCCAGCCTGTGTATACCTCGCCAGCCGGAGCTGCGGGGTACTCATTCCAGATCCCGATGCTGGACTCTCCTCCATCTCCATCCCCATCTCGTCAGTTGGTGCTTGATAGTCAATTATCTCAATTTTCGAGATTCTCAAAGCTTGTACCATCCCTCTCACCCTCTTTCTAAACCTCTCCCCCCGTTATTCCTTCTCACGAACTTCCTCCAATAACATAACTCCCTTGGTTTCACTCTTGAGTCTCTCAGCTCCATATGGGAATAACATCTCATGCGCGCGATTTTCTAGCGCAGACAAGTGTGTGGTACAGCTTCGGTATTCTCTCATGTAGGCGTCTGCATCGTCGGACTCCGCACACTCTTCGGGAAGACACCTGGCTTGCAATTGACAGGTCGTCGACATGCACAGCGTCGATGAACGTATCAAAGCCGTGGATGAAGGGATCTATCTCTTTAGGGAGATCTTTTATTTTAGGTGGGTAGAGTTGGGATGGACCTTCCATTTTTGCAGGGTAAGGATGATATGTGAGATCCGGCAAGAGACCATTGTGATGGGTTGGCATCTAATTTGATTGATTTGGGGTTCATTCTTGGTGGTTAATGTCAACATTACTGTCATTCCTGAAGTCGAAGGCTTCTTGTCCTTCTCGCTATCCGCGAGGCGGGGAATTCCATCTTCTATGTTAACTTGGCTGAATAGGCCTGTATTTATTTGTTTCACTTAGTGGTGATAACAGAGGCCTTTAAGAGTCTGATACTACTAATAAATAAAATAGTGCAACAAGAGCCCAAGCAGCTAAACCTCGCCCAGTTCGTTGTCCACTGCGCGGTTCATATTCCCGGAGTTAGGGCTTCGTGGGCCCGCCCCGGGCCGCCATGTCTGCATTCCAAGTTGGGCACGGCGCTGTGATTCTTGGTCCTGATACTTGAAAAGCCAAGCATGCACATGATTTTTTTTTTTTTTTTTTTTCAACAGTAAAGTTGGATGGTTCTGTGCAGACCTCACACCAGAGTACCTATGTAACCTTGCCTTTGCCTCACTCATCTTTTATCACTATTCATAAGCTCTCAATTACTTCATGTTTCCAGTTATTTCCCCCAAGTAAGCATGGCCTCAGCACCAACACCAATACTCCGGCGGCCAGGTCTTTACAGCCTCTATATCAGAAGCCACAGCAGGCTCGCGGACCTGAAGCGAGAGGCATTGGGCTCCAGCAAGCCACAGTACAAAGTAGCAAAGGATGAGTCAAGAAATCCACAGATCCCAGATCCAACACTATTCGATTTCACCACTCCCGCAAAAGGTGACAGCGCCGGTAACAAAGACAAGACCCCGAAAGCAAGGGCCCCCTCGCTTCTTCCAACTCTATCTTAATGCGCAACGCATCTAAAACCCCTCTCAGCCTTCCACTGGCTCTGTTACAGGATGCTCAACTCGACGGCTCTCGGTGCGACGTTGGGGATTGTTCCTATTCCAAGGACAGTGTACCGGATGATGGACGGCAAATGGGTGCACCTTCAAGCAGTGACGGAAGGAAAAGTGGCCATTTTCCGTTCTTATCGCTGCAGCGGGATTCATGAAGTAGCTATTATTACTGCTAGGGTTCCCTCCAACCTTGGTGTTTTTCAGTCGCGAAATTTCGTTAATATAACAGGGCGGCTCCAGTCAATAATGAGACCGGTGAATCTGTACAACCATGCGAATGTGTTGAATAATCATGTGCATGCGATATGATCGTCTCATGCTTTGAAACATGACGAGTATCTTTATACAGCTCTCTCGCCAAGCCAACCAAGGAACTCACACCTGTGAGAGCGCCATCCATGCAACGCGGAATATCAGGCGCCAAGCCCCAACCAACTACCAAGCAAGTAACCCACGGTCATCATGTGATCATATAAGACCAGATAGATCAGGCTCCTCACGTCTCATCCCAAAGCCCAAAAACCGGCAGATCCTCCGCCATATACAGCAATCCATTGTCAGACAGGATCATGTCAGAGAGCGGGGTCTGTCCGTCCGCGCCTGCAGCCGTTCCAGTTGTAGGTAAAGGAGTAGACGCCGAAGGAAGGACCGTCCCTGTGCCTCCAGGCGAGAAGCCAACCGGGATGCCTGTTGTTGTTAGGGTTGAGATTGCCCCATCATAGGGGAAGGATCCGGTTGCGGCGGCGCCGCAGAGGGCATCCCATATGCTGTTGTCTTGGAGGGTCGTTTGAGGAGTTGTATTTGCAAGGTTAGGGGAGGGTTGCGCGGGTTGAGTGGGCGTGGCGTTGGGGTTTAGTGGTGCAAGCTTGTCTGGGGAGAGGGGAGAAGGGACACTGGTGGGTTCGGCTTGATGCCGGGTGGATGCGTTGCCAGTAGCGGTGGTAGGATCAAGAGAGGCGGAATCGCTCGCAGGACCGACTTGCCCGAAGAGCTGGTCGACCTGTCGACTGCGGCGGTCCATCCATTGGCGATTTCGCCGGCGCACGTACTCGGCCACCGCGCCGCGGAGGTACTTGATTATCTGGAAGAAGCGGCAGGAGTGCGGGTCATGTGGCACGAAGAGGCTCAAAAACTTCTCTGCCTTGTTCAACCCCTCTTCGAGCGGGAGAAGGTTGTCGTAGTCAGCGAAGAAGGCTGCGCCGAGGACGACGGCGGAGTTAAAGACGGAGTTGATTAGGAAGGGTAGTCTGCGCGGGAGGGTGTCGTATTCGGAGAGGCCGTCGACGATGTCGAGGCCGCGGAGGGCAGAGTAGACGCACGCGTCGGCGAAAAGGGAGAGGCGGGATGTGCCGTTGCGGGCTTCAGGGACTCCGGCGGAGTCTTTTTTGCTTCGGACGTATTGAGAGACCCAGAAGATAAGGAATGGGCGGGTTAGGAGGATGATGGACCAGTAGTATGAGCCGAATATGTGCGCAGCGGCGAGGCTCTCTTCTATGGTTTTGGACTCCAATCGTTCGGTTTGCATTTGGAGAAACCGTGGGAGGTTTCGGACCCAGGTTCGGTGTTGATTTGATATGTTCTCTGCAACGTGGATTGAGACAACTTGCCGCATATATACCTCAGTCAGGATTCGCTCAAAGATGCGGCACAGTGATACCACTGTCAAGGATAACTGATCTTGGGGTAAATGTGATTCTCTTCGAGTCTCGTCCTCGCGGAGGTCATAGTCGAAATCAGACGTAGCAGGCGGTCGCCCTAACGACGCGCTGAGAAATAAGTCCATCATACGAAGACTCTTCCACACGCGTTCGCGAGCTCTTCGCTCTCGCACGGTGAATAAAGAATTTGCATCTTTTCTATGTATGCCCACTGCATATGCAGCCCGTAGCGCGATGCCGAGGTTCATAAAGGCACCGTTGCGCCGACAAGCACCAAGCATGTACATCGAAATGAGGACATAAGACTGGATAGTATATAAACTAGGAGTTTCGGTGAATGCGGAAAATGCCAGTTGCCGGCCACTAACAAAGTATTGCTCGGCTAGGCTTTGGTTGGTGTCTGAAACCTGCGCACCGATAGCAAGAACCAGGTAGAATATCGAGCTGACGGTATCCTCATCGCCCGTAGGGTTTCCTATCCAGTTTGCGAGACGAGGGTGGAATTCTTCCAGGTCAAAAAGATCCAGCAGCGGGCTCGTCGCTAGAACAAACTGACGGGCAAGCCGCTGCGCCTCGTCATTATCTGGAGGTTGTATCAAAGGTCCAGAATGCGTTGCCGAGCTGCTCTGGAAGGCTTCCAGCATTGAATGTCGCGAGGTGTCTTCTGTAAAATCGCATCGACCAATTGACAGCGAAACGATGCGCCGTACACTCTGTAAAAATGATAGACTCGCAGAGTCTCCAATATACATAAACTTCCCCTGACCGTCCCTTAGCAGTCGCGCTACCTTGGGCACAGGCGCCGCCCCATCTTTATCATCCGGAACCTGCTGCTCCAAGTTCGCGCCTTGATCCTCGAGCGAGTTGAGCAAGTGATCCATGGCTGTTTGCCTCTGTGGAGTCGGTACCAAGTGTTCGCTAAGCAGCATCGCTTCTTTCGGATTGTTATTCGGTCTGAGCAGTCGCGCCGGCTTATCGGAGAAATGGCATTCGGCCTCTTTGCGACGTTGGATGCAGATCGTGCATGGATGCTCGCCATTGCACTTTTGTTTCCTCCTCTTGCAGCTGTCACAAGCCCTTCGGCACCGGAGCCGAGCGCCAGACGCTGTACTGGCTCGAGGCATATCGCACACTGGCGCGCCGGGTCAGGGCGTTGTCGCAGAAGAGGGTACTGCGGGCGGAGGTAACGCGGGGAAGCCGAGCGGCGGTCGATTGGTGGAAGGTTGTTGAGAAAGCCCAATTTGGCTAACCGTGAGGCGTAGTTCTGGGCATATCTTGTGGGTATTTATTTCGATATCGAAACGCACTCTTTGAAGGGTTCGATGGCGAACGGGGTAGAATTTTCAATGTGTTTGCGAGTCGCGATCTTCCCCAGACCGCGAGATGTCCGGTATTCCGATTGGTGCCTGAGATCGTCAGTCGACACCTCAGGCATGAGGTGTAGGACACTCTTGAACGCTCCACCATTACTGGCTCTTCTCCAACAACTGCCTGGTATAGCGCAAAAGTTGATGTTTTTGACGACATTCGCGTTTAAGCAGCCTCCATTAAGTGAGGATGAGCTATCACTATAACAGTCATGGAGTTTATCAGAACATCCATCCATCCATCCACTGCGAATCTCAGCATCGACCTCAAGAGAACTACTCCGGCCTGAACGACACCAGCTTGCCAAAAGTATCTGCCGTACCCCAGATCCCATGGCGCAGACAAGACAGCTGCACGATCTGACTATGATCGACAAACAAATTGACATCGATTCCAAACTCCCTCAGGTACCAAGTATAAACCTTGGGATCCGCTGCTTCAAACATGACCCGTTCAGGCGGAAGCTCTTTCATAATCGTCGAAACCACGTCTGTTCTCCACGAGGTCACGTTCTCCGTAATTCCTTCCGACTCGATCATCAAACGCTCAACACCTGCGTCCAGGAACCTGCGGCCCATATTTACTAGCTTTCCCGGATCAGAGGTGCCAATTGCCTCAAGGTCAGCCGCTGATGTGTCGCCGCCGGCACCGAACTGGATGCCGAGTTCTGGCTTTGCTTTCAGGCCGTATGAGTGGACTTTGTCGACCAGACGGAGCCAATCATCTTGTGGGAATGAGAGGAATCCAGATGAGAGCTCGATCACGTCGAACCTATAACAAAGTTAGGCCGGACTCATACATAAGCTAGCACGGACGGACCCGAGATCTTTGCACTTCTGGAGATACTTGTCGAAGACTGTGTTCGGGTCTGGGTGTGTGAGAAGATGCTCTGCCCATCCTCCCTATTCAGTGGGGTTAGTCGTCCATCTTGCTATCTATCTCATCAGCACTAACCGTCGAAACATAAACATTATGTTCATGCGCGAGATCGATCAACTCTTTCAACGGCTTTTCCGGAAAGAGTGAGAAAGATCCTCCTGCGAATTTAAGTCCATCGACATGTGTGCCCATCCTGCGTGTAATCAGACCAGTACTCGATGATTGTCTTCTCTAGCCGCACTCACGTCTCAAGCACATCTGCCAGGTATCTCTTGCCCATTACCTGCAGCGCCATCAGCAATTTATCCCTCATTCTCCCAGGGTATTCCGGAAACGAATACACACCGTATAATATGGCCCCCGGATTTCAGTAACGCCCGTCGTCCTCGGCTTCTTCGGTCTCGGGTTTGACCGCGCAAACCCGAATCCATTCTCCTTATCTTGGAGTAACGTGGTGACCTTCTTCCTCGCAGACACTGATGTAGACAGGTTTCTAGTCGCGGAGCATATCGTCGGAGTCGCAGCCTTCTGGAACGCCGAGCCAAGGGCGTTCCGGGACATTAGACCAGTGGATCGGGTGACGGAAGAGAACATTGTATCTAGCATGGGAATCGTAAAGAAATATCACGTGGCTCAGCTTACTGTTTTAAGAAGGCCGGGTTCTAGAATGAGTACAGAAAACACAGCAGGTAAACTGGAATATTGACATTAAGATTATGAGTATTGCTTCCACCAACTAATAGAAAAGGTAGGCATATAAAATGGAACAGTGACAGTTTGTTTCCTTCATGACTTCAAGTTTCATCTTTCATCATACATACATCATGATAAACTTGACAATCACACGGCGAACAGTATGGGATGATGTCATTGTCAGTATGGTAGCTGAGCTGTTATTCTTATATTGCAGGCCTCGAGTCTATGGTAAAGCCTCAACAACTATACCAATGATCCATGTGAACTTTCTCAAACTCGACTGGCGAGTGCCTCGAATCTTTAAATCTGATTTGGTGATACCAGGATTGTGTTTTTCATAATAGTTATGCAAGTGGGGCCGGTAGATCTGGAGCCCGGCCAACGCGTGGACTTGGTTTCCGGGGCCCGAAAACTGGTGCGAGCCTGCGAGGACAAAGTCTTGGCCGGAGAATGGAAGACACTTCCGTCCACAGGTCAGCCTTTGAACTACGAAACCATCTGATAGGGGTCCGCAGAGTGCAGTAAGCGGTTTGAGCTTCAAGGAACGCCTCGGTCTTCAACAACTAGAATCCCTGCCAGTTCACCTCCAGGACCATGATAACCAACAATCTCAGTTTGCTGGCACTGACAAGCTCTATCCTACTCCAGTCTCCGTACACACGGACACCTTGATAAGTTGATGTCCTCCTCTCCCGAGTCCCCACAACGGAGTTAAGCGATTTGTCCAATGGCGGGCATCCGAAAGCGTCTGCCTGCACCGGGAGATGACAAGTCACCATGCACCAGCCATCTCGTTCTCAAGCTCGACGTCAAGCAGCCATTGGCACAGCGTGTTATTGCCTGTTTGCTCGTGTGATCCCCTTCTTCCCCCTCGATCGATAGTGAGGTGACCTTATTGGGTTACACGAGTCGCACGCCAAGTAAGTAGTGTGGCTCTTTCGACTGGCCACAGGACAAAGCAAACACAAGCCGAAAAAATAGAGGTCAGGTCGGACGACGGAAGCTAAGCTGAGATTAGCTTGTGTTCGTGAAACTACACCATACGTCCTGGCAACGGTGTCTTGAGGAGCACACTTGAGTTTAGTCATGGAAGAGGTCAAAGGCCGTCAGAACAAGGTCATCCGGGAATAATGGCTTATGAAATTGAAAACGAGGGCGAGGACTTAGAAGGCCGGAGCACAGTCCAGATACCTCGGCGTTGGAGCCTGGATTCCCTAGAAGGAGCGCCTTCCCCACTTTGCACACAGGGCTGGCACGACCACCTACCATAATTGGTCCAGATCATGTTGATCTCCAGTTTGGAGCTCTCGAGGATCGCTGGGCGCCGTGCAAAGTAAGTAAGTTTGCTTGATGCTCCATTTCCTGGTTACTCTATGAGGCAACTCTCTGTTGGGCTCAGCTTCTCAAAAGAAAAGGCAGACCAAGAGAGTTGAAACCAGTGATGAGAGAAAGAATGGACAAGGAAAAGACTCTTACTATCTAACCTTGGAAGTACTAGGAAGTATCTACGAATGGTTAGACTGTTCTCCAATGCGGGCCCTACAGGGCTGTTGACATTCATTCGGTCTCCAGCTTCCGGCTGATCCGGTCTTTGTACGTATCTCGCCCTGTTCGCTACAGATCGGAATCATGGAAGAAGAGGCTCGCACTTTACAGGCTCCGGTGTCCGCTTACTACAAATATCATGGGAGCTCTCCCCACGTAAACAGAAGGAACCAGCGCCATCTTAGTCACTCAAGATCTTGTACAATCACCCCAAGCCGTTGACAACATCCCCTCAGTCGCACACAGAGTCAACTGGCCAAGCGGGGTGCTGCTGTGTACTGTACAATCTGAGGCGGTTCCGTGGTCCAGGTTTGTCCGAAGTGATGCCATTCTGGGTTATTTAAACGTTCCTGTTCCTGTTCCTGTTTTTGTTCCTGTGGCTCTACCTTCCGCCGTCTGCCGTGACGCCCAACTTCCCAGGCCTCTTACTACCTAACCTCCTCAACACCCCTCCTGCAAAGCTATCAGCTCAGTTGTTTGGCTCTGGCGCAAGCCATCCCGCATTCGCATCATGGGAGTTGGTGCTATTTTGGAACCTTTGGTCGTTATTGTTCTTCTTTTTGGTGGCACTTGGATTAATCGCACAGTTGGGTCTTTCCCTCCCGCGCGGTCTGCTCGCCGCAAATCTTCTGATCGATATCGCGGAGCTTCGCCGGATTTCCTCGAGTCGGGCCTTTCCTCACCTACAGCTAAGGATGGCCTCTTGAGCAGTCGATCACTCTCCCCAACGAGTTCACTCTTCGGACAAGAGGCATGGCGCAAGCGGTCATTCAGAATACTCTCTTGGACGTGGGAGGTCACCTCTCCGAACACTGCTGTATTCCAAGATCGTCTTCTCAGTCGCTTGCTTCGAAAGTTCCCGTTCCTGGCCGAATGCTGGTATTGGGCGTTAGTATACTGGGTAGGTTCCCGCTTCCATGGTTCCACTTTGCTCTATGAAAGCTAATTTGTGCACTGCAGACGTACCAGCTAGGCAGAGCGTTCACGGCTGTAACCTTACAAGAAGGAACCGTTGATGTAGCGAGAGGGCACGCGCTGAAGCTTATTCAGATAGAGCAAGCTCTGGGTATATTTTGGGAAGTCCCGATACAGCAGCTTTTCCTCCGGCACCCTCTGCTCATGAGATGGACCAACTGGATATATTCGTTTATTCATATCCCGGGGACGATTGCATTTCTAGTTTGGCTATATTACTACACTATCACAAGGAATCGGTTCGATGAATCTCAGTCGGGGAAGCCTCGAGGGGTAATGAGTGGCTCTCCTGCAGGACCTCTTCTCTATCAAGCTCGTCGACGTACGCTGGCCGTGTGCAATCTTCTTGCATTTGTCGTCTTCACTCTGTGGCCCTGCATGCCACCTCGCCTATTGAGCGACGAGAGCGTGGAAGGGCCAGAAGGAAAGCTAGCGCGCAGCTATGGCTTCGTCGACACCGTACACGGAACCAATGGTGCTGGAAGCGTGTGGACTGAGAACCGATTCTGCAACCAATATGGTAAGTAGTGCCCACTTACTCTCATACGCCGTGTACTGATTACTCGCTCTGCCACAGCTGCAATGCCATCTCTGCACTTTGGATATTCGCTCATGATCGGGCTCACCATCATGACCATTCCGCTTCCTGCTCATCATCGCGTGTCGTCTCGAATCCGAATCGGTCCCGTTGGAGTCCAAATTCCGTCATGGCGTCGCTTGGCTTGTCTATTCCTTGGTTTCGCTTATCCTACCATCATCCTGGCAGCAATCGTCGCGACTGCAAACCATTTCATCCTTGATGCGGTTGCTGGGGCGCTCGTCTGTACTCTGGGCTGGAAGTTCAACGGGATCCTGCTCAATTTGATTCCCTTCGAAGATTACTTCCTCTGGCTAGTACGGATCCACAAGCCAGAGCCAGCAGAAACAATTGGAGAAACGGACTCTGAGGGATGGGACGACGATGACGAGGCTCGGTATGCCTCGTTTCATTGAAGATATAGGGCGAGGGAGCGGGAGCCCCCTGCGTTGCGCTTTTTTTTACGATGATACCCTTGTCATTACTATCACGACTGCCATGTTTCACCTTGGGCACTTCTTCAGTAAGAACCTATCTCTAGAGCCTTTCTTTTGCCCTATTTTTAGGGGAGACCTTATACTTAATGACCGCATAAACATATTTAATAAGAGCATGAACCTGAGCCAACTGCACATCTACATTTGAGGGTTGGCAGACTGCATATACTCTTTATCACCTAAATGAATAATGTTGCCAACCTGCTAGATCCAGAAAAAGTGGAAGTAGTTGAATTCTTGTTCTATGTAGTAATTGGTTAACTTGTATCAGTCTTTCATAAAAAGGCTTGACCCAGTTGGTCGCACTCACACTACTTAATGAATGTACATGGGCTTCAGAGGAAAACGATAGTGAATGTTTTTTGTATCTTAACCAACCACCTGAATGCTCAGAACATCCCTGTGAACATAAATATTGATTAAATATAGCCTTTTGTGTTGAATGGTCAATATGATTGCCGTCAAGCAGCCTTGGGTTTGCTGGATGGGCCAACGTTTACCGTCCAACAGCCTAGTTACATGGCAAAGTTCATCGCATCGTTTCCCACACCATTGACCTTATATCTGAAATCATTGACGAGGTCGACGCTGAATCGCCTCTGTGCTGCGCTTACCACGGTTGTCGGTCGCGATCGCGGGGTATAAACGGCTGTCTACTCCCGCTGAACGCTCCAGCCCAAGTCCTGACATCTCTCACCTCTTGACTATAGCAATAGGTACGTGGCTCACCTCCCTTTTCCAAAGAAGAAATTGTCTCTAATACGGCTTGGCAGATACCTGGTTAGTTCAATTGTCCCGTTGAACCACTCGTTTCAGACTCCCTGTGAAGCATCCCGGGTGTCGCCCGTTACGCGTCGGTCGCGCGCGAAATCGCTCGATTCATCTCATCCAAATCGTGCTTTGCTACCTACGCAAAACTCTAGAAAGACATTTCGTGCTTCATCGATCTCTCAATTCGGCTGTGCTGACCAACTCGTGTCAAGTGTAGCTCTTCCGCATTTTAAGGGGCAAGAGGATCGCTGCCGTGCGAACCCGCGTCAAACTTCTTTGCTCTACAGAGTAGATACGGTGTGACCGTCGCTACCCATCCACAGATCTGCTCCGTCTTCGCACATCGGCAACTCTACAGGCGTGGCTTATCAAACCACCGGGACTAGAGCGCGTTTGTTGCTCTTGATGAGCGCTGCTGACCGGGCTTCCCTGTAAGAGCTGCTGTTATCCCGAGTGCTGCGAGCCGTCGCCGCCGACCTTTGGGCAAAGAATTATTTAATCCGTTGAGGATCGCGAAATCAGTCCCAAGAGACGGGGGAATTGGCTCTTGCGTTGATAACTGAGGTTGTTGAGCTCGATCGTTGCGTCATTTGCTGGCCGCGAGCGACCCTTTTCTCTTTTCGCCCAGTGCAACGCGTTGTCGACTTCCCGCCTCCCGGCGTCGCGACCTTCTCCACCACTTTCTCTCCCACCGAAAACCACCTTGACCTTCCCACACCATCTACTGCAGGAAGGACTTGGCTCCGCTCTCATCGTTTAGGTCTTTCTCTGCATCTCTAAATTAATATCGACCTCCGTTACCCACCATGGCTGAAGCCAATACCACCTCCTCGGCGCCTGCCGCGGACGCTGCTGCTGAGGCGCCCGTCGAGCGCGCTCCTGCAGAGCTCGAAGCTGGTGCTGAGAAGCCGGCGCCAGAGCCTACCAAGGACAACAATGAGCAGAAGGCCAATGGAGGAGAGGAGAAACCCGCTGGTAAGTCTTGGTCAGACCCTTACTGCTGGTCTCGAGCTTGCCCATTACATACGGCGATCGCGTGTACCTGGGTCGTACCTCTGAGGATTGATTTGGCTGACCATTGTCGTTTGTCTGTAAAAGAGAACACAACGGCCCAGGATGAGAAGAAGGAATCATCCGATGCCCCCGCCGAGAAGGCCGGCGCATCTGCCGAATCCGCTGACGCGAAGAAGTCCGACGAGGGCGCCGACGCCAACGGAACTCCGGCAACCACGAAGAAGCCATCTTCCAAACGCAAGTCTACGGGAGGAGATACCAAATCCAAGCTTAACCGCAAGAAGTCTCAGAGTCGCATCACACACCTAGATGCGAAGCCTGGCGAGTACTACCTCGCGCGCCTTCGCAGCTTTCCTCCCTGGCCGGCCATCATTTGTGATGAGGAGATCCTGCCTCAGACTCTGCTGACCACCCGTCCCGTGACCGCTCAGCGACCCGACGGAGCCTACAGAGAAGACTACGCTGATGGCGGCAAGCGTGTCGCGGAGAGGACGTTCCCCGTCATGTTCCTTCAGACGAATGAATTGTACGTGCCTTTTTATCCTTGATACGTGTCTGTCTTGAGTGTTACTGACACCAACAACAGCGCTTGGATCCCTAACACCGACCTCGCCACCCTCGATCCCGCTACCTGCAAAGATGTCTCAGAAAAGGGCAAGTCGAAGCAGCTCATTGCCGCATACAATGTGGCTGCCGAGAACAACGATCTCGCACACTTCAAAGACCTGCTTGCAGACCACCAGCGCGCCATCCAGCAAGAAGAAGAAGAGATGGAGGCTGAAGCTGCCGCCAAGGCTGCCGCAAAGGCTGAGAAGGAGTCTAAGAAGAACAAGCGTAAGAGTATGGAGATACATGATGACGTGGACATGGAAGACGCAGAGGAGGGAGGAAAGGCACCAAAGAGCTCTAAGAAGAGAAAGAAGGATGCTGAAGCTGAAGATGAGAAGGTTTGCAAAACCACCCATCTTCGCTCTGATTGAAAGAAGCTAACGCGACGCGTCTCTAGCCTGCTAAGACTCCCAAGACCGGCACCAAGTTGAAGCTCACAACTCCCAAGACCCCATCTGGCGAGGCTGGAAAGAAGGCCGCCGGAAGCAAGGCCAAACAGACTGCAAGCAGCAAGAAGGGAAAGGCTGCAGCCAACGAGGACAGTGACGAGTCTAGTCCCCCGCCCAAAGAGCCCGAACCCAAAGTCAACGTCGAGGAAGCTAAGAAAAAGAGAGAGAAAGAAGGTATGTTCATCTCGCAAAGGTATAGAAACAGAGCTAACTCGGCTTTTTTTCAAGTTTTATTCGTCCGCCATCGCCTCCAGAAGGGCTTCATCTCCCGTGATCATCCTCCTAAGGAGGAGGAAATGTCACAGATGGCCGGTTTATTCAGCAAACTAGAGAAGATCGAAGACCTAGAAGTCTCAATCATCCGCGAAACCAAGATCCACAAGGTTCTACGGATGATCGTTAAACTCGCTACCATCCCCCGTGACGAGGAGTTCCAGTTCCGAAAGCGCGCCGTCGACATCCTTTCCAAGTGGAAGAACGTCCTGGAGAGCGACCGCGCAACCCCCTCACAGGACAAGGAGAAGGATGAGAAGCCCAAGGCCAACGGTGTCCACAAGGAATCCAGCGCCGAGGCCCCGGCTAAAGGCGAGGCCAAGACCGACAAGGAGGATGACAGCAAGCTCGAGACCCCAGATCAGGATGAGCCCATGCCTGACGCTGATGCCGATGCTGCCGAGAAAGAGAAGACCGAGGAGACGCCCGCGTCGGCGAAGGATGAGGCCGAGAAGGTAGCAGCGCCAGAGGATGCAGAGAAGGAAAAGGAGGCATCAGCAGAGGAGGGTAAGACAGAGAAAGAGAAGACTGCCGAGGCAGCGGCGTAAAGGAAAACACACAACTACATACTACTATCACTGGTATCTACTACTCGTTGCTGTCATCTACGTGACGTGCAAGGCATGGCATTCTTGGTTGGTTCAAGGTTTCAAGGTTTTGATTTTCAAGTGTTTCCTGATGAGTGATCTCTGATTCTGTTGCTTCTCAACACTTTTTACTCTTACTCTTCACCTTAGGTGTGTTGATCTGTATGTGTGCGTGCGCTGTTAGTGTCGTTTTTATCTTCTCTGGGTTCCAGTTCTCTTTTCTCCTGATTTTGTTCCATCGTTCCCTCCAAGTATTGCGGTAGGCCTGTATGTGCTCTAAACTCCCTAGTTACCTGCTAATTATGCTCTACCTTTCTTCGTCTCTGGTCGCTTTCCTCTTCAATCGCCTCACGGTATCGTTCACTTATCTCAACCTTGACCTCGGTGTACCGGTTGAGGCACGCGTTGTTGACCTCTGTTTTTGTTATCTCTTTAGAGGGGTTGTATACAGCGGCCTCGGAGCGGATGAGTGGAATAAAAAGCCTCTGAAAATACCTATCTGCTGAAAAATAAAGTAAGGGTCAAATGTCAAGCAATTAAACCTCATAATGGACTCCGTGGTGCTTTGCGCAATGAGAAAAGGGTGCACTCTAGTTGTGGATCTGGGTCTGAATCTGAATCTATCTATCGTCTGTACCGTAGTAACCGTACCGGAGGTAATGGTAAGTATAATATATCTAAAAAAGGGAGTAAGAAGTAAAATAGATGGAAACACTGAAAAGAACATCCCTCCCATATCCAGCCTCATTTCCTGGACAGTTGTGAACAGGCCCGAATGCCGAATTATGCAGTATGTTATATGAACAGAACCAAAGCCTGACTCTTTCTATGTTATAACCGTTGCGCGCCGTCTCTAAGAAAATGAAGGAGCGGGTAAAAAAGAAGAAAAGAAACAGAAAAGCTGAGCAGATGAAAAATGGTGTTATTTCTCAACGGCAATAATCACCAACACCGTTATGTCGTCGACTTTCCCGCCGCGGTAGTAATCGCCAGGGTAGTACCGCTGCGCTTCCTTTGCGAAGGGGCCGTCGCGACGGAGGTCCATGCTGGCGAGTTTCGCCTCGCCTGCAATCGTGGCTGCAAGGAGGGATTGAAGGGTATATGTGGCATCGTGCGGGTTTGATGCTGTGGCAGATTTTGATTCTGAAGAGGGTGCTTTAGGAAGGAGGGCTGCGAGGCCATCAGGGCCCGTAAGTGCGGCGAGAGTCTCCGACGAGGCTGGCGTGATTCCAGTATTAGGGGATGTAGAGGCGGACCAGGCCTTTGTGTAGAGCATGCGGCTCGTGACGAGTTTCAGAATATCCTGGTTGTTGAGGTTATCGAAGACGCCGTCTGTGGCGAGGATGAGGACGTCACCGTGGTGTAGGTGGAGTGTTGTTGTGATTGCGTCGCGCGGGAAGTCTTCTAAGTAGGCACCGCCAAAGATGGAGGCTTGCTGGCGCATTCGTGGTGGGATGATGCTGAGTTGGTACGGAGTGTTGAAGCCGTGGGTTTGCGGGATGGAATAGTGGTGGACTGCGGCCTGGCGGAGGAGGACAGACCCCGAGTCGCCGAGGTTTGCGAGCTCAACGCGGCCATCTTCCAGGCCTATACCAACGGAAGCAGTACTGCCGCCTGCAGGAACCGACTTGTCTGCGACGACCATATCGTAGCCGGTTTGGAGGAGGGATTTGGAGCGGAGTTGGTCCGCGGGTTGGTCCCAGGCCAGCGCGGACTCGGCCATGTAGCCGCATAGAGCGTGCGAGAAGTCCGCTGGGTCGACGCGCGACTCCGCCCAACCGCCGACGCCATCGGCAACTGCAAAGGCGATGGAGTTATCGGAAGGGGAACCGGACCGGCCGACTCTGCTCACGAAAAACGCATCCTCTCCACTATCTGGGCGCCGCTTGCGCTTCGCAACTGGATTCTGTGTGTCGACGGCGACGCCGAGGGCCTCGTGGAGGTCGGGATTGAAGTTGTAGGCATTTCTGGCAGGGGTAAAAGGGCGGCCTTTGCCGGATGCTGATGCCGCAGCGCGGTAGGAGATTCGCGGGGATTGCGAGTTACGCTCATGAGTCGAATGGAAGGCTCTGAACGCTGTTCGTGGGTGCGGAAGTCTGGATTGCGGTAGGCGTCGGGGACATTGCGCTCTGGCTGCAGGAGATGCAGAGACCCCTGTTAACCATTCAAGCCGTAGGCCACTGCAGGCTGAACCGCAGGCTCTACTCCTGGACCTGGCCGATAAGAGCATGAGCAGAAAGCCGGACGAGCCTCGCCGGAGGGTCTCCGTCAATTTTGAGACCCAACTGAGGCGTGGACGAGCGACAGGAGGGTAAGAGGCTTATGGCGATAAAACTGCGCGCATCGAGGAGGCCAGGGAATGGTAGGAGAGGCCGGGGAGAAGAACGGGAGATTCTTTTTCTCAAAATCGCGGACTGACGTAGACAGGGAGAGATTTCCGACCGCCTGCTTCACACGCCGCAGAACGACGCGACCCACGGTACTCGGGGTAGCGATGCGACAAAGGAATTGCCTTCATTTTCATCGAGATGTTACCCGTGACTAGCCGCTGGTTGACTGTTGAAGCAGTATCTGGGGGCTGAGGTGAGAAAGCAAACCTTTCATCCATCGTAGAGATGAACTTGGCAATATCAGAAAATCCGGGTCGCCGTAACTCAGAAGTAATTTAGTAGAATCTAAAGAATATGCGATAGGAGTTCGAGGGAGGGCCCTAGGGAAGCTGAAGAGGGAGCTGAGAGGAGGTCTGTTGTCTGCTCGTCCTCGTCTTTTTGCTTCCGCTTTTCGACTTTCTGCCTTCTTCCATCTCAAAAAAGTGTCCCGCGAATACACCACCAGCAGCCCCCCTCTGACGACCTAATTGACGGCTGCTCTTGCTTCCGAATCGCCTACAGCTATCTAGCACCGCCTTACTACCCTCCGCGTCGCTTGTTCGCCAACTCCTCGGGTCGTGAGGACCCTCTCTGCGCCCATCATGATGCACCCATCGAGACAGGCCTATGTGGAGGAGGCCGAGGTAAGCTTCTTATCCTTCATTTGAACGCCTCAGACCTTTTCATATCAATCGCCTTGAATTTCGAGACTTTGATTTACATCCTGGCTAGTTAAAGGCTTCGCGACTCCGACTGACCTATCGCCTATTTGCAGGAAATGGAAGGCATCAACTTGGCTGATTTGCGTAAGTAACCGCCCTCATGCGTCCCAGTTTCTTCCCTTTTTAACTTGAACTCAACATAGCCGTCGACCGCGATTATGTGATTCCCCCATCCATGGCCGGTGTCCCGGCAGAGAAGGCGTCCGCCATCCTCTCCCAATTCGAACGCAAACGAAGAGCCGCCGCCATGGCAGTACCGACAGACGACACTCGAGTGCGCGCGCGACTACGAGAGCTTGGGGAACCAATCACACTATTCGGCGAAGGCCCGGCAGACCGGAGAGATCGATTGAGAGAACTCTTGACGGACATTGCAGAACAGCAAGAAGCTGCAGCGGCGGAGGAGGATATTGAAATGGAGGAGGCTATAGATGAGGAAGAGGGAGAACAACAGGAAGAATTCTACACTGAGGGCACCGACGACCTATTGAAAGCTCGGAAAGATATTGCGCAGTTTTCGCTGCCTCGCGCAAAGGCCCGCGTGGCTCGACAACGAGAAGAATCGACAATTCCGCTACGGACGCATATCAAGCACAGAAAGGCGATCAAGGAGAAGCTGCATAACTTCGACCTCTATGGTTCTCAGATTGCGGGTGATCGTCCTGTCAGCATTTGTCGATTTGCACCGGACGGTCAGACGATAGCTACAGGTAACTGGGGTGGCGGTATTCGTTTGCTGACGGTGCCAAATCTCGAGGAGAAACTCTCCGTTAAAGGCCATACTGATCGAGTCGGGGGTCTGTCCTGGTTTCCGGGAGCTACACTTCCTGACTCGAATGTGTCCGAATCATCTGTCAACCTTGTGTCCGGTGGAGGGGAGGGCAATGTTTGTCTGTGGTCTCTCAACAACGACAAGCCGTTGGCTACACTCGGAGGCCATTCCGGTCGTGTATGTCGGACTGAGTTTCATCCATCGGGAAAGTACCTCGCCTCGGCGTCTTATGACACAACATGGCGGTTATGGGATGTTGAGACGACAACGGAATTATTACTCCAGGAAGGCCATTCGCGAGAAGTTTACACAGTTTCGTTCAACAACGACGGATCTCTCCTGGCGAGTGGTGGTCTAGACAGTATTGGGCGCGTCTGGGATCTACGGACAGGCCGTACAGTAATGATTTTGGAGGGGCATATTCGAGAAATCTTCGGATTAGACTGGGGAGTGGACGGGTATCGGATACTCTCCGGCTCCGGAGATGGCTGGGTGAAATGTTGGGACTTGCGGCAGGTCAAGAACTCTGGCGGGATCGGCGCGCACAAGAGTGTGGTGTCCGATGTGCGATGGTATAAGGGAACTGAATCGGAGACGGCGTCTTTCTTGCCGACTACCGAAAGACAGGCTTCACGTATGGAGCTCGATGGTGCTCCTGCTCCTGCACAGCCGAAGAAATCGGGGACATTCTTCGTTACCAGTGGTTTCGACAGGAATGTGAATATCTTTAGCGCCGACGACTGGTCTCTGATCAAGACGTTGAGCGGGCATTCAGGCAATGTGCTCAGTGCCGATATCAGTTACGATGCGCAGTGGATTGCCAGTTGCGGACACGACCGGACGGTGAAGCTGTGGGGGATTGAATGAGATGCCATTGATCCATCTCATCTTCGACCTAGGCCGTTGATGAGTATGGCAATCCATACCTAAGTATGGAGCGCAGCGGTCGCCTCAACAGCTCAGCTAGGGAGCCAGGGCTCGGCATTTTGTTTGGAATATGAACCATCACTAAAGAGACCGAAATATATAATATCAAACATCACTCAGGTGCAACCCGCAAACACACCAGTATATACCTTCTACGAGTGAAAACCTGTATCTGCTACATATAGCCAATTTCCCGGATGATTGCCCATGAGCGCTTAACATAATCCCTGTCACGATTGATAGTACATTCGGAACTTCAATACCTCAGAAGGTCGTAAAGCTACGTAAATTTCGACTCTACTAGTAGAGGTCACCTCACTAAAGTGCTTTCTAAAATCTAACTAGTTGGATATAAACCGCACAGAGGTTATTCTCTCCAACCAATCACAGCCGGGCTAGCTCAATCGGCAGAGCGTGAGACTCTTAATCTCAAGGTTGCGGGTTCAACCCCCGCGTTCGGCTTCTTCTTTTTTTTTTCCTTCAGTTTCTTACCTCCGCTCCGACGACTCACCGACGCCGACGCCGACGCCGGCTGTGACGTTACTAAACCTCTTGCCTCTTACCTCCGTTCTCTCCTTCCTTTTGTTTCTGATTCCTACAACCTCTTCACCCATCAAGTAGAACAAGCCACGCATCAACCATGGCATCCACGCTCCGCGCTCCGAGGGTCATCCAGCGACTGGCGACCTCCGCTTCACGGCCGTCGCCGCAGCCACGAATCCTCGCCAGGAACAGCCGGGCTTTTGCCTCCGGCTCATACCCACCTAGCTCACCATCACAGTGTATCTGTATCCGCTGCCAACTCCGCCTCACAAGCATCAGCCGAAGCACCGGGGATAGCATCCCAAACCGCTACGCGCAACGCCGCGCCTTTACAACGTCTCCTGCCCTCACCAACCAAGAACCCGCCACCGAAACAGAAACACCACAGATACCCAACCCTCCAAACACAACAAACAACTACACGATCTTCCCGCAAACCATCCCATCAGGCCCACCGCCCTCCGCCCCCTTCACCGTCGACCTCCCGACCCTAAAGCGCGAGTTCCTCTCCCTGCAAAACACACTCCACCCGGATAAGTACCCACCGGGCCCCCTCAAGTCACAAGCCGAGACGCTTTCGGCGCGGATCAACGATGCATACCGCACGCTGGCCGACCCGCTGCTGCGCGCGCAGTATATCCTGAAGGAGTTCCATGGGATTGATGTTCTTGCGGAGGATGGCGCCGGGCAGCACCCGCTTGACCCGGAACTGTTGATGGAGGTTATGGATGTACAGGAGGCTATTGAGGAGGTGGGGGAGGGAGAGGAGGCGGTTAAGGCGATTGAGGGAATGAAGGGGGAGAATGAAGAGCGGGTGAGGGGGTGTGTGGGGAGGATGGCGGAGGCGTTTGATAATGGGGACGTGCAGGGGGCTGTGGAGGAGTGTGTGCGCTTGAAGTTTTGGGTTAGTGTTGGGGAGGGGTTGAGGGAGTGGGAGCCAGGAATGGGCGGGATTAGGTTGATTCATTGATTGATTGGTTAACTGGGATTGTGTACTATGGTTTCGGGGTGTCTGGCTTGTATGATATGTACTTATACTATATCCCGCTCTGCGCTGTTATAGACTTACTCTTCGCGATGTACAGTATAATGTCAACTCAGTCTCGTGGCGCTTTGGCCGCGCAGCCCTGAACCCACGGAGGGCTGAGGAGATGCTCGAGGCATCTTGCAAGATGACATCAGCATGTCCACGTTTCTTCAGGTAAAGCGATGATCAGAAGCAATGCAATTTGGAATGGCAACTGCTATCGTGCTACAATTAGGTTCTGCAGTAAACTCTGCAGACGTACCAGCAAGTGTGTGCGGTGTTTACCATCTCGATTCGAAACACGACAGTTTAGATGAGTCGCATGAAGCTAAGTCTTAGATATCCAGTTCTATCTATCGGTAGGACACTGATTCGATGGCCGTCTTATGGGCTGATGGACC
Source organism: Aspergillus carlsbadensis (assembly GCA_025688815.1). Taxonomy (NCBI): domain Eukaryota; kingdom Fungi; phylum Ascomycota; class Eurotiomycetes; order Eurotiales; family Aspergillaceae; genus Aspergillus; species Aspergillus carlsbadensis. The sequence goes on from MU628186.1 coordinate 269,425, forward strand.
CTGGTGCATGCCGATATAGAATGCGCTGCCGGTGGTCCGCAGAGTATATGCCTGCCGATTTTGAATCTATGAGACCAGTATCCAGGGCCGTATGATTATCAGTCTGAAGAATACTCGTACTGATTGTCGACCGAGGCATTGGTTGCCCGCCAAATTGCCGGGGAAATAATTGCGAGTTCATCCGTCGAGTCGTGGAGTCGTTCAGAGCCGTTGGGTCTGTGACCGACCCATTGGGCAACAATCGCCAAACCAAAAGCTTGGAATCGCCCTGATAGTGCCAGCGAGGCGTTGAATGGCCACGAACTCGCAGACTCCCTGGGCTAGCTACTGGGATCTACCACTCACGAGGCGAATTATCTGCCGACTACATATCGAGTCGTTGCGTGGAATATGGCCTTGCGTCTTAGCCCTGGTGTGCGCTGGTCTCGTTGGATGCCTGCGTTAAACGAACTCAGCACTGCTTCCTTTCGATTTTTGTCCTGCACGAGTTTCACCACAAAGGAATAACTCGACCCTCTGTCATAATCACGCGATAAGAGATGATCCTCTGGCATTGTTTCGAAGTCCGAATCGGGGCTTGGGTGGTGGCAGCACGCGAAAGAGAGCTGGCGGTCAATCCGGCATGTCCCCTCATGGCTGCACACGTAGCAAACCATCGTGACCAATTTGGGTCGGGTCCCGCGCTTGCTCTTCTCTGATTTTTCGTGCTGATTACCCCCAGCTAGTGGAGAGGGCAAAAAGAGGCCGGAGGACGACTATGATAGGGAAATGAAATCCGTTGGTCCTGGTATTAATATGGCGTGAGCCCTGTCGAGTAGCCCAACACCCGAAGGACGGGGACTTCCTGTGCGAAACCATCCTCCGTTTGACCTTACCTCTCTTTGCTGCGTGATACTGCAGTACTGTGAACTTCCCTGTCCAATGGAGCGGAGACGGGATTTTAGGAGGTGAGTCAAAATGGCTGGAGACAGGAGAGGAGCCTCTCATAGACTGCATTCTGCTTGTTTGTTTGCCTGTATCGCGCGACTTGCTTTTTCTTCGACGAGTTGCTTACTAGAGCCTGCAGAATCGTCAATTCAGTCCCCTTCACCTTTCTTGTCGGGCCCAACCACACGAAATTGACCATCCAGTCGGGACTCGCCCGCCATGTGTCCAGACCACTCGACCATCTCATGAACAGCGGCCAGACGCGAGAGTCTAAGCACCAGATTGCTGTCCTAGAAGACGAAGACGTGGAGACCTTCGTCGCATTCTGCGAATATGCGTACTCGGGAGACTATGGCGTGCCTGCGCCGGGGTCGCGAGAGGATGATGGCGTTCAAGACTCCTTCAGTAACCCGTTCCAGGGAATGTTCTCTGGGAACGGTAGCTCGCCGCTTCAATCGGTAAAAGTCGCCGAGATGACACGTGAGAAGGTCCAGGGTGAGGCCGGCAATGGGTATAATGTTGCTGCTAGTAACGAAGAGAAAGTTGAGGATCGCGGCCAACAGTCCCCAGGAGCAGGCCAGGCTTGGTATCTCTCGACTACTACAGAGTATCCACCTCAGGATCCAACAATCACACCCCGAGAGTCAGTGCGTTCCCATTCTCCTTGCGAGGAGCCCTCATCCCCTAGGGGAAGGAGGCGCCATCGAGGGAAGTCCGGTGAACAGCGACAAACCCAGAATCCTACTTCAAAGCTCACGCCACCACGCACCCCTCCTGGTTATGCGAAGGTTGACCTTGCGGAATACTCAGCTATAGAGTCAGCTGGACACCCCCACGCCCTGAACACAGAGCAAACCAAGGGGGATCAGCCTGCCACACAAATGAGCGATTGGGAGCGTTCCGCATCAACCATCAGCAACAATGACTCTGGCGAGCACACGTATGAACGGCATAAACATCAGCAACAAGAGGGCTCCAGTAGAAGCCGGGCGCGGCCGGTCATAGATACCTCGTTTGCCAATCAGGAATTCTCACCGCACCACGAGCAAGGAACAAGTCTGTGGGATGAGTTCACAGGCATTGACGACCCCAACTTTCAATCCTCAGAACCTTCAGACCCGCCCCCAGGGTTTGAATTGCCATATTTGATCTTCCACGCCAAGTTGTATGTCTTTGCCACACGGTACCTGATCCCAGACCTCGCCCACCTGTGTTTGCAAAAACTGCACCGAGATCTTCTGAATCTAGCATTTTCAGATCCGGACCCGGAGGACCAGTATGCAGAGGAATTCGTCTTGACGACGACCAAGGCCAGGATGGTGGTCGACCTCCTAGAGTACACCTACATAAAAACAACCCGCTTGGAGCCGATAACACCTTCGTCAGCCACCCAGCTCCGGGATAATGAGCTTCGAAGACTTGTTGTGCATTACGCAGCATGCAAGGTGCGGGACCTCGCAGAGTACTGTCCTCCGACAGAGCCCATCGCAGGTTCCCCCTTCTATCCAGAAAAGGCATCGGCTCGTGGTTTTCGTGCGCTTCTGGATAGCATTCCTGAGCTTGCTTCGGATCTGATATATCGCATGATCTAGTGGCATCTGAGATCAGCTTGCCTATGCCTGGCGAGTGCATCGGCAATGGGTGGATAACCTGGGCCTTTCCTGTACTTGCATGTTGACGTCTGAAACGAACGATGACGAGAATAAAACGACCCGGGTTGGAGCTATGGAGTTGCTACTGCTATACCGTCCATTCTCCCTTGCGTTATTGGTTGGAAGGAGATTCCCTGCTTCTCCGTGTCATCAGGTTCTTGTGTATAGCCGAGGTTGCATTCATTTTGAGTTTTTGGGACCTATCGGTGCTTTTCCCTCCCAGGATGACAGCATGCTGGTAATAATTTGTTGCATAAGTTATGATTTTTACCGCAACCATCTGCCAATTCAATCTAGGCCTCGAGCACTTACAATTTCCGAATGTGATGCACCCCCACGCACCTACAATGAAAGGGTATGTTGTACTCCGCAGTAGAGGTTGGATGATGGACCACTTTGCCTTGCCAAGTGTTAATCCACTCTATCGCGCTGATCAGGTTTCTTCACATCTTCACCGGCAACAGCTGAGGCCTATAACGTCATTCGTGACCTTGCCGCCACATAGAAGTAAACTCCGAAACCCCGCTCAGTATCGAAACGTGCTACTCAGTAGAGACGCGACCTCAGTTAGCCCTTCATGCAGAGACTAATGGTCTGGCCACACGCAAAGCAAAGGGCAGAAGATGATGCTCTCCCCCCGCGCCCAAAAGCCGAGCGTAAGATTGGACTTCGGACAACTTAATTGAACATCGAGAAGGTTGGCGATTGGGATAGGGCGCTGGTGGGGTAACCCACCTTGTCCAGTCTTCGGCCTCATAGAGGTATCTGCTCTCAAATTATCCATCCTACGTAGCACTCGCACACATCTTCCCAGATACCGCTCTTTGGAAGCGCCAAGACTCGAACTTGACAATTCTACAAAGATGTCAAGCCACCGTATGACAGTAAGACCGCAATAAACGCCATTGGAAAAAGAAACGTCAACCGGTTTCAGACCGCCGGATCGACAAGTTCTATATAGTAGGAATAGCGGAGGTCTTCGGCAAGGATGATTTCGGGGTTGACGTTGAGCTTCTACCAAGTAAGCCCAAATTCCAATTCCTCATATCTTCGTGTGATTTCGGGTCGAAAGCGCGGAAAGTTTGGAACAAGGGAACGAAGATAGACTGGCTCAACTCGTGGGCGTGGCGGCGGCTGAGGCGGTGGCGTCGTAGCCTCCTTCGTTAGACCTGATTCCTGAATCATAATGACATGGACATGCTTTGCGAAGCACGAGAGTCGTTGAGTCGGGCATTATGCCGAGTCAGGATCCTTGGAAAAGCCAGGAGTTTCTGCCAATAAATTGGCGTACAGCCATCCTTGGCAAGCGATATATATAGATAAGAACAGCCCCAACTGTGGCCTGGGATGATGTGTTTAGGTTGCGCGGCGAGAGCAAAGTAACTGATCGTAAAAAGCGCTTATAAAAAGAAGCTGAATAGGCGACAGCATTTCCCTTCATTTCCTGCGTATCGCAGAAATTGTGGGAAAAACCGAAGAACAACGAAAATAATGGTTACTCCTCACGGGATCACAGGTGATACGCCAAGACTTGGCTCAAACTTTTCCTGAATCCTTGTTCGGCTGTGCGTGAAATTTGGATAGATTTTTTTTCGCCAACCAAGATGCTCGGTTTTGACCAGGAGTTGAAGCTCGAAGTCTCTGGTTTACAGGCCATTGCGAGTCAAGAACGCCTGCCAGGCTCTGTTTGTATTTGCCCTCTCACGCCGCCCATTGTTTTGAATCTTAAGCTTTCAAATCAATCTCCCCTTTTCCGATCCTTATCAATTTATCGCGGACTCTCGTGCCCAGGCGCCAGGATCATAGCCACAAAGCTTGGCAGTGGAGCTTCCGGCCGATGATGTGCTGTCGATCGCCGTCTTGGCCGGCCCTGGCTTAAGTGGAACGGGACCGAACGGGACCCAGCAGGTGGGCGGCATGTGTTCAACGCCTTTGCCAGGGGCCGGGCATATGGCGCTGGTCGGCAACGTTATTCGATCGGGACGAAACCTTGGAAGAAAGTTAACTTTCTCAACCCAGGACCATGCATTGGCCAGTCAGATCAAAGAATCTTGGCAGCAGCTTGCACCTGTGATTTGTATGAGTGTAAGTTTTGCAAAGATGAACTTCACACCAAGCTTGGTGGAGCAGTTCTTCAAAGTCTCCAGGCGGGAGCTACTCTAGACCATCGTCAGGCCCAGACCCCAGAGCTTCGGTGCCCAGCGAATTGCTGCCCTAACCAGCCCCTGATTCTGGATATGAAGACAAGATTGCGTGTTAATTGGCTAGTGGAAGCCAAGACACGGGCGCTTTCAAATGGCGAGACTCGATACTGAGCATGAGTCGATAGATCCCGCGGTTCACGGTCCCCTAGCTACACTGCTTGGCAAGCAGGCAGCATTGTAACAAAATATCAGCCATCTTCATTGCCCATTGCAGAGCGCGCACCGTCTCAGAGTTACTCCGACTCGCCTCTTAATGAACGGTTTTAGGAGGGACGACAGTAACTCCGAAGGAACCCCCACTCTATAGGCTCTGAAGGTCGAGATCATGGGCGAAGAGGAGAAAAGCTTCGAGCGTGGGAATTATCGCTGAGGATATGGAAGGTCTGTAAGCCAATGAGCAAGACCAGGATTGTGATGATTTTCGATGTGGGACGTGGATGTTGCAAAGAAACTCGGTTCCTAGGCGAAGGTGAAGAGACCGACCGAGGCCAGTGATGAGGAAGGCTCAAGCCATGTGACTCCTCACGTTACCTTTGGCAACTCCCAACTTCGAGTCTCGAGTCTTCTAGATCTGTTCCGGTCCTCCATGTCCTGTAAGTCTCCTCGGACTCTTGTTGCATCGGGCCGAAACAGCCAAAAGGAACCAGCCGAGATTCCGATCTGTCCGGCCAATTTCTTGAGAGTTGAAACTAAAACTAACCACCCCTGTCGAGTCCAGATCCACTTTCCTGACGCTGTCTTTGTATCTTTTAACCAACCGCAGGACTACGTGTACGGTATTGCCATCTCAACTCTGCCGAGCTTGGGTGGAGGAACAACAGCACGATAACAGGCTCTATACATCAACCCAGCCTCAAAACACCCGATGGCTGGAACGGTCGTCTGCCACAATGGCCCACTCCTATGGAGTACTCAGTACACCCGGTATACAAAGCACGATGGCATCACAGCTTGCTCATTGAAGACCAATGGCGCAGATCCCTACTCCACTCCTCCTTATAGGCATCAGAATTAGCCACCCACACACTTGGACAAGTGCCGTTCTCAACTTCAGAAACCTATGGGACTATCTTCTGTTGTGTTATGCTGGAAAATCACCGCTAATATCATTCAGTTTCGGCGTGCGGAGTCTCCAGACGATGTGTGATGGAGACTCGAGCTCTTTTCTGGGCCCGCGGTTACGACAGTCTTGGTTGGACCCGACTATCGAAAATGAGCAGCCGCAAAGACACGGCGGCCCAAGGACCATTGCCCTATGATGATCCGATATGCAGACGATTGAGCATAATGCCTCCTCCTGGTGGGGTTTGCCCAGAGCCGGTGATTTCTTTGGTTTGATCGACGCGCTTGTCCTGGCAACTCATGTACATTGTTGGTCCGCTTGCGCCTTTACATTTCAAATTCTGAGCCTTTTACCCTTTTGGGTTATTTTGGATTGCGTACTACTCCCTTCTCTGTAACCTTCTTGACGCTGCGCCTCTGCATGCCTACGTTGGCCTTGCTTCCATCTTCCACTGCTTCAAATCTGGATTCCCCAACATAAATGCTCTTCACTCCTACACGCCTCTCGTTACTGTCACTCATTATTATACAGCATTTCCTTTCTTATCATAGATCTCCTTTTGCATTCTTCAATAGATCTCCAGCCTGTCTTCTAGCCACTTCTGTCAATGCTCCACAGCCTTCATCGATTTCAGCCATAATGTTCGACAACACACCTTTCCCAGAGTCTCCCCGGTCTGAGACGACCACACTTGATATGGAGTTGAAGAAACCTACCAAGCTCAGCATCCGCGAAAGGTTACGACACTTCACATGGGCATGGTACACTCTGACCATGAGCACTGGAGGGCTGGCTCTCCTCATTGGGAACCAGCCCAACAGATTCAAGGGGGTAGACCAAATCGGCGTGGCAGTGTACATTATCGACCTTATCCTCTTTGCCTTCGTTTGCTCTCTTATGTCCCTGAGATTTATCCTCCACGGGGGGCTCCTCGACTCCCTCCGCCATGAGAGAGAGGGCCTCTTCTTCCCGACCTTTTGGCTCTCCATCGCAACCATCATCTCCGGTCTATACCGTTACTTTGGCGAAGATGCTGCAGACTCCTTTGTGATAGCCCTCGAAGTCCTCTTCTGGGTCTATTGTGCCTGCACCCTCACTCTCGCGGTTGTCCAATACTACTTCCTCTTCTCCTCTCACTCATACAACCTCCAGACTATGATGCCATCCTGGATCCTTCCAATCTTCCCCGTCATGCTCAGTGGCACCATCGCCTCGGTCATTGCCGAGCAACAGCCAGCCCGTTCCGCCGTCCCCATAGTCTGCGCCGGTATCACATTCCAAGGTCTCGGATTCTCAGTCAGCTTTATCATGTACTCGCACTATATTGGCCGACTTATGCAATCGGGCCTCCCATGTCGCGAACACAGACCGGGAATGTTTATTTGCGTTGGGCCTCCGGCATTCACAGCGCTTGCCCTCGTCGGAATGACCGCCGGTCTTCCCGAAGAATTCAAGATCCTGGAGGACCAGTACGCCATCGAGGACGCCCGCATCATGACCCTCTTCGCCGTAAGCTGCGCGGCATTTCTCTGGGGACTTAGTCTGTGGTTCTTCTGCGTCGCTGCCATTGCTGTCATCAAGTCGCCACCCACTTCCTTCCATCTCAGCTGGTGGGCTATGGTATTCCCCAACACCGGGTTCACACTTGCGACCATTACTCTAGGAAACTGGCTCAACAGCCCTGGAATCAAAGGCGTCGCCAGCGCAATGTCCGTGTGTATTGTGTGCATGTTCATATTCGTTTTCGTGAGCCACATCCGGGCCGTTATCCGACAGGACATCATGTACCCGGGCAAGGACGAGGATGTTTCCGACTAAATAACCCACTATCAATCTCATCTTCGAGGCCGTTCTAGTTTCGCTACCACGACTTTTCGATTTACTACATACACTGTTTATTCGACGCTTGCTTTTCACCTCTGATTCACATTATCTTGTCACTTCCCTTCTCCACAACCCCTTGCATTCGATTCTAATCACCTGCAGCGAGTTCATCACCTTTCTGACTCTGTTTCCATTATTTTCTTCTTTCTCTTCTCCATCTCCCACCGTTTGTCAGAATTGCCAATTGATCTAATTTGCTTTGCTGTAGCACTTTTGGGCGTTAAAAAAGGGTTGCGTTGCACATCGTGTCCTCCCGGGATGGTTTCCGGGTTTCCTAGAATGTGATGATCGGCGTTGGGGATTTGCATCCTTATTGTTTCAGCAGCTCTGCGTTGCATCGGCGCTTCTTTGTTTGGATTGTCGATTCGCCTCCATGTGGATCACTTGCTTATTTGCTTGTTTGCTTCGGGACACCGGGATAGAAAGTATAGAATTATAGAATGGACATAGAATGCCTTGGAAGAATACCAAGAACAAAAGAAGGAAAAAGAACAAAAAAACCAGAAAAGCAGAAAATGAAACAAAAAGGGACCTCGATATCCCTTTTTCGTTTTCCGTCATTGGACACAATAAACTAGGGTTGCGGTTAGGCTCCGTAGTTCTGGCTGTGGTGTTTACTCCATCCATTAGTTCTACTAGTTTCATGGCGGGAGTGGGGGAGGCGTACGTGTCGTCGACTGAAACCATTGGCGCCACTCAACTTTGTTTTGCGAGCTTATCTTTGCACTTGTTTCAGGGATGACACTTGCTGATTACGCAGTGTGCTTCGAGACTCCGTACTATGTCGCTATCTACTTTGATATACCCCGTGGGCCCCGTAGTAGCTACCCCGTACTTTTGACTATAGCTTGGCGGCGCATAAGGTCGCTCGCTGTTAAGGTAAGTATGCCGATTTCCTCGTTCGAGGTCTTCTACTCCGTACGGTAGTATGGTATACTATTTGAAAAGAGATGTTCATTCTCTGCGATGACTACGTGTATACTTGCAAGGTGGAGGAGCACATCGACGAGACCGATGAACAATGACATTGACACCAACATGCATACATGAAACCGTTCCCTCTCAATCCACTTCCCAACAAGAGAAACATGATAACAGCGAGCTCCGTACACTGAATCCCCCTTTCCCTCGACATGTCTTTGATCCCTTGCCCCACAAAGCGATCTATTTACATGAGGATGAATCGATGTGGAAGTGTGCTATATATGACCTTGTAAGTAAAATTGCTTCGTAGAACTAGCAGGTCACTTACAAAGGAGGGAAATGTCATTCGCTTCACTGCAGATGGCCTTTTTTTTTAGCCAGCCTAGTGGAGACATGCGTTATAATAGGATTCCAACGATATATGAGAAGGAGAGAAGAGTACTCACAAGCTCTGTCGCTTAATGGGCCTGCCATCAGGCAGCTACTACACGGCGTGACATTAAATCTGGTCCGATACATGAAATGATCCAGGTTGCGATGTGATCTGTCCGACAAGGTCAGTAAGCTGGAGAAGGTCACGTAAGATCAAGGCAAGGGCGGAATGTCTGACCTGTCTTCTAAGCTATCCTAGCGAGGCCGGCGGTGCGGACGGATTGTTTTTAGCCAGCCTATATACCATTAGTTATACAGCAAAGTAGAAAGTCAACTTGGTACACTCACAAGCTCTGTCACTTACTGGGCTGGCCCGCGGAGCCTGGCAAGGAGGGAAGAAAAAGGTATACCCATATAGATGCATGCGTGTACGCTGTTCAAAGCTATCTAGAAGGCCAGTCAGCAAAAGAAAGTCAGGCGAGCAGTGACGTGGGTATCTTACTTGGTATCTATGCTACCATAGCAAGGCCGGCAGTGCAGACAAATTGTTTTTAGCTAGCCTAAGTACTGTTAGTTGCGTAGCAAGGTAAGAAGTCAAGTTAATTTACTTACAAGCTCTGTCACTTACTGGACTGGTCCGCGGAGCCTGGCAAGGAGGGAACACATGTACATTGTTCATAGCTATCTGAAAGGCCAGTCAAATGGAGAAGGTCAAGTAAGCAATGGCATGGGATATCTTACTTGGTGTATATGCTATGCTGGCTAGGCCGGCGATGCGGAGGCATATTGTTTTTAGCCAGCCTGTAAATAGTTAGCCATAAAATAAGGTAGAAGATGAAGTTAATTTGCATACAAGCTCTGTCACTTACTGGGCTGCTCCGCGAAGCCAGGCAAGGAGGGAAAGAGAAGCAGGAAGATCTTATATATGTAAGCGTGTTGACCGAAGCTAGCCATTAGGTTGTTTAGCCAAAGAAGGTCAAGTAAGAGTCAGATAGATGACTAACTTGTTTTCTTTGTTATCCCAGCGAGGCCGGCGGTGCGGACAGATTGTTTTTAGCCAGCCTATATATGGATCGTTAGCTATGTAGAGCATCAAGGTGGAACGTCAGGGTAGTTCGTTCACATACAAGCTCTGTCACTTACTGGGCTGGCCCACGGAGCCTGGCAAGGAGGGAATGTATAAATGCATGTCGTCCGAAGCTATCTAATCAAGTAAGCTGAAGAAGGACAAGAGTTGGGTGAGATGTCCGACTTGTTGTATCTGTCAGCGTAGCTAGGCCGGCGGTGCAGATGGATTGTTTTTAGCCAGCCTGTAAATTCTTAGTACACCATACTAAAGAATTCATATGGAGTAGTCCGTTCACTTACAAGCTCTGTCACTTACTGGGCTGGTCCGCGGAGCCAGGCAAGGAGGGAAGAAAGAAGAGACGTTTATATATAGGCTTGTTGTCTGAAGCTATCTAAGTAGGTCAGTAAGCTAAGAAAGGCCAAAAATGTGATGGGATGATATCTAACCTGGTGTAAAGACTATCTTTCTAGGCCGGCAATGCAGACAGATTTTTTTTAGCCAGCCTGCACATTGTTAGAAACCATACTGCATGAATTATATGAAGTAGTTGGTTCACTTACAAGCTCTGTCACTTACTGGGCTGGTCTGCGGAGCTCAGGCAAGGAGGGAAGATAGAATGGTTTGTAACCATCTACCAAAGCCAAGCGGACGATTTTTTTTAGCCAGCCTGTCCAATGTCAGTACTGAACAGATTCAAAACCTGAGTCGGTTACTTACAAGCTCTGTCACTTACTGGGCTTGCCCGCGAGGCTAGACGAGGAGGAGGAGATGTTTGTATGTTGTTCGAAGCTATCTAAAAGAATGGCAGAGCGGACAATGCTTTTTAGCCAGCCTATACAAAGTTAGCATGTGACCGAATGGAGAGTTGACAGTCACTCACAAGCTCTGTCACTTCGCTGGACTAGTCCGCAAAGCCAGGCGAAGAGGGAGGAAAGATGCCAAAAGGGTCGATCGAAGCCACGAGGGGAGGACCACGATGAGGTAGACAAGCGGGCAATTGCTTTTAGCCGACCTGTACACTGTCAAAACGTAACTGAACCAAGTAGTGTGTCTGATATCACTCACAAGCTCTGTCGCTTACTGGGAGTGCCCGCAGTGCCAGGCGAGGAAGAGGAGCAGCAGAAGAGGAAGGAGAAGAATATGAGGTAGGCAGGCGATTGGACGAGTTTTTTTAGCCAGCCTGCACATTGTCAGAATGTAACAGCGTGGAGCAGTTCGATCGGCACCACTTACAAGCTCTGTCACTTACTGGGCCTGTCCAATCTGAAGTTGCGAACGAGTTTTTTTAGCCAGCCTGGATGGACATCGTTAGTAGAGGAAGATAGCAAGGGGATGGAGAGTGTAACTCACAAGCTCTGTCACTTACTGGGCCTGTTCGCAATGCCAGGAAGTGGGAGGAAAGGAGTGCTACGATGCTACGCTGCGATGGACAGGTGGATGTAGAGGAGAGAAGGACGGAGGACGGATCTAGGGGCTGAGCTTGACTATATACCCAAGAATCGCAATGGCATGCTAGACCGGTATAATGAGTACGCAGCGTGCTACGTATAGCGATTGGAACGTACCATGTTTCCGAAGATTACCCCTTGATGTCGCGATATGTTGGTGTTGTTTGTCACTGTAGCCTAGCCCCCCTGGCTGGGAGAGTCAACACCCAGCTAAAATGAGAACCAAAAAAAGCGATTGAGCAAGCAATGAGCACAGATTTTGGTAGACACCACCGATGCGAAAAGAACCCACTCTTCACTACCCATCTTCCCTATTAAAAAAGACTTGGATCGCTGGTCAAAGGAGTAAACTCGCTCTAAGCAGCAGCGGGGGGAGACGACCTCGGACTCGGAGCCTAGCCCTACTTTGCTGCCCTCCCAACTTTGAGTGGTCAGGAAGGAACGATAAGCATTAAGTTAAGGTTAGCAAGGGGGGTGGTTGCCTATCAGATGCATGCGCGGGCCAATGAAAGTGCTGATGGTCCACACGGAAGTGACGTCATACATCATGAACTCGGCCGGTAGGCCTCATCCTGTCCCGAACGGGAAGTCGCCACCCCCTCTCGGCCCTTCAACCTAACGCCGACACGATGGTGCGATATGGTGCAATTTAATCCCTTGATTCGCGATGATTATTGCACGGTAGATGCCTGTCAACATGACGTTAATCGTTTCGGCTCTCCTCTTCATATTCTCTTCGCTGCCGCCTGTCTTCTGCTCACATTCTCCCTTCCCTCTACATGCTCTCTATGCATGATAGATCCTCCCTCTGCTTCTCCCCATGCTTGTAGACATCTCTGCTCAGCAACGTGAGCAGGCCCAGTAAGTGACAGAGCTTGTGAGTATCTTCCTTCAATATTTTCTGCAATCAGCTACTAACGAGCTCGACAGGCTGGCTAAAAACAATCGGCTCACACCGGGGACAGCGTCTCTAGGGACATGCTCATGTGGGTTGCTTGCTTCTCCCTGGAGATGAGACGGGGGCTAATCATGCATATAGGGACTTGAAAACCCAACTTGTCCGCTATCTATATGACATGTCTCCCTTTCTCTTGTCTATTCCCTCTCTTCCCCCTCTTCGACGTGAGTCGGTCCAGTGAAGTGACCGAGCTAGTAAGTGTTCCTCCCTAGTGATGAAGAGAGGGTGCTTACCTTTCACGCACTAGGCTGGCTAAAAACAAACCACCTCACGTTCGATGGTGGCTCCCTATGGGACATGCTTCTGTGAGTGTCAGTCCTGTTGGCGGTGTCGATGCGAGTACTGACGTGGCTATTAGGATGAGGATAAACCAACTCATCACTACACCAACCCCCTCCAAGCATGCGTCCGCCTCGCAAGCCTGCCCAGTGAAGTGACAGTGCTTTGTGAGTTGACCTGATGTATGATTGTATGACATTGAGATGCTGATGCTACTATAGGCTGGCTAAAAACAATCTGCTTGCACTGCGGACTGGCTCCCAATAGGATTTCGATATGTGGGTGCCTCTCTTCAGATGGACATGAGTGTGTGCTGACTTGACCTTAGGGGAAAAAAAACATACTATTCCCTCTTCTCGTCTACTGTCATCTTCCTCTGCTTCTTCTTTTCTCTCTTACCTAGCAACGTGGGCCAGCCCAGTAAGTGACAGAGCTTGTGAGTATCTTCTTTTCCTGCTTGCGTAGATGAGATACTGATGAAGTTAATAGGCTGGCTAAAAAAACTTGCCCATGTTGCAGGTCGGTGTGCCCGGGTGAACAAAAAGCAATGTAAGTTTTGAGAGATCTGGCTTGTAGACAGACTAATATGGATTATAGCGAGTTGGACTGTGTGTTTCGGGATTTGGATTGAGGATTGGATACAACTGTCCCTTGACATCGTCCTTTGATTCACCGTCTTGTATATAGTGTCATGGGTGATAGGGGGTTGTTTGTACGTTCTACTGTGTTTGGCATGTTACGGTGGTACGGAAGGGCATGGAAGAATGAAGTGGAAGAAAGTATTTTGAGTTGTATGCGTCAGGATGCAAAAAGCTCCTATTGATGTTTCATGTAAGTAGTCTAAGGCCAAGCGGCGATTCCAATATCATTGCAAAGGCCGAACACGTTGGGTATCACATAATGTAGCAACATGGAAACTGGTAAAGAACGCCATAATCTGTCCATGAGAAAGAGATTCGGAGAGTCGTCGCCCGTATAGAACCATCACTCTAGATTAACCGCGCTCAGCGAGAGTTGCCCGAGGAGCAGAGGCGAGCTAAGCGATCATGGCTTGCTGGGCCAGTGGGGTACGGCCTAGCGGCAATCGCAGCACTAGGACTGGTCGAGTTGAGCGTCTTCAGCAGATATAGAAATTGTTGACAAGAAGGTTCCGGCTGCGCGGGACGATCCGTGTCCCGTGCGAATATTCGGATTTTGACCGTGCGGCAGACGCTGAATGGAAGTTTCGGTATCGTGACCACCTGTTTGCCCAATGAATGAAACATGGTAGCAAGGACCGAGCGACGGCCGCAGCGTGCAGTTGATTCGAGTTGGCGGAAGAATCATGCTACCTTACGTCCGACATTGCCAATACCGCGCCCAACAACGCTGACAATGATATCTCCGGTCTTTTCCTCACCAGAGGATGCATCTCTGAGGCCCCAACCCGGCGCGCCGAACTTGACCAAGTCTCTTGCCAACTGGATGGCGCTCTCGTCACCGACGACATCACGGCCGACCTGAAGACGCCCAACATCCTCAGAGCCCATTGTCATCAATCCGATCATAATGGGGAAGGCCGCGGAAGGGACACAGCCGCCCTTTGAGATCGTCTCGAGTAACTGATACGCGCACTGCTTTCCAATATCCTCGGGTGGCTGACCACCGCTAGGCGGCGAAGCCACGTCGGCGGAGAACAGGCAGCCGGTTGAGGACTCTGCGACTAGGGACAGACCGAAGCCGAGACCGATCTTCTTCTTCGCCGACGGGTTATTTCTGTCGTTGGCTGGGACAAGCGGAGCGGAGGAGATGTCCGAGAAGACGTACGTATCCGGGACGAGCGGGTTGAGAATACCGCGGGCAATATCGATCATTCGAGCGTTATTTGATGCAGAGACACCGACGGAATAGGCGACACCACGGATGCGCTTGATCTTGCCGGCGTTCATGAGATGCAGTGTTTTGGGAAGGCGGACCTGGTGACCAAAGACGAGTTGGACTTCACCACCGCCTCCTCGTCCGTTGGGGCCAGGGTTGGATCGTTTGAGAACACGCAGCTCGATGTTGTTGAAGATGCCGAATTGGTTAAAGAGCGGCAGGATTGCTGTGCGGACACTGTCGACGGACATGTCACCCGTGGGCGTCGAGGATGTAATCACACCGGGGCCGGTGAAGAGAACCTTGATCGGGGCCTTGGAGAACGGTGCCATGAGGCAGAGAGGGAGGAGGAAGTAGCTCACGCCGCGGGTGCATCCAGCAGGGATCTCATGCCTGATCACACCGCCGCTGCTTGAACCGGCGCCAGCAGAGCTTCCTGTGATGAGACCGGGCTTGTAGACGAGGATCGTACCAGTGTACGAGATTTCCATTTGCGAGCCATTGGTGACGGATTCGAGAAGACGGAGAAAGGAGATTTCATGCGGTGCCAGACCCGGATTTGTAGGCGAAGACGGACGAATTTGCGAGATGTGGACTGTTCGGCCGGTCAAGGTCGAGAAGACGAGGCGGTAGACAAAATTCTTGTGGGAGGTTAGCCGGATGGGAGGCTGGGATGTTGTAGCCATGGCTGCTCAATTATAGCGAACGATTGTCCGACTGCGTTAATCTTTCTGTGTCGCAAGCTTGTTGGTCGATACTGCCAAAAATTCGAGGACTAAGAAAATCTTCCGGAGAGGAATATTTTCCGTTCCGTCGCCGGACTTAAGATCGGACTATCTCCGGCTCGTTGTATGATTCATGAGACACCGAGAAAGATTATCCAACAAAACAATTGCGGTTCAAGGAAAGGAAACACCGAGCTCGCCATATATTTGACACTACTAACGCAATGCTTCCCCCGGCCCTGAACATCCCCAAATGGTATCTGCCTCATTCATCTATAATCTGACGAATTTCACTCTCTCCGAATTACCCCTCCCCCGCCCTGGCTACCTCAAATACTAACAAACAAAATCACAGGCTCGAAGCCAACTCCCACCTCCTCCAACCCCCGGTAAACAACTACTGCGTCTACCACCCGTCCTCTTCCGCAACCTCTGGCTACACAGTGATGATAGTTGGCGGCCCCAACGCCCGCACCGACTACCACATCAACACAACCCCCGAGTTCTTCTACCAGTACCGGGGCTCGATGCTCCTTAAGACTGTCGATACCTCCGTCATCCCGCACGCCTTTCAGGATATTCCCATCCACGAGGGGTCGCTGTTCCTCCTCCCCGCGAACACGCCGCATTCGCCCGTGCGGTTCAAAGATACGGTAGGAGTCGTGTTCGAGCAACCGAGGCCGGAAGAGGCGGTGGATACAATGCGGTGGTACTGTAAGGGGTGTGGGGAGGTGGTGTGGGAGAAGAGGTTTGTATGCACGGACTTGGGGACGCAGGTGAAGGAGGTCGTGGAGGAGTTTGCGGGGGATGAGGGAAAGAGGACGTGTAAGGCTTGCAGGACAGTTGCGGAGGCAAAGTATAAGGAGGGGGAGATTGTGCAGCCGCCAAGGTTTCCCGAGTAGATGATGGTTGCTTAGGTGCATGCAGTATGATGGACGAGATGTATTTTAGTGGATGGAGCTTATCAAGATATTTCGTACCTTGTTTGAAAGCGCCCACGGATTGAGAGATTGGATTTGTATTATTCAAATTATGGTGCACAATGGCTGGTAGTAAGATAAGGTGGCCTGGTCAGGCTTTAAGAAGAGCGAGAAGAATGAGATGAGTGCCCGGGGGAAGCAGCCCGTGGTAAACGGGATCGACGAAGACAGACAATGAGACAAGTGAAAAAGAGATGAGTATTAACACAAAACATCCATGAAGTGGAACCCGAGTGCAGCGCAAACTTGCTTCATCTGGTATATGGAAATGACAACCTGCCAAAAGCAAACCATATAATAGAACAGGGGTATGGGTAGAGTCATTCGAGCCAACTAATGAATGGAGAAAGCAGCGTGCACAAGGCACGATTATAAGACGTATAAAAAGAATAATGAGCCCACTAAAGCCAGTTTGGGGGGTAGCCATGTCATGTCACAGATGCGAGAATGTCATTAAGGACCATATCACTGTGTCTCATCATCGATGTCCCAATCACTAGGCAAGCCGTTGATTAGTCGTCGAACGGGCAGTCGATGCTCTCGTGGCCGTCTCGCTCACAGAGGGCACACCACTTCGCCTCGTCAATCACACCGCTGGTCTTGCCTGCGACTGGCGCCATAGAAGATGTCAAGCCAACTCCGCGAAGACCTTCGAGGACAACATCACGACCGGTCTTCTGAGGCGTAGTATTTTGGATTGGAGATGGCGATTCCTTCGGGGCAGTGGTCTCAGGAGTAGAGTGGTGGTCATCCATAGAATCGGTATGGGCAGGCTCTTTTGATTCGCTAGGGGTATTCTTACCCTCCGCGCCGAACATATTGGTGCAGCTTAGAATGTCATGGCCGCCGGTTTCGCAAATCTCACACCAGAGAGAACCGCCATCCTCTGAGCGTCCATCTGATTCGTGCATTGTCTCTAAGCGATGGTGCGAAGAGTCCGAAACACCACGGCGGTGGGAAGAGTAACCTGGGTAAAGGCCATCCTGCTGTGGCTCGTCCTGCCAGTCGCTCGGCACCACGGTCCGATCAGAGAGACGATGAGCATGGTTAACAGTATGTCCGTTGCTGATCTTCCCTGTCGAGTTGGAGGATTTATGCTGGGCATTAGACTGTGTGATGGTCGAGCTGCGATTCCGACTCCCGCCGTTTACCTGCAGTTGATGCAGCTCCCGCTCGAGTTCCTCAATGCGGTAGGTCTTGCGCTCGCTGAGTCGCTCAAACTCCTGGACGCGTTGTTCCAAATCAGCCACATGGTCGGCATTATAATCTGGACGGGCCCCGAAACCGTTCTGTTGCAGCGCATGCAGATCAGGGTCACCCCTGCTCAGGGAATGGATGATCGCTTTCAATCCACGGATTTCATCATCCTTCTGCTCGAGTTCCCTCAAATGCGACTGGGAATCCGGACTCAGGCTCTCCCTCGGCACACCGGAGTTTTCCCGCTCCTTGTTCAGCTCCAGTTTTGTTCGCTCGACCTCCCCTCGTAGGAACTCAACTTCAGCCCTGGCCTCGGCCTCCCCGCGGCGTGCGTCCTCCAGGCCCTCCTCCAGTTCCGAGACTAGCTCTTCCAGCTGTTTGAGTTGCCTTGCAACCGCCTCAACATCCTCGCCACGGTCCTGCAATTCCTTGTTCTGCTGCATGAGCTCGTCAATCCTTTGCTCGTAGACTCGTTCGGTTTCTGATGCTGCCACTTCCAGAGTGTCGAGAGTGCTCCTGAAGTCGGCACGGTGCATGTCAAACTCCATCGTCAACTGGGCAATGCGGTCATTCTTCTCCCGTAGCTGCGCACGGATCGACATCGCGTCTTCCCCCTCCAATTCCTCCATTGTTCGCTGGAAGTCAGCTAGTGTGTTGGCTTGCTCCTCCAGCTGCTTATCTCGATCTAGCAATTGTTTTTCTAGGCCTTTAACCTGATCTTTCAAATCCGATATCTCAGCCCCCATCGAGTTGCGACCGAAATCTGAAGTCCTGGACGACATGTCATCTTCAACGCTGAACCGAGAGGGCGGCCGATCGGAAGCCCGAGATGGAGCTTTGACGGGACTCCGGGCGTACCCATTAGAGCTGGGCGCCTTTGAGGCGGTCGACGGAGTTCGCAGTCCTGACAGACTTAGCTTCGGCGGCGCTGAAACTCGTGGAGATTCTGGTCGGGGAAGAGAGGGGCGTCGCATTCGCGGTGGGCGGGAGATCGAGGGAGGGCCCACGGATTTGCTGAAGTTGATGGGGCGCGATGGGGTCGGAGGGGCATTGGAAGCGGAACGCCTGGTAACGTATTTGTTATTGTTGATAGGGACAA
The DNA here is from genome assembly GCA_025688815.1 of Aspergillus carlsbadensis. Taxonomy (NCBI): domain Eukaryota; kingdom Fungi; phylum Ascomycota; class Eurotiomycetes; order Eurotiales; family Aspergillaceae; genus Aspergillus; species Aspergillus carlsbadensis. The sequence goes on from MU628186.1 coordinate 288,063, forward strand.
AGATGCCGGAGCCCGGCGTGGAGGTCGCAAAGTATTTCCTGCCATCGACATCGCCGCTGTTCTTCCCCCGTTTGGCGTGCTCCTGGGCGAGCTCGATACCCGCGAATCTGCCCGGCTTTCCAGCAACGACGCCTAGAAATTTGACGGTACCGTGCATCCCCCCAGGGACGTTCACGACGTCGCCGACCTGAACTTCGTCCAGGGCCGCCATCGCGAGTCGCAGTTCAGGAAACCTAAGCTGTAAAAAATCCCAGTATTGCCGGGAGGGGTAGAGGCGAAGAGTTAAATGGAGAGGGAACGGGAGGGGGTCGAAGGAAAAGAAAGCGTTCGAAAGGAGAGGAAAAGAAAAGGGATGGCAAAGAAAGTGGAGGCAGCACAAGTGACTGATCAACGACGAGTCATCCTGGAGCTGAATGGCTGAAGACAAGACAACCAGGACAGGCCGGAGAATTTGCGTGCTTCAATGCCCAACAGGACGTGTAAACAAAGGCGCATGCATGAGCTGAGAAGGAGGCAAAAAAAGCAGGGGACTGAAACTCGAGGAAGGCCGACCAAGACCGCATCCAATTGTGATTGGGATCGCAGTGTCGTCATGTACAGGCGCGCTAGGGACTCAACTAAGGCGGGCTAAGAAGGGATTTAAGGGGAGGCCATTGGCTACTCTTATTTTTCTTGTCCTGATGCTTTTTCATGCGTCCTCAAGAGTTCTGATCAACACACGAACCATGGTTACTTGAACCTCGTTTCTCCCCGCAGTCGGGGGCCTATCAGGCTGCCGGGCTCTCAAGCATGACTCGAAGCCAGCCCGCGACAGAGTACGGCCAGATTACTTGATGTTCTCACAGTTCACTCCTCTCGTCTTATCGATTCAGACTCTAGAATTACGGCCCAATCGAGCGTATAGAGTGCAGACCAGCCACGCTTGGAGTCGACATGATCTGCTTGAATATCCTTTACTGCCGGTCGCACAAGGAGCGCCTTTCCCTCATTTGCCGACCCTGGTACGACCTACTAGGAGAAGCCAACGGTCGAACGGTCTTCAAGTGGAATCTCACACTGCGCGAGTGTGATTGAGGCGTGCATTGATCTTCCTCCAGCCTGGAATAAAATCCTGAAGAAATTTTGAAGGACGCGGTTGGGAGCGGGTGGATAGATATACGGTCCACTACTAAGACAAGCAACAAGCGATTGCCTTAAAGATGCAATATTATTGCTCCGATCCTGAAAGCCGGTCAAGGCGCATGCGAATAATGGTCTTTAGATGAATCTGTCATATGTGCCTTGAATGTGGGGAGCTGTCCCACAACCTACTACATAGGGAGCCGGTTCGGTGCACTCTGTAGGATTCTGAATTTTTCGGGATCAAAGCAGTGTCATGATATATATACGTTGTATATTCATGGATGCTCCTAGATTGGTCGCGTTTCTGCTGGGAGGAATTTGGGAGCAACAGTCGGACCAGAGTCCAACAGCTTCCGGCCACCTGTTGTCAGCTCCGCCTCCTCTCCTCTCCGCCTTCCTTTCCGCCCATCCCGTCGCTGGAGTCCACGAGCTTCAAGTGGAGCCTAGCCTGGACAAACATACGTCTTCATCGCAGCTGATAGCTCAAGACAACCCGTTCATCACATTCAATTGACCTCCTGCCGGACGAGACCGTGGGCTTCCAAGCCACTCTTCAACATGGCACAATACTTCTTCGACCTCCTTTACAACTTTACGGATTGCATGTGCTGCTTCCCCAGCTCTCCGCAGCTGAAAATCAATAATCGCAGCTTCAAGATGCTCCGGCTACTTGGTGAGGTGCGAGTTTGTCATTACCTCGAGAGTTTTTTCCCCTGAACTTGGCTGACATTCAACTTTCATCAATAGGGAGGCTTTTCCTACGTATACCTCGTCCAGGACAAATCAACATCAGAACTGTTCGCCCTCAAGAAGATCCAATGTCCCTTCGGCCAAGAATCAGTATCACAGGCGTTGAAGGAAGTGGAAGCGTATAATCTGTTTACATCTGAACCACACGTAATCCATTCGATCGACCACTGCGTCTCAACAGAACCAGGGTCCAAGTTTCGCAACGATGGCGGAGAGGCGGGTTCCAAGACGGTCTACATCCTTCTACCTTACTATCAACGAGGAAATCTTCAAGACGCGATCAATGCAAATCTTGTGAACCATACGCGATTCCCCGAAAAGCGGCTGGTGGTCCTTATCCTCGGGGTTGCGCAGGCGCTGCGTGCGATGCATCAATACCGTGTCAAGAGTGGCTCTGCGCCTACGCGCAAAGCCAAGGCTGTGAGAAGGGAAGGTGAAGAGGCGGATATCGATGCCGCAATGCGCAAAGGCAAGGCCAAGCGACGTGGTAGTCAGCTCGCCGGGGATGAGGATTCAGAGAACGAGCCACTCATGGATGATGAAGTTACTCAGAGCCAGGAGGGTGTACAAGACGGAGCCTTGCGCCCTTACGCCCACCGAGATATCAAGCCTGGTATGACCCCTTAAGTGCGAATTGGTTGACGATGGCTAACCAATGTAGGCAATATTATGATTGATGACGACGGGCAAACGCCTATTCTTATGGACCTCGGATCGCTGGCACCCAGTCCTATAGCCATCACCTCTCGCTCCCTTGCATTGGCCGTTCAAGATACAGCCGCGGAACACAGTACGATGCCATACCGAGCTCCCGAACTCTTTGATGTCAAGACCGGCTCGATTATCGACACAAAAGTTGATATTTGGTCATTGGGCTGCACACTCTACGCCTGTCTGGTGGGAAAAAGCCCATTTGAAGCCCGAAGCGAAGAAACTGGTGGTAGCTTAAGCATGTGTGTGCTTGGAGGCGACTGGCGGTTTCCTGATGAAAAGTCAGGGGCCACCAAGGGGAAGGGCAAAGCTGGGGAGGCACCAACGCAAGACAGCGCGACTGCCATTAGCGCGCCAGTTAAGGATGTTGTCCGTCGGTGCTTGCAGGTTGAACCTGCAGATCGCCCCGACATTGACGAGCTGGTTCAGTTGCTGAAGGACGTTATCAAAGAACTTCCGGAAGATGATGTGGTGGGTTGATTGTGACTAAGGTTTCTTTGGCGCTAGGTTCTATTGTTTCTCGAGCTTTCCACTGTGTATAATCTTGCATGTCTCTAATTCTACTATAACCTTTACGAAGGCAGTTGTGATTACCAAATTGTACATTATGGGGATACTCACAATCTTTGTCTAGACCATGCTCGATGACCATTTGTGCATATTATATACCACCAATCCCTGGCATTTACACCTTAGACTATAAAATAACAAGTCCCACTCATGTCGAACCTCGTTACACGCTGAGTGCTATCTTTTCAAGATGCTCGGGCGATGGGACTAACCTTGGTATGGTGAATGCCTTTCTCCAGTAAACCTACAGGTGTTTTCGTCACTCCCCTTCTCCAACTTTCTCAACCCCAGTGTAATCAGTGCACTGACACCCTTTTCCAACCTGCTAGGCGCAAAAAGGAAATCCTATCCTTACGCGGCGTTTATTCGTCTTGACTATTTGGTCCTCCAAGTCGAGGCCCGCTTTGCTGCTTGATTTCTGATGGAGTCCCGACTAACAGTAGCTATCGGCTTATTTCTCAGCAAGTCATATGGGAAAGATGGATAAAGAAACCATGAACGAGGTACTCTACGCCCTATCGGGGCTTATGACGATATCAGCACGTAAGCCTTGTGATCAGAACAACGCCTTATCCCAAGGCGAGATGGTTGCTATCCCCCGTTTCGCCGCTTACAATGGTTAGGGACCGAGGTTATCAGCGCTTCGCTTTCGAATGCGACGATCGTCAGATACTAACTGATAACAGTTGTGGAGAAGCCCGCCAGCATCTACACTAGGTTGCACAGACGAGCTGATAGTAGCGACTGTGACTCGACAACATTCCAGAACTAGTCCGCGAAAGCTTATCGGAGAATTTATGACAGCATGCAGCCTGCTTATATTGGACGACACCCCCTTGTCATTTCTTCCCGCTGATGGCTCTCGATTCGAAAACACTTCACATGATTTAGTGCGCTGTGTCGATTGCTAGCGAGTGTACGATATGACGCCAGCTATTGATCGGGATGCCGTCCCTGGCACCTTTACTCTTGTAGATACGGAGCATGTCCTTGCAACTCGCCATCTTGACCACGGGGACCGCGATATTGTTCTTGTCCCCGAGCCATCTAGTGATCCAGATGACCCTTTGAATTGGTCACCATATCGGAAGCTCCTGTCTACCGTTTGTGCTAGTGTGTAAGTTGGCAACCCTGAACATGCAGACGCAAGCTAACTGCTTCATAGCTACACATTATTCGCTGGCATCGCGTGTGCGAACGTCTACTCGGTCCTCGTACAGCTGTCCGAAGAAACTGGAGTCTCCGTCAGTACCCTAAACGAGGGAACCGGGTATATGTTCCTGCTAGCGGGCTGGGGTTTGCTGTTCTGGCAGCCCTTTGCGCTGCAGTATGGAAAGCGGATGACCTATATAATCTCACTGGCCGGAATGCTGGTAAGCTGCACTTCTGATAAGATATGCCTAGTCTAACATGACTATCAGGGCACTGCCGTTTGGGGGTACGCCTACACTCTCACAATCATGATTCGCTGCCGCTCATGACTTGATAGACCGTATGTACGCAGTAACGGAGAATGGATCGCAAGAAGTATCCTTACAGGGTTCTTCCTGGCTCCCATAGAAGCCCTACCAGAAGTTTCCGTCACGGATGTGGTAGGTCGAAACGCTCAGCTACTCGATGCCAGTTAACCTTGCCAGTACTTTACGCATGAGCGCGGAACATACATGGGGCTATATGCCTTTTTCCTAGCCGGTAGCAACTATTTTGCCCCCGTTATATGTGGTTTCATCGCCGAGTACCAGGGATGGGAATGGGTCTTTTACTGGCCAGCCATATTCTGTGGTGCTGCTATGGTGTTTCTCTTTTTCTTCATGGAAGAGACCAACTATGTGCGCAAGATGCCTTCTATGTCCGAGCCCGCAGCAGCATCTACCGAAGCAGCCGATCAAGAGGGAGAGAAAAAAACATTGTCTGCAAATGCGTCTAGCCAGAGTCATCCCGAGGTTGGCGTGGTCTATAGTAAGAAGACATATCTCCAGAAACTCTCTATCTTGGGACCGCGGCAGGCGAGAAACAACATGTTACGGCGCGCATGGCAGACAGTCTATTATCTGAGCTGGCCGGTGATATTTTATGCTGGGTACGTCTACTCAAACCACGGAACCATGAGGATAAAGAACACTGACCCTTGCAGTTTCTCGTACGGCTCTTACCTCATCTGGTTCAACGTCTTGAATGGGACTGCGTCCCTGATCCTGGGTTCAGCTCCTTATAACTTTAGGTATGCTTAACCCTAAATAACGACGAGCAGCTCGCTAAAACCTCAGCGCATCAATTGTTGGCCTCAGCTACCTGGCATGCTGCCTTGGCGTCATCCTTGGGTGAGTGAGGCTTCCTATACCTCAAGCGCAGCTAACAAAGCAGATCTCTTTTCACCGGTCGATTTAGCGACTGGCTGACCATTAAACTCGCCCGGCGGAATGGAGGAATCATGGAGGCCGAGCACCGCCTCTGGCCGTTTAGTCTTTGCCTGATCCTTGTTCCTGGCTCGCTCCTCCTGTGGGGTGTCGGCGCAGCGCACGGCGTTCACTGGTTTGGTCTCCTCGTTGCTATGTGTTTACTGGCGATGACGAACACCTGCGGAGTGACATTGAGCGTCAATTATCTGGTCGACAGCTATCGCGAATTGAGCGGAGACGCAATGGCGACCGTGATTCTAGTGCGGAATACCATGTCGTTTGCGATGGGTTACGGGTACGCCTCCGTCATTCAGATGTCTCGAAATCCGCTGATTGGTGCTATCGCTAACTTTGTGTCTTTGTTTGATCCCTAGGATAACACCCTGGGTACAAGATCTTGGGTACCAAAATTGCTTCGTCTCGGCCGCCTTTGTTGGTTTGGCTTGCTCGCTTGTTTTTCTGGCGATGGTCAAGTGGGGGAAGACATTCCGGGTCCGGAGCCGAACCAAGTACTGGAGGATTGTAGTGGAGAACTGGGAAAAGGGAATGGGGCATTAAGCTTCGACTGGCTACCTTATCGGCGATAAACGCTCGGGTACTGAAACTGTCATGTCTGAAGCTATCCAAGTATAATTTGCGCACACAGCATGCACTTATGCTCATGTCTAGTCTCATATCTCCAAATCTGCCTTGTCTTTCGAGTTCCCCCCTCTTTATCTCTCCGGGACGCATGTCTCAGACATTTCTCTCTCAAGAAATTTGGGGGCCAAAACCACGAGAAAAACAACCTTAAATACCGGACGAACAACTCAATCGACTCGACGCCATGTTGTTCATCGCGGAGGAAGTTCCTAGTTGGGAGATTAAAGAGGCGATCCTGGCGGCCATGTGCACAAATCCGGCTGCGCTTCCGATCACATCTTCTTCAAAGTTCAAACTTCATCCTAAGACAAGCGGGATGGAGCGCCATAGCCAAGCCGACAAGGGCGAGATGGACCGAGAGATTGCTCAGTATACAAATCATTCAACTGTCTTATCAATGCTCAGACATATACATATACTCCGTACATCATTCAAGCCACCCAACATGCCAACACCAGCCATCGAAGAGAAATTCCCCCCGTCGGACCCCAATCTCGCCGAGCACCGTATCCATCCGCCCTCTCAGCCACGCTCGGGTCATTGCTTGTACCGCCTCTCAACCGCTGCATCGCTGCATACTGCCTAAATAGACCTCATAGGCTTATTACGGAGTAGTCCCTGATGACTCTTGTCTTCAGCCTTACAATCCTGGCCCCCTTGGCACTTCCCTGACTCGCTACCGCCGGTATCCGCTGAATGGTCTGTGTTCACCCGGTTTCAGCCCTCGCGGAGATTATCATTTTGCATAGCCACGCGCGCAGCGTTATCTCCGGTCTATTGAAGCTCTAAATAACGTTGCAATTCCCCGTCACAAATCATTGTTTCACGGCAGGCGGGTAGTTGTTCAAGATGGTTGGTGTACCTGGTCGATCGAAAGCGTGTGTAACTTGTCTGAAGAGGAAGAAGAGGGTATGACGCTTACTCCTTTACTGATCCTTTTAATCGAACATGTCTAACCACATCGTAGTGTGACTTGGAAAAGCCATTTTGCGGAACATGTCGCAAGGCCCGTGTCGAGTGCGGGGGGTATCACCGCCCCCGTATCTTCATCAACAACACCATGGAGGACCACAACAAGCAGCTCACCAAGAAAGAGCGCGGCGCAAGTACAAGCACGAGCATAAGTCGCAGCAACGACAGCAGCGACACAGACAGCAGCCGCTCCGCACCAAGCGGCCAAAGCGACGTTGCGCTACTCATGTCCCTCGCACGAACCGCCTACCAAACGAAATACATGGATCTGTGGTGGCAACTATATTTACCAAATGGACAACGGCTTTCGAAGGTTGTTGCTAGCAATGCGATGGGCGGATGGCTTGATGCGGTGCACGAGATGAACTTTAGGGAGCCTGTTCTTGAGAAGGCGCTTGTGGCCATCTCGGTTACGGCTGTGGGGAAGCAGGAGGGAGACCCGTTTCTGAAAGAGGAGGGGAGGAGGCTCTATGGGAGAGCGCTGCAGAGTATGACTGTTGCGATGAAGGATCCGAAGAGGGCGACGAGTGACAGTATCTTGACAGCGGTGCGGTTGTTCAGCTTTTACGAGGTTAGTTTCCTTGACCTTTTTGGAAGTTCGGTCATTCTAATCCTGGAGACAGTCTTTGTTCGGCCAGAGCGAGAATACGCCGGAGCAGGCGATAAGCTGGCAGGTACATAATGCTGGCGACCTTGCGCTTGTTGCGTCTAGATCTCCATACTCTTTCATCTCGGGCTATTCACACCAGCTTTTCTGCGATGGGCGAACACACCTTGTAAGAGTCCCTTTGAAGCCCTAGACGATCTCAAACTAATGTTCCAGACAATGTCCTGCCTTCGCCGCCGAAAACGCCTCTTCCTTATAGATCCTGAGTGGAAAACGATCCCCTGGCTCAAAAGCGCGAAGACCCCACGCGACCACTTAATTGACGTGATCATGGACATGACCGCGCTCTTTGAGGACACTGACAAGATGAAAGCCTGCCTCGACCCACTGAAGAAAGAAATCCTCCGCCAACAACTAATCGATGGTTTCCTGGCTCTCAAGCACGGCCTACTCACCTGGCAAACCCTCCACGCCCCCGACTACCACCCTCCCATGAACTCCGACGACCTGCCCGACCAAGTCAGCCCAGAAGACCTCACAGGTGCCCACCTCATGACCCTTTTCTGGGCAACCTCCATCGTCGCCTGCAGTAACCTGGATTCCCTTTGTGCGCCTGATGGCGCCGGGTATCAGATCGATTGGGACCTCGACGAGTTCTGCGGAAATATTGTCCGAACCCTGCCGTTTTTTTGCCGCCAATCTTTGGGGCTATACAGGCAGCATATCGCGGTCTACCCGACGACTGTGGCGCTGCGCTATATATGCGCTGTTGGAGCGAGTCGGCTTGTCGACGAGAGGCGGATTCTGGCGGATAGCTTATATAGCCCGGCGCTTGCGGGGGTGAGGCATTTTGTTGTCAGTATGAATGATAGTTCGCCGGTGGATTTTTTGAAGTAGCCACCATCAGCCTTTGTGTTTTTGATTTTGTTCTGTCCGGACTAGGCTTTATACCCACACCAGAATCAACTGCATTTCCTCTTTACCTCAGTACTCAATCTAGATATCACTCCACAAGCCTAATAAACCCCTCCTCATCATGCGCGATTTCCCTCATCTTAACATTCCTCAGATGACTCACCCCCTTGGAGATTTCACAATCATGATAAAACAACCACCACTTCCCCTTCCACTCCGCGATGGAATGATGCGTCGTCCACCCCAGCACAGGCTCCAGTATCCGCCCCTTGTACACAAACGGTCCCAATGGCGAATCACCCACCGCATAGACAAGGTAATGCGTGTCACCCGTCGAGTACGAGAAGTAGTATTTCCCATTATGCTTGTGCATCCAGGCCGCCTCGAAGAAACGACGCGAGTGGTCATCGGCAGCGATCGGTTGTTGCGTGTCCGGATCGAGGATAACGAGGTCGAGGACCGGGGATGCGAGGGAGAGCATATCCGGCGTGAGCTTCGCGACGCGGGGGAAAAGCGCCGAGACGCCTGCGCCAGAGGGCTCTTGTGGTCCCTTTTTCGAAGCATCGAACACCCACCCTCCTTCTCCTTCTTCCGCGGTCGCGCCCTTTGACCAACACTGCAACTGCCCACCCCATAATCCGCCGAAATAGATATACGCCGCCTTCCCATCCTCATCACCACCGTTCTCCGGGGTGTCGACAAACACCGCGGGATCAATACTATAAACCCCCTTGATCGGCTCCTTCTCCGCAACAAACGGCCCCTCAGGTTTATCGCCAACCGCAACCCCAATGCGAAAAACATCCTCGCGGTCGCGCGCCGGGAAGACAAGATAGAACTTCCCATTCCGCTCCGCGGCATCAGGCGCCCAAAGCTGTTTCGATACCCAGGGGACGTCCGGGGTGTTGAGGACGACGCCGTGGTCTGTCACTTCTGGCTGGTGGTTGTTTTCCGTTGAAGGTGGAGTCGAGAGCGAGAAGACGTGGTAGTCGGCCATGTCGTATTGGTCGCCATTGTCATTGAATTGGATGTCTGTTTCGCGGTCGTGTGAGGGGTAGATGTAGAGTTTGTTGTTGAAGACGTGGGCGGAGGGGTCCGCTGTGTAGACGTGGGTTATTAGCGGTTTTGGGGCGGGGGTGGACATGGTGGTTTTTTTTTTTGGTTCGGAAAGTCTTTAAATCGGTAGGCTATGGATTTCTTGGTTTCTAAGAGAGGGTAAGCTTTGTTTATGTGTTATATAGACGTGGTGAACTGACGATGTCGAGGTCGATTTACCCGCCGGCTAAAGAGGGCCTTGTGTTGGAGTTTACCCCGCCATGGGACGGAGTTTGCTCCGTAAAATGGCTAAATGAGGGGCAATAGAAAAGATCGCACCCCTCTCTCAAAGACAGCTGACACAGATTGACACAGTGGATGAATAGCCTGATGGTGGGATGGCCCTACTGGAGTCTACTCCACACATACTTTATCCTATATGCCGAGCCGGCCACTTGTTAGGGCTACAGTACTCTGGACGATAAAGCCGAACTTTGGAGCCGAGATGCCCGCAGCTAGACCTGCATTATTGTATATCTGACTGGCTTATGATCCTTCCTGCCTTCGTCTTCTAGAGAAAGGGAGAAAGCTATGTTTGAGCTTCGTAGGATTTGTTGAGAGTAGCCGTGTCTACATGGGATGTTCAGACCTCGGAAATATGGCCAGAATATCATCTTGAAAATGAGCAAGTTAAGCTTGCAGACGCCATGGATTATGTACCAAATATCAAGTTTTTAATGTATGCAAGTTCGTGCTTTCATAACTCCACCATGCTCCAGGCGCAGTACAAAGCATCCGAGGCCTAGTAATACCTCGCCCTAGGCCTACTTTCCAACTCCGTCTCCCTCAGCATCCGAACCCTCCTCCTTCCCCTCTCCCGCTCCATCTCCAGCTCAAAGCATCCCCTCTCCTGCTCCCACATCGCAGCCTCTCTCGCCCTTTCCCACTGCCTCTCGGTTTCCGCCCGGATCTCCGCTTGCCGATCCACACCTGAGCTAGTCGTGGTTGATGTCTCTGCAGGACCAGTCGGGCTATCACAGCCTTTCAGCCCAATGAACCTCCCAAACCTTCTCCGCTTAACTTCAACATCCACCCCCAGATCCCTCACGAGTCCGTTCGTTGCAATCCACGGTTTCACGGGAAGCGGGTAGCGGAACGTTTCGCGGGCCGGTGGATAAGTCTGGTGGAAGTGGATCGCGAGTTCATTCAGCTCGGACGAGGTTAGAATGTTGAATGCGAGCATTGATTTGGGGAAGGAAGGATGCGTTAGCCCCGTTGTTATGGAGACTAAAGGGTGGAGGGGCCGTGAGAGGCGGGCAATGGTTGGTTGGAACTCTGGGTGGAATGTGCTGACGTGGGAGTTTTGGGCTGTGTTTTCATAGAGGGTTGCTTGGGGAGTGGTGGTGGTGGTTGTGGTGCGTTGATGACGATGGTTTCGGCGAGCCCGGCGACGGCGACGGCGGCGGTTTTGGCGGTGGTTATTGTGCATGGGAGGTGGGAGGGCAGATTCTTCGGTATGAACATCATCTCCCATCTCGTTGGGGAATCCCGAAAACGCAGAGGTTACCATGTAGGGGGAGAACTCGAAGCCGTCTCGGTCGTGGATAGACTGGTGGCTTGAGTAGGGCTGCGGCTGCGGTTGATATTGATCTGGGATGGGGTCGTCTTCAATCACTTCACCTTTCTCGAGGGTCTCGTCTTCGTCCTCGTCTTCACCATCTTCGAGTATTTCGCCTTCCTCGATGTCGTAGGATCTGGCTTGTTCGAGCTCTCGTTGAAGTTGTCGGTCGATCTGTTCTGGGGTTTGCGTGTGTATGAAATCAACTTGTTGGTATTGTCCGAGCGGGATATGCGCATGCGGTGTGCCCTCAAGTATTTCGTCCATTGACTCTTTCGTTGGCAGTCCGTGTGGCAGCTCTGGGGAATTGGGAAGCTTGGGCCACTCGGCCGTTTGTGGTGATATGGGAGAATAGAAGTATTCCTCCTCACTTCTGAGACGGGGCAGTTGGCGCGTGTCCTTCATTGTGTCTTTCATTGTGTCTTATACGGTCTACGTATATTATAACAAAAGTATGAGAGGGAGCTGCTGCAAGTGAGCAGTATCCGAGGCTTCAAATAAATCAGAAAAGTATAGATGGTATATGAGGTGAACCGAAACTAATTCGGGTCGACGACCGATTCACCTTATAAGGAGACCTGTAGAGCAAGCTAAGTGGACAAAAACAATAAGCTTCAGTCGTGCCTTGCATAATGTAGCTCTTTGTCGAATCGGATCTTTGTGCCAGATCTGATCGACTCGAAGCGTTTGCTGAAGAATCGAACAAAGGCGCGAAACATGTGTCAGACAATATTAGATCCCTTATGTCCAAAATAGATCAACAAACAGCAACTCCTGCTCGCATAAACGAGGCTAATTATGTCGAAACTCGCCTAAATTCGATCTAGTCATGAAAGATTCATCTGCGCCAGACGGCCTTGCAGTGGCCTTGCAGTTTCATTTTTGAACTGCTCATAACGGTCAGATGCTGGGGCAAGACCAGCATACTTGTTGATCCAGTTGAGCACCGTGTAATGCCACATGAGCGCATTCTCCGGATTCAAAACCCAATGATTCTCATCTGGGAAGGTTAAGAAAGCGCTGTCGATTCCTTTCATCTGTAGCACATTGAACGCAGACAGGCCTTCGGCTATAGTCAACCTATAGTCCTTCTCGTTGTGAATGATCAGGTGTGGCGTCTCCCACTTATCTAGGTGAAGAGAAGGATCCCATTGCGCCCAGTTTTCTGGCACTTTCCACTGCACACCCTTGAGGTCGTGTATTGGGAAATAAAGTTCTTCGGTCGCAAGCAACGACTGTGTGCTGAAGATACCGTCGTGAGTCACAAGCGCTTTGAACCGGCGACCGAGCGGCTGGCCTTGGATCCAGTTCATCATGAAACCTCCATACGATGCACCCAGCGCGACGGCCCGAGATGTGTCAACATAGTCCAAGTTCTTTTCAATATAATCAAATCCCTTTTCCAGATCAATATATGGCAGCCCACCCCATGATCCACGAATGTCATCGGTAAAATCTTGTCCATAACCAGTGCTGCCTCGTGGGTTTGGCGTGATGACGACGTATCCTTGCTCTGCAAAGACAGCGGGGTTCCATCTTGTGCTCCACTGGTCGTTCCACGCTCCTTGCGGGCCACCGTGGACCAAGAAAGCCAGAGGATATCTGCTACCAGGTCTGAAGTTGGACGGTTTCACCACCCATGCGTGGATCGGTGTATCTTCAGCACCCCTGTACCAGATTTCGTCAACCTGCGTTGATCTGAGGCCGAAGTTGGCACCGCCATGGCCAATAGAGGAAACAACACGAGAGTCGTCTGGATTTTCAGGGTCGACGATGGTCCAGAGACTATTATCAACCAGACTGTTACTAGAGACGAGAAGCTTTAAAGACTTTGATGTAGCAGGGTGGACGTCCGTCACATAGCCACTGTGAGTAATCTTTTTGAGTCTGTCCGGAGTAGAGTGGCGGATATTGGCGAGGGGAAGCTGGTATAGAACCCCACGGCCGTATTCCTCCGCCTGAATGAACAAGGATTTGTCGTCGTTGGAGAATGTGAGTCCTGACGGGCTGAGGTTCCACATTCCCTTACCATCCGCAGACGCGAAAGCCTCAATCATCTCACCATTCCAGGGGTTAGGAACGTAGAGAATCCGGTTCTTGTCCGACTCGTAGCCGTCCGTGCGCATAGCCAAAACAGCAATGGAGCTACCGTCGGACGATAGAACCGGGGAGGACATCGCACCCTCAAGGCCTTTAACCTTGTAAATCTTGCTCTCAAGGGCATTAACCCCCGTCCACGAGAAGATCGGGCAGTAATAACACGAGCCGGCCGTATGCAAAGCAGGGTTAGCGTCAGGATCTCTGGCCACGAACACGATGGCTGAAGGGCTGATATCAAAATCGCCCGCGCCACCGAACGGCGGAATCGGTGACTCGACACCTGTAAGTCCACAGATCGCAATCAAGTTGGTAACGCCTGAGACCGAGTATTTGCCCGCCTGCCGCGTAACAGGAGTCAGAGGAGCGCGCTGAAGCAAACCATAGAAAATGGCATTCCTCTGGGGCTCGATGTACGAGTCCCAGTGCCTCACAAAAAGCGAAGTATACAGTTTACCGGTACTGTAAGGTGTTTTAGCGTCCCCTGGGTTATATAGAGACCCATCTGGGCTGGCCTTGCCGGCAACAGCGAAACCAATCTTCCCCGACTCAACGGCAGTGACCTTGAGATCCGACACGGGCCCTGGAACTGTCCCCGCTGTGTAAGTCTTGTCCGCTTGTCGAGCGTCTCCGATAATAAAGCCTGTGTTTCCATTCGCCTTCGCCTTCAGCCAGATCAATTGGTCCGAGTTGTCGAGCCATTGCGGGGAACTGGCGCCTGGATCATTCGTAATGAGTGCCGACCGGCCGGATGTAAGATCTAGTACGCGAATTTCATTCGTTTTGGTGTGAGACTCGAAAGAGTATGTGGTTTGCGTATAGACAGCAAGTGTCCCAGAGGAATTGGGCACGGCGCCCGACCGTCGAGGTGCTCCGAGAAGTACCCTGGGAGTGTCAGCGAGAAGTCTCACTAAAGATCCCCAGAAAGTATTGCAGCGAAGAGGCGTAGGAACTAGAAGGTTTCATCATGCTATAGCATCCAAGGGAAAAAAAAGGAGCACTCACTCTGGCGTGAATTTCATGGATCGGATCGTCATATCCAAGCTGCTAGGGACGATAAGCAGTTCGGCGATAAGGCGGCGGTGGCTACAGACCGCAAGACCAAGTCAATGTAACTGAATTTATGATGTTATCCGGTGCTGCAAAGCAAAAAAAAAGTAGATTAATGATGAAGACGATCTATCTGATTGATGGAAGGAGTGGGATGAGGGTTGTTGCTGATGCGGAGACAAGAGGTGGAATGGGGGCTGGGGAATGAGCTTGGTGCCCTCGGAGCTTCGGTGAGCTCTGGTGTGTGACACACCTGTACATCCTCCACTCTTGGCTTTTGCATCAGACATCTCCGTCTCTTTTTCTCCTTTAGCTAGGGCTCATAAGTCACGGCCTAAAAACAGTAGGGATGCTTTATCTTCATTTCGCAAAGTTGCCAAGGTTCATTAGGTCGGAAGAGTGTTTGGCTTTTAAAGGGCAGGCTATCCGACGCAACTAGGTAATGTTTGACCAACCCAAGTGTACATCTCAAAGTAACGATCTTCAGATGGTATCTGTTTCTGAACCGTGATATGGCATGGACTGGAATGTATCCAAGAAAGCTGAAGAAGCAATATTGAGTACGGAACCACCTTTCTGTCTCCACCAAGCAACTCCTGCAAATCCAATCGTCCGAGGGTACTGACCGAAATCATCTCACTATGGCAAGCAGCTCGGAAGCCTGGATAGTCGAGTCTCGCCTCGCGTGCAATTAATTTAGGCGGGATATATATAAACTTGGAGTGTTTGGCTCGTCTGATCCGCCGGCAAATGCAACATGTTCGTGTAGTAGCGATCATATCTAGTTACAGATAGTCTTTTAGCCATGAGATATGCAGACCGTAGTCTAATAAGACCCGGTTATTTCTGACCACGTATGGGCGCCTGCCTATAAACCATGCTCGACAACGCTCACGGCGAATCTCGTCCATAATGTTGGAAGGGGAGGGTATGATCGCGAGTCGATGGTTTGAATTCGAGTCCTGGCCCCGATGATACATCCATGGAGCCGAGTGGTGAGCAAGCGATGCCTCAGCGACATGAGGGATGTTAGGCTTTCGGGACCAAAGGCTTCTTTGAGGAAACCCCCGTTTTTAATTCGGTGAATCCCGGCGAGCTTTCGAAAGCTGTAGCTGCTCATCGCCTTTGATAATTCGGCGTAAGCAAGCGGCCCAACCATGGCTTTGGTGCCAATGATGTCAACTAAGCTTGTTTTCCCTTGAGTATGTGTGTGACAGGGTAGTCTGATGACCCTCAAACTGGGGATGCGTCGCCACCACCCAAAGCCGCTTCTAGACGTGCTTTCTTAGCCCGTCGTTTCACTTCGCGTTTAGAAAGAGGCTTTTCAACCCCCTCCATGCTCGTTTCAGGAGCAGGCGAGGCCTTCCTCTTCAGATTGTCGCCGTTGCTGACTGTCAATGAATCTGGTCTGGAAGCCTTCCCGGTGGATACAGCAGCGCCTGATTTCGGTGCCGGCGTTTGTCCACCATCAACAACATCTATGATCCCGCGCCAGCTGGTTCGCTTCAATCTGGCAAGAGCAACCGTCTTCCTCGATTCTGCACAGATCGCCTCTTTCCCGAGCTCTTGTGATAGGCCCCACACACACGCTAGGTTGATCACGTCGAAAGGAGCCCGTACGCCTAACGCTTTCCTAGCCTCGCTCGACACAATCAGCCCCCGGCCCCGGGTTGCGCGAATCAAGGACATTGCATTTCCGATGAGATTCCTACGGGCTTCTAATCCGCTGCCTGTAACTCCTGGTCCGTAGCATATCTCGAATCGTATACCGCGTGCGATTGCGGCAGAGAGCATCTTGAACTTGAAGTGGTATGATTGCCTGATTGAGAGATCCAGGGAAATGATATCGCATTCCGCGTTGGTACATGCGTTTAATAGAGCTTTCTCATTCGTTGGACGCAGGGCGACCAAGTCATAAGCTTGAGCGATAGTGGTAAGTCGTTGGTTTTGGGCGGGATCGGAGAGGGGTAGATTGAGGCGCGTGAGAAGTGTAAGGCCCTTGGGGACATTGGACGGGAGGGATGGAGGCGTAGGGTTTGGCGGAAGCTTCCCGGCGATAGTGTACGAAAGGGCAACCGTTGTGTAACCAACTAGATGTCATGTTAGCTTTTCATGTGCTCATTTCTCTGGCCCGTTCGTGTGCATTAAGCGTAGGAGAAGATAGAAAATTGACGTACGTTCGGCGAGGAAGCTAAGGGTAGCGGAGATCTCATGATCACCCGGGCTATACGGCACATTCAAATCGTAAAACATGATGAGCTGATAGAGCTTAAAAGCCCAATGCCAGACTCAGTTGCCGCGTTCTGGTCTTCTAAGAAGAATAATTGAAAGAAGCGCGGCGCATTCGAACTCTCCCAGAAAGGAAACAGAAAATCACCCGCAGCAATAGTTTTTCCGGAGCAAAAGCGGTCTAGCCTCTTGGGGCAGCCCCATGACAGCCGGTCCCGTGACTGGCAGGGCGGAGCGAGAATCTGGGCCAATCCGCAGTACCAGCAGAAGAGGTTGAAAGAGCCCAACTTTCTCTGCATCTCATTGTTCAGGGCATTAGCACAGCTGCAAGTCTATTTACTGGTGTCTTCAGCACCTCCTTTCGCAGCTGTTGCTGTCTGTCTTTTCCAATCTGTGCTGATTCCTCGCACCATCCTTACCCATCACAACAACCCGTCCCACCAACCCCGCCGCTTTTCGCAACCTCTGAATATCCGATTGTGGGCTGATATCAACGTCGCTCTTTAGCCGCCATCACCATGGCGCGCGTCTATGCTGATGTCAATAAGCATATGCCTCGGTCCTACTGGGATTATGACGGGGTAAACATCTCTTGGGGCGTCCTGGAAAACTACGAAGTGGTCCGCAAAATCGGTTAGTTTGCCTATCCACTACCCTTCGGATATTGCGGTTGATATTGGAGATTCTAATTTACCACACTTACAGGCCGCGGGAAGTACTCCGAAGTGTTCGAAGGCATCAATATCGTCAACTACCAGAAGTGCGTTATCAAGGTCCTCAAACCGGTCAAGAAGAAGAAGATCAAGCGAGAGATCAAGATCCTCCAGAACCTGGCAGGTGGTCCAAATGTGGTAGCCTTGCTCGATGTGGTGCGGGACAACCAAAGCAAGACCCCGAGCTTGGTCTTTGAATTCGTCAATAACCTCGATTTCCGCACACTCTACCCGCGTTTCTCCGACTACGATGTCCGTTTCTACATCTACGAGCTCCTGAAAGCGTTAGATTTCTGCCACAGCAAGGGCATCATGCACCGTGACGTGAAGCCTCACAATGTTATGATCGACCATGAGAAGCGAACGGTATGTGGTGTTTCTGCTGACACGCGAAATTAACTGACTTGCTTTAGCTCCGCCTGATCGACTGGGGTCTTGCCGAATTCTATCATAAGGGCACAGAATACAATGTTCGTGTCGCTTCAAGATACTTCAAGGGCCCCGAGCTTCTCGTCGACTTCCAAGAGTACGACTACTCCCTGGATATGTGGTCGCTCGGCGCCATGTTTGCTTCTATGATCTTCCGCAAGGAGCCTTTCTTCCACGGCAACAGCAACTCCGACCAGCTGGTGAAGATCGCTAAAGTTCTAGGGACTGAGGAGCTGTTTGAGTATTTGGACAAGTACGAGATTGAACTTGATCCGCAGTACGATGATATCCTCTCCCGTTTCCCCCGCAAGCCTTGGCAGTCATTCGTCAACACTGAAAACCAGCGTTTCATCAGTGACGAAGCGATTGATTTCCTAGACAAGCTACTCCGTTACGACCACGCCGTAAGCTATATTCCTCCAAAGCACATGCCACCTCGATGTACATTTTACTAACTCTTTCTCCAGGAACGTCTTACTGCCCAGGAAGCCATGGCCCATCCATATTTTGCACAGATCCGAGCTGAAGAGGCCGCCAACCGAAGCACTCCATCCTCATGAGCTCACAAGGGCCTTGAAAACGTTGTTTTCGTTCAGGAATGTCTCACTGTCCAGTCAGTCTATTCCCTATGGTTACTGTATCCACGAAAACCGTAACATAAGCCCCATTGGTACAACTGTTCGAGTTCGATCTATGCGAAATGGAAAGTCGAGTTCGTCGCGATGACCCACATCACGCTGGAGCTGCCCTTTGAGCTTGATTTTGCTGGTTGAGCTGTAAACCCGGGGTCGAATGACGGATTGGAAGGACGGGTACGATCTTGACGAACGACTTACGCACATCCACCTACACCCTACGCTGGGCATAGAACCCATCTTAGCCCGTTATTTTTTGGCGTTTGAAGCGAGTGTCATACTCCTTTGAAATCCTGGGCTGGGATAATGTTTACACATGTGTTCTTCGCAATTCGTCGTGGGTTGCGCTTAGTCCGCTCCCTATCTCTTGACAAGTACTTGCTTTGTTGACGGATCCCACCTCTTCGATCTGACTCTCTACATCTCTTTTTTTCATCCTCAGTGCTCATCCTTTCGTCTGTTGCTCGTTCCTCTTATGGTCTCCATTTTACTCGTTGGGAAGCTCCATATATTATGATCATTGAAAGGCGTGGGGGTTTAGTTTGGCGGTCGTATAATGCACTCATGACTCACTAATTGCATCATCTTACTCTTATTACATGCGATCCTCTATTTTTCGCCCCAAATAACTTGACAGGGAGAGTTAGTCTTCCGACCCCTTTCTATAGTTGTAGGTCACGTGCCTAAGCTTTGGTCTCGAACAATTTTCTGCACCTTTGTCCCGATGAGATAAATGAAAACACAAGAAGTGAATCATGATAGGCATGTCTGCGCGTTTCTAGTATGCTACCTGTTTGATGAATCATTTTATATCTTGTCAGCCCAATTGCAAGCCCCAAATCCTTAAATCCAATCGCACTGCATCACCGGGGTTCTTCCAGAGCCCCGCATTGTCAGACTTGATTCGTTCCGCCCTCTGCTCTGTGACTGGGAAATTTAGTTTGCCCGCATCTCCCACAATCTTGACCCCTCCCCCTCCCTCTTCTCTTCGCCGTTTGAGTCATCGGTGGTCAAGATACTTATAAGGCGACTCGTGGCGCAATCGGCGCCCAGGAGATTCCCTCCTCAACTATACCGACCATTTTCCAGAATGGCTCAAGACTCTGCTTCGATGAACCCGAGTAGGTTTTTTGTCCCGCCGGCTTGCTCATGGTTATCGGGATCGCAAAGCAAAAGCTAACATGGCTGTTTTTGCTTTAGCTGGTGAGCCGACAGGCCCCAAGGTGGACGTTCCCCCTGCGAACAACCAGAATGCTGGACAGGATGCTGCCGTGCCTCCGAAGGTGAAGAGTGAAAAAGAGTGTACGTGCACTTCCCGAAGACAATGTCGACTGGCCGCCGTGACGCTCATCAAAGGCGCTGGATGCTGACTCTGACTGTTTGATGACAGTGGAGAAAGAACGTAAAAAGGCCGAGAAATTGAAGAAATTCCAAGAGAAACAAGCAAAGGCCGCCGCGAAGCCCGCCGCTCCTAAAGCCGAGAAGAAGGTTGCCAAGGTCGAGAAGGAAAAGACAACTGATGCATATGACCCTAAGACCATCGAGGAAGGCCGGTACCAATGGTGGGAGGAGCGTGACCTGTTCAAGCCCGAATTCGGCCCTGATGGCAAGGTTAAGCCTGAAGGCTACTTTGTTATCCCAATTCCTCCTCCCAACGTGACCGGATCGCTACACATGGGACACGCCCTCACAAACGCTCTGCAGGATACCATGATTCGCTGGCAGCGCATGAAGGGAAAGACGACCCTGTGGCTCCCCGGTATGGATCACGCTGGTATTTCCACGCAGAGTGTGGTCGAGAAGATGCTCTGGAAGAAGGAGAAGAAGACTCGCCACGACCTCGGGCGTCAAGCTTTCTTGGAGAGAGTTTGGGATTGGAAGCACGAATACCATGGAAACATCGGAAATGCCTTGCGAAGAGTCGGAGGTTCATTTGACTGGACCCGCGAGGCTTTCACCATGGACGCCAACCTGTCCGCAGCCGTTACCGAGACTTTCGTCCGTCTCCACGAGGAAGGTATCATTTACCGTGCCAACCGTCTGGTCAACTGGTGTGTGGCTTTGAACACTTCCCTTTCCAACCTTGAGGTCGACAACAAGGAAGTTGAGGGACGGACTCTCCTTGATGTTCCTGGGTATGACAGGAAGGTCGAGTTCGGTGTTCTAACTCACTTCTGCTACGAGATTGATGGTTCCAAGGAGAGAATTGAGATCGCTACCACCCGTCCTGAGACCATGATCGGTGATACTGGCATCGCTGTCCACCCTGATGACAAGCGCTACAAGCATCTGATTGGCAAATTTGCGCGCCACCCCTTCGTTGACCGCCTGCTTCCCATTGTTGCTGACTCCGAGGTCGATCCTGAATTCGGTACTGGTGCCGTGAAGATCACGCCCGCTCACGATTTCAACGATTTCAACCGCGGAAAGGCTCATAACCTTGAATTCATCTCTGTCCTGAACGACGATGGTACATTCAACAAGAATGGCGGTCCATTTGCCGGCACAAAGCGATTCGATGCTCGTTATAAGGTTATTGAGATGCTGAAGGAAAGGGGCTTGTATGTGAAGTGGGAGAACAACCCCATGAAGATTCCCCGCTGTGCTAAGTCCAACGACGTCATCGAGCCTATTCTCAAGCCGCAATGGTGGATGAAGATGGAGAGCCTTGCCGAGCCTGCCATCAAGGCCGTCGAGAATGGCGATATCATTATCAGGCCCGAGTCCGCAGAAAAGAGCTATTTCCGTTGGATGCGGGGTATCAACGACTGGTGTCTGTCTCGACAACTTTGGTGGGGTCACCAGGCCCCTGCCTACTTCGTACAGATTGAGGGAGAGGAGGGTGACGATAGCGATGGCAACCTCTGGGTCACAGGCCGTACCGAGGAGGAGGCCCAGAAGAAGGCCGAGACGAAATTCCCTGGCAAGAAATTCACCCTCAAGAGAGATGAGGATGTGCTTGACACCTGGTTCTCTTCAGGACTCTGGCCGTTCTCTACTCTCGGCTGGCCCCGTCAGACTCACGATTTGGAGAACCTCTACCCTACATCCGTCCTTGAAACTGGTTGGGATATTCTCTTCTTCTGGGTCGCAAGGATGATCATGCTTGGCCTCAAGATGACGGGCAAAGTTCCATTCAAGGAGGTTTACTGTCATTCCTTGATTCGTGACTCTGAAGGACGTAAAATGTCCAAGTCTCTGGGCAATGTCATCGATCCTCTAGACGTCATGGAGGGTATCAAGCTCCAAGATCTTCACGCTAAACTGCTTGTCGGTAACCTTGCCGAGAAGGAGGTTGCTACGGCTACCAAGTACCAGAAGAAGGCATTCCCTAAGGGTATTCCTGAGTGCGGCGCCGATGCTCTGCGTTTCTCGCTTGTGTCTTACACCACTGGTGGTAAGTTTAAGGACCGTCTCTCACGCAGTATATACATTGCTAATCGCTTTCCATAGGTGGCGATATTGCATTTGACATCCAGGTCATTCACGGTTACCGCCGATTCTGTAACAAGATCTACCAGGCCACCAAGTACGTTCTTGGCAAGCTCGGGGACGATTTCAAGCCGCAAGCCACCGTTTCCAAGACCGGCAAGGAGTCTCTATCCGAGCGTTGGATTCTGCACAAGTTCAACGCCGCCGCTAAGGATGTTAACGCGGCTCTAGAAGACCGTGAATTCTCTAGTGCCGCCTCCACCATCTACCAGTACTGGTACGCCCAGCTCTGCGATGTGTTCCTCGAGAACTCGAAGTCTCTTCTCGCTCCGGAGCTGCCCGAAGAAGTACAAGAGTCCGCCAAACAAACCCTGTACACTGCTCTGGAGGGCGCTCTGACCCTTATCCACCCCATCATGCCTTTCGTCACGGAAGAGTTATGGCAGCGCCTACCCCGCCGACCTAATGACAACACCATCTCAATCATGAAGGCTAGGTTCCCAGAGTACAAGCCCGAGTTCGATGACGTTGAAGCCGAAACTGCCTACGAGCTGATTCTCAACACCTCCAAGGCCATTCGTTCGATCCTCTCCAACTACGAAGTCAAGACGAAGGGCGACATCATCGTGCAGACCTACGACACCACCAGCTTCAAGACTGTCTCAGACGAATTGCACATCGTAAAGTCGTTGGGTGGAAAGACCCTCGGTGATCTGAGTGTTCTCGGACCTGAAAACACCACTCCTCCTACAGGTTGCGTTGTGTCCGCTGTTGGCTCAGAAGCCGCAGTCTATCTTCGTGTGTCCAAGGAGGTAGCCCTTGAACAAGAAGAAAAGGCCAAGGCCAGTCTGGAGAGGGCTCGTGAGGGTGCCCAGCGTCAAGCTGCCCTGGTCAGTAATGCTGGGTGGAAGGAGAAGGCGAAGCCCGAAGTGCGTGAGCAAGAAGAAAAGAAACTTCGGGATGCCGAGAGTGAAATTGCTCGGTTGGAAGAGCAGATTCGTGAATTCGAGAAGCTGCGATTGGAGTAGATACTTTGTTAGACATTAAGACTTTTAACTACGAGATATGATTTCTCTACTTTCAACTTTATGTTCTCTTTTCTCTCTGTTATTCCTCTTTAGTACTTTTTCGGGTCCAGACTGGGTATCGCTTATCGATAAGCAATGCCAAGCCTCTTCCGCCAAAACTTTTCCAACACCGATTTTACATCCAGCAAAAGTTCCAGTGACAACATCTTTCATCTGTGCACTGAGATTATTCTGGTCAAAATGCTTCGAGAAGTGTAAGTAATTGCTATTTGAACAATAATGGAGCCATCACTAGGCCTCCCCTCTTCTTCGTCATGTATGTCCTCGTCCTGGTCATTAATTAACGAAATCTCTGCCGCAGGAAACCCAAAAATCCGCGCACAGCGCGCATCCTCAAAGCCAAAGAGCCCCAACTCATTGAAGGCCCTAAACGAACACTGGTCCTCCACGGCTCAAAATGCCCAGCACCCCTGCACACCGTCCTCAAGACCATTCACTCTCTCACAACGCCTAACTCGGTCCTCTTCCACAAGAAAAACGCCAACATTCACCCATTTGAGAACGTCGAGAGCATCGAGTTCCTGGCCGACAAAAATGACTGCGGCATGGTTGTCTTCGGAAGCAGCAGCAAAAAGCGTCCCAACTGCCTGACGCTCACCCGAATTTTCAACACTAAGGTCCTCGACATGTGCGAACTGCTCCTCCTCCCTAATCCCGACGACGAGATCCCCGAAATGAGCAGACTCTCTATGCACATTGGAGTTGGGCTCCGGCCGCTTATGCTTTTCTCCGGAAGTGCGTGGGAAGACGAGACGTCGACGACGCATACGATGATTAAGAGCATGCTTGTGGATCTGTTCAAGGGCGAGATCAGCGATAAAATCGATGTTGAGGGATTACAGTATGCGCTTATGGTTGGCGCGGAGGAGCCCCAGGCTGGGTTGTCGCCGGTTATCCATCTACGGTGGTACAAAATTGTCACTAAGCGGAGCGGACACAAGCTGCCGCGGGTGGAGCTGGAGGAGATTGGTCCCAAGTTTGACTTCAAGGTTGGACGTATCCAGGAGGCTCCTCAGGACGTCATGAAGGAGGCTATGAAGCAGGGCAAGAGGCCGAATGAGGAGATCAAGACGAAGAAGAACATTAGCATGGATCTCATTGGTGACAAGGTCGGTCGGGTGCATCTCAACAAGCAGGATCTGGGTGGATTGCAGACGAGGAAGATGAAGGGTTTGAAGCGACGGGCGGGCGTTGAGTCTGATGAGGAGGAAGGTGGTGTGGATATGATGGATGTGGACGATATCTCAGAGGAAGAGGGGCCAAAGCGGGCAAGACGGGAGTGATGGTGAGTCTACAGTGTGATTCTACGTAAATCTGGGTTGTTTCGGCGTTCATACATAGGTTGATCTAAAGACTCGATATTGGTAGTATACATAAATGGAGTCCACGTGACCATGACGTTTAGCTTCGTGGTCGACTTCGGCTGCAGCTCACATGCCGAGGATCTTTTTCCTCTCCAACGATCATCCGGTTACAAAAAGCTGCTGGAGATGCCGTCCTCAGCGCCGTCTCCTGTCTCCGTCCCTTATCCATAATAAGAGCTCTACTTCCTCCTCCTCCGGTCGCTATCTCGACCTTTTCCCTCCCCTGATGCTCCCTGTCGTCCCGGGTGCCATCCGCCGGTTCAACTGATCTCGCCTGATCCACCTGTCTGCCGAGGTTCTGCGCCAAACAGCGAACCGCTTCCAATTACCTCGACAACGGACGCCATGGATGCCCTCGTGGTGGGATTCAAGAATGCACCATTTTATTTATTTTGCGGAAGGCTAATAATCATGCAGTCCCGGCTGGATGCCCTGGTAACGAACCCCGACCTCGCGCCGCTGCTGTCGCTTGTGAAGGGTATTCGCAATGGCGCCGTCTACGGTGCCAAGGTGCGGTTTCCGCATGCTCTAGTGTATGTATTGTTTATCGCGGGTCCTCTGATATCACTCATGCTAACCTAGCCGTCTTTGCTATATAGGATGATCTTCCTCTTCCGCTCTGGAACGTGAGTTCCCCGCAACCACCCTCCAGACGACCCCCTCTAACATACGTCATCAGAATTCGAGAAAAAGTCAAACTCGTCCTCAATGCTACGCGCCAACATGCCCGGAATCTAGCGGTGTTTGCTTTGATCTATAAGAGCTCCATGATCGTCCTGCGCAATGTTAACCCCGCTGCGGTTGGGAAGGAGGGGAAGTATGATAGCTTCTTTGCGGGGTTGCTGGGAGGCTATGCGGTGTTCGGTCGACATAAATCAAGCATCACGCAACAGGTATGCTGGCGGGACAATATTCGCGATACGGAAGAGTCTTGTTTAATAACATATCCGCAGATCGTGATCTATATTTTCGCACGTGTAGTGCTCGGTTTCGCCAAACTCTCCATCCAACCCGACGCGCACCCATTCTCTTCTCTCATCGGCCCTGAAGCACGGAAACAGATCGAGGGTAATGCCTGGGCTGCTTTCGCCTCTCTCAGCTGGGCTCTCGTCATGTACCTCTTCCGCTGGCACCCCGAGACCCTGATGTCTAGTCTGCGGAGTAGCATGGTCTACATGTATGTTCACTTTACTTCCTCATAGTGATCCATATAGGCTACTAACAATTCGTCTAGATACTCTGACTCAGACCACTGGGACTCATTACGCACCCTCCTTGTCCACAACAAATAGACTCTTCCTACTCATCTACAACGAATCACCCGATTTTCAAGACGACCTCTTTCCACCTTTACTACTACCTCGGGCCGTGGCGTATAGAATGGGCGTATGTTCTTCTCTTGGTTTTGGACTTGTACTGCATGTTAGCAATGGCACTGGTACCCTGTATTATTGTTGCTGTTTCTCTTTGTTTCCCCGTTTAGACTGGGATTGTCCGGTGGTAGCATGATGAATGAAGTGGCAGTGCTCTTTCCCACAGGCGGCGGATGGGAAATTTTATACACATTACAGTACAATGTAAGAATATAGCTATGTGAGATTCCTGCTCATTGTTTACAAGAGAGGCGAGCCTAAACGATGACTAGAACTGCAGCCACTCAGTATAATCCGATGGTAGGCATCAAAACTATGATCTTAGCAATTCCATCTTCATCTACTTCCGCTGAGAATACGCGCCCAGGCATCTAGCCCCGTAAGTGGATTCGAAACTTCTATTCCCAGCCCTCGTTCCCAACCCCGACATGTGTACTATCAGCACCTCAGAGTTTGCTCTTCACACCAACCAACCCCTCCACATCCACAAACCGATAATAATACTCTAGGCTCTCCGGATTCAGCAACGTCCCCGACGCCTTAATCTTCTTCCCAGAGACAATCTGCTTGACCGGCAACTCCACCTTTTTCAAATTCACCGTCGTAGGAATCGCCGGCGTCTCAAACACATACTTCGGCACATGTCGCGCACTCAACGCCCGCCGAATCGCCTCCTTCACCCTTGCCACGAGCTCCCCCGTGAGCTGATGCCCGGGCCGCATGAGTAAGAAGAGAAGCACGGACTCGTCGGTATCCTGTGGCCGGCGCTGGCCGACGCACAGCGAGTCGGCGACTTCGGTGGTGAATTGGGTTTCGAGCACGTTGTAGATTTCGGCGGAGCCGAAGCGGATTCCGGAGGGGTTGAGGACGCCGTCAGAGCGGCCCAGGAAGAAGATTTGTTTCGTTGTTGGGTGGATGGAGATGAAGTCGCCGTGGGTCCAGACGTCTGTACTGCTGGTTAGGCTTTGGGTTTCTTTTGCTTATTTGGGGAAGGGGAGGTGATGGGGGTAGACGTACTGTCGAATCGAGCAAAGTAGGAATCAAAGTATTTCTGAGGACCGTCATCGCCTAGGAATTTGACGGGCATGGTGGGGAAAGCGGACGTTGCGACGAGCTCGCCGGGAACGCCGTCAGGCACGGGTGTCCCCTTCACACCCGAGGCACCCTCGTCGGCTTGGTCGTATACTTCCACCGCAATACCCAGTGGGAGGCCCTGGCAGCCTCCAACATACAGCGGGGTAAGCGGGTTCTCGAGCCCAAAGCACGCTGCAAGGTCTGTTCCACCAGAGATATTGGCCAGCTGCGCCTGTGCTGGGAAACCTTCATCGTAGAACCACTCGAAGAGGGACTCTGGGAGGACCATGCCTGTACTTGTGACGACCTGCAGACTGCTTAAATCTTCCTCCTCGCGCGGCCGGACGTTGTTCTTGCGGAGCTCGTGGAAGTAGCGTGGGGATGTACCGAAGTGCGTGACTTTGTACTTGCTTAGGAGTTGAATGAGAACCCTTGGCCCGGGAATAAATGGACTACCATCGTAGAGAATGGTGCTTCCGCCGTAGAGTAGGCCGGATATTGCCGACATGTACATGATCCAGCCTGTGGTGGTGTATTGTAGGGTTACAGAGTTAGGGCCATGGCAGCGGTGCAGTCGAGCCTCTTTGCTGGAGTTGAGAAGGTAGCCGCCGGCGCCGTGGACAATTGGCTTCGGCTTCCCGGTGGTTCCCGATGAGAAGGCTACTAGGAATGGGTCCCTGAAGCCAACGCGAGTGAACTCCAGTTTGTCGGATGGTGCAGTAGCGAGTAATTGTGCCAGAGGTTGGGTCTTGGGAACGCCGCTTACGTCCACTGGGCGATCTGGGAATCGGGGAAGGGCGATGATGCTTCTGAGCTCGGTGGTATCCCTGAGGCCGTTGACGACGTCGGTGATCTTTGATCGAAGATCGATGTGCTTTCCGTTGTAGATGGCAGCGTCGTCGAAGAACACGTACTTTGGCTTGATCTGGACGAGACGATCCAGAATGCCCTTGACACCTGTGTCTGTAGAGGCAGAGGAGAATAGAGCCCCGAGGGCGGTGGTCGCCAGAAATACGACCATGGTGTCGATGCTGTTACTCGCAACGATAGCAATCCGATCTCCTTTCGTCACGCCAGCAGCTTTGAGTGCTTGCAGCAGCTTCCCCGTCCGCTGCCTCAGTTGAGACCATGTAATGGAGATGGCGGGCTCCGCCGCTCCCTCACGGACCTGTGTTGCGACGATCTTGCTGTCTTCTTTGCCAGTCGTCGTGATATAATGACTTCCATCTGGCGCCTTCTCAGCGGTAAAGAGCATGTTCTCAGCGAAGTTGAGCCGAATGCCTTCAAACCAGCTGGGAATGCAATCGATGCGAGCAGACTCATCGACAACGGTGGTGTAAGAGCCTTCGTGAATAATGGGGAAGTATTTCCAGGCAAAGTCCCAAAAGGCAGCGCGGTTCTTGACTGACCAGGTGTGAAAGTCATAGTATGTCTAGACATGGTGAGGCAGTGTTCAGTGTGCTTCTACAGTTGACGTACCGGAAAACTGAGGCCTTTTTCTTTCTCCAACTTTTTCTGGAATGCCCACATCTCCGTAGCCCGAGGGTTGGAATGCTCCCAGAGCTTGCGAGGGACCTCTTCGGCAGACGCCATCTCGAAGTATGGCAGGTGTACAGTGACCAAAGAGACTTCTGATAGAAGTCCAGTTATATAGTTCTAGGAGTAGACTAGTTGTTCCGAGGATAGAACGTCAAACCCTTAAATAGCAATGTAGCAGCTTTGAGCCTCGGCTTGAGCGCAAGCCTGCGGGGAAGCATCGATTCGGCTTTCCGGGGTACGCCCCGATGGCTTCATCCTCCACAACCGATTCGTCACTGGGCGGGCTGGCCCCAGCAAGGGAATCGAAAGGATCGTCTCGGTCACTTTTGTCCCCGCAATATCCGCCGTCGGCCCAATCTGATCGCCGTGTTCTGTCACCCGACGGTCCCTACCTAGTGATGTGGTCCCAACCTAGCAAAGCATGCGAGATTGTCGCCGGATAACAATCGACTCTCACAAATTCTCCAATGAGGGAGCTCAAATGTGATGTTCGTTTCGTCAGATATTGTGTTGTTGGAGGCCGACGGGCCTGGGTTGCTCAGCCCTTGGCCGGTATGCACTGCAGATAACCCTCTTTGCAAGATCAAGTTCTGCCAATGCACTCTTAATGCCATCTTACCAGCTTCAGATACCTTGTAGATGGGATTTGCCTATGCTGCAATGCCATTTGAGGATTGTGGTGTCGCGCGATGCGCACAATGCAGAAAATGGAATGAAGGTACGATCGATATTCGTAGATATTTTGGTCCTCGGGATCTCCCATAAACAGCAAGAGGACGGCGACAGGATTGCAGCTAAGAGTGTGTATAGGCACACAAGGTACTGGAACAGTACACGAGTTAAGAATATAGCAGCCCTCACTTCAAAGTCTATATCCTCTTCTACCCACTAACAATCGAAACCTTCCTCGTGAAAGTACACCTCAAAAAGGTGCCCATTCAGATCCTCCACACTCCTCGAATACATGCCATACTCAGCTTCGTTTGGCACCATCTTCGGTCCAAGTTTACCCCCGGCGTTGATGGCTCCTTCGATCATTTCGTCCACCTTTTCGCGCGTAGGAGCAGTGAGGGAGACAATGGACTGAGTCACTGCTGTCGCATCAGGGATTTTGCGGCCTGCGGGGAGCCAGGAACTGAACGTTTTGTGGTCATGGAAGAAGATCATAACGTGCTCGCCATATCGAAACATTGCTCCAAACCCTGCTGCCTCTGTGGAGTTGGTGAGGCCTAGGCCGGTAGCGAAGCGAGTAGAAGCTTCAAGGTCATTGGAGGGCAAATTGATGACGATTTGTTCTTTGTAAGGCATCGTTTGAAATTGAGAATTGGCTTTCGGCTTGGAGGCGTTTCTTGGGAAGCTTTCATTAGTGTTCTTCATGATCGAGACAGTCCTTTATATAGTTTCAACGAGCAGTCACCAGATGCATGGTCACGTATTTCTCGCCAACCGTTGCCTGATTGATGCCTACGAGATGTTTCTTGGCGTATATTGGCATTCTTGTGTTTGTCTTTGTTGTTTCAATTTGATAGACTGAAGGAAAACCTTGCACTGACAAGCGTCCAATGCATTATTGACGATGAGGACGCCAAAAGCCTGGCTCACCTAGACTCAGGACCTTGGCGCTCGTATTCATCGCCTTGACTTCAAGACCTCAAAGATCGAGCCGAGTCTGGCCGAGCCAGCCCTGTAAATGTGTTTGTTAGAGGAAGAAAGTGAAAAAAAAGGAAGTTGACTTGTCGAGAAAGACGACAGAGGATCGCTGCTGCCTTGATGCCTCAGGCACGAACGCTAGACAAAGTGAGCAAACAGCGGGGGTGAGTCAAACATCTCCAATTTCTGCAGAGCCTTTGATTGTTTCTTGCTGATCCTTGTGCCTCGTAAATACCTCAATTTTGGCTCTGTTGACCAGGGTGGTTCACTTGGAAGCCATGGCCTCGTCCACAGCTCTTGAAATCCAGATGGAGGAGAGAGTCCGCGAAGATGCCCTAAATCCCCGTCCATCGGAGAATGTACCCGAACAATGCGAGGCAGAGATAGAAACAGGTAACACAAAGACCCGAAGCAAGTGGCGGATTGGTGCCACCCTGATTGCCCTGTCAGTATGTTACTCAAGAATGTTCCCCGATGCAATACTCGGAACGATACTCATGCAAGGGGTCTATAGTTGAGCTTATTCATTTCTGCTCTGGACCAAACCATCGTAGCCACAGCTACTCCGACGATTGCTGCAGACTTGCATTCTGGAGGCGGCTATGTTTGGATTGGGGGTGCTTATCTCCTTGGAAATGCCGCCAGCGGAAATATTTGGGCTAATCTGTCTGATATCTGGGGACGGAAGCCGATCCTGCTGTCAGCTGTTGCACTCTTCTTCGTATCGTCAATTGTATGTGCAACAGCTATCCACATGCCCATGTTGATTGCAGGTCGCAGTATCCAGGGAGTAGCTGGCGGTGGCCTCATCCAGCTCATTCTCATTACCATCTCTGATCTGTTCAGCGTCAGGTAAGACAATTCGAACCCCTGTGGTGCCTCATATCTCATGGGTTTAGATTACGAAGCTTGTTCCTGGGCCTCATCGAGTTCATCTGGACTATTGCGGGAGCCCTTGGCCCTGTGCTAGGTGGCTCGTTTACCGAGACCATTTCCTGGCGATGGATCTTTTGGATCAATCTACCAGTTTGTGGCATTGCCTTTGTGCTTCTCATTCTGTGTCTCGATGTCCACAATCCAAAGACCCCCTTCTTGGAAGGGATCAAAGCCGTGGACTGGTTTGGCAGCTTCTTTATCTTGGCCATCTCGATAATGGTCCTTCTCGGGCTTGACTTTGGTGGGGACACATTTCCCTGGGATAGCCCTAAGGTCATCTGCCTTATCGTATTTGGCGCGTTGATGTCAATTGCGTTCATCTACAGCGAAAAGAGACTGGCGAAGTATCCGCTTATGCCTCTTGAAATTTTCAAGAGCGGCTCCAATCTTGCCTGCTTTCTGGTGGACTTTACACATGGTTTCGTGCGTTCACCCAGAACAAAGATTCATAGCACAATTTGCTAACCTTTACAGGCCTTCCTTGGCGCAGAGTACTACCTTCCTCTTTACTTCCAATCCGCCAAGGAAGCTTCTCCCTTCCACTCAGGTCTATTAATCATGCCATTTATCCTAACTGAATCCTTCACCAGCCTTTCAGTAGGCATCTTCGTTCACCGTACAGGCCGCTACCAAGAGGTAATCTGGATTGGCATGGCCTTCGTCACCCTTGGAACAGGCCTCTTCATAAACTACACCGTCTCCACAACCCTAGGCAAGATAATCGGCTACCAAATCCTCTCCGGCTTCGGCTGCGGCCTGCTCTTCTTCCCACCCCTCATAGCCCTCCAAAGCAACATCCCACCCAAGGAAACCGCCAGCGCAACCGCAACGTTCGGCTTCGTGCGCAACGTCGCCATGGCGCTCTCCGTCGTGCTAGGCGGCGTCGTCTTCCAGAACAGCATGATCATGCGAAGATCGCACCTCCGCGACGCCGGTCTCTCGCAGACTCTGCAGGAGGAGTTTACGGGGGCTGAAGCGGCGGCGAATGTCCTTTCTATCAAGGGTGTGCCGGACGAGTTTCAGCGCCAGGTGATCAAGGAGGCCTTTGCGTGGAGTATTCGCAATATTTGGATCTTGTATACGGCACTTGCGGCTTGTGGGCTTATTGCCAGCTTCTTCATCACCAAGAGGCAGCTTAGCAAGGAGCATGTGGAGACCAAGACGGGGTTGAGGGAGAAGGAGCCTGCGGCTGTGGAGCAAGAAAGGCCTGCCTCTGAGGTATAACACAGAGAGTACATATAAGTATGCTAGTATAGTTGACGCCGAGTAAATATACCCCGGACCACTCTCTCATACGAATTTGTACAGTACAGAAATAAGCAAAAACGGCCACCTGCGATAAACTCCAACGGCGACTCCCGAAGCTTCCCCACTCCGCCCCGCCCATATAAACCTCCAGAGCCCATCCCCTCACGACTCACCACTAACTTTACCTCTTTGCACAGCTAATCCGGATAAAACCCCGAGTCGGTCGATTGACCGCGAACCGAAACCACAATGCCACCTCCAACGCTCGTCTCCTCTTCTGATCTCTCTCTAACCCCAGAGCCCCTCACCCGCACCTCGTTCGCACCCTTCGGCACCGCAATCATCCCGCCTCTCCCCCGCAATACGATCAGCGCTCCCGATCCGTTATCAAGCCACCCTAAGCATGACCTCGTTCCAGAAGCAGTGGCCGCAAACCAGCTCTCTGCATTGAAATACTCCCCCATCTCCCCGCTCCTCAACAACTACCCAGGAAATTGTCCAAGCGGGAAAGCTTCCGAAGCGAGGATCAGCATGTTTAGCTGCTTCCCGCGCAGATTGCGGCCGGCTACGACCAGCCGTGGGGATACTGGGAAGGGAACACCTACATCTCTCTTCGACGTGACAATTCTCGAACGGCACCCGTACACTACACAAACGTTCTCCCCCCTCTCCCTCTCCACGGATGAAGAAACAATCTACCTCGTTATCGTCGCCCCAACGCTCGCGGGCCAGACTGCGATTGCGAAAACGGATGAAGGGGAAGAAGTGACGATTCGTGATCCGCCAGATCTATCAAGGGTTAAGGTGTTCTGGGCCACGGGGGACCAGGCGGTTACGTACGGGGCTGGGACGTGGCATGCGCCGATGGTGGTCGTGGGGACGAGGAGGGTGGATTTTATGGTTTCGCAGTTTGTTAATGGGGTTGCAGAGGAGGATTGTCAGGAGGTGGGGTTTCCGCAGGGGTTGGTTGTCGAGGTTCGATCTGGTGGAGCTGGTGGGAAGGAGGGGGTGAAGGCAAGGTTATGAATTGGGACGTTGAGGTCAGCGGGGTTAAATTGACAATGGATGGCTGGGTGAACGGGAGATATGGCATAATGTGGTGTTATTGGTACAATAGAATAATGTATGTATACATGACAAAAAAGTGAATGTGTCTTATGACGACGCAACAGAGGCCTTGAGCGGAGGCGCTTCGCCGCGAATGCTGTTACGCACAGTCCGCGCCAGATCGAGCGTCTCCCTAGGCAAGCCCGCCAGCTGCGCGACTTTCAAAGCATGCGATTCCCGGTTCACACCCTTGCGGAGCTTATGGACGAACGAGAATGAGCCCTCGGCAGATTCCTTCACGTCCGTGCAGTACCTCCCCAGCGCTGGAAAGTCAGTTGTCATATCAGCGAGCGCATGGAAATGCGTTGCAAACAGCGTCCGGCACTGATTGTGGTAATGCAGATGATGCAGACACGCATAACTAACCGCCGTTCCATCTTCCGGCGTCGTACCGCGCCCGACCTCGTCCATGATCACGAACGACCGTGGCGTCGCCTGTTTCAGGATCGCGGCGGTCTCGAGCATCTCGACCATGAATGTTGACTGGTCGCGGAATAAGTCGTCCGCCGCGCCGATGCGGCTGAAGATCTGGTCGACGATCCCGATTTCCGCGTAATCGGCGGGCACGAAAGAACCGACCTGGGCGAGGATCGTGATCAGGGCATTCTGCCGGAGGAATGTGCTTTTCCCTGCCATGTTGGGGCCTGTGATGAGCCAGATACGCTCAGCTTCGCCAATGAAGCAATCGTTGCTTACGAAGCGGCGACCTTGTTCTTCGAGCCCAAGTTTGACGGTTGGGTGTCGCCCACCGACGATCTTGTGGCTTGTTCCTTGCATGAGAATAGGGCGAATTAGTTGCTGTTCTTCGGCGAGAGTGGCGAAGGAGCAGGCGACGTCGAGTTCGTCCATTACGGATGCGTTGCGGCGGATTTTTACTAGGTTCAAAATGACCTCACGGCGCAGGCTCTCGAAGATTGCTTGTTCCTCTTTGCGGATTTGGTGTTTCACTTGGTCCATTCGCGCTCCGAGCTCGGTCCATGCGGGCAGGTAAAAAGACCTGGTTGACTTTGTAGCGGAGACGTTCCTTGTCACGCCGAGCTCTTCCAGCTGCGCCTGTGAGACCTTGGCTCCCTTGACATGACAAATGTGCCCTAGACCTGGCGTCCACTTTAGTGTCAGAGCGGCCGATCCAACCGATTCACGGAGATGCTGGGTTAAGTTCGACTTCTCGTCCAGTAGCTCCTCCAGTGTGCGGTGGAGTTCTTGAAGCGGGGGGCTTGCATCCTGTCGCATGATCCAAGTATCAATTGCTGAAGGATCGTCCGCTAGAATTGAGCGATCGCTGCCCTTGGCCCTGACTTTCTTCGGCAGACTCTCCAGATCTCCCGGAGATCCTTCGCTCAGAGTGACTTCTTGGGCCAGCGCGGCAGCCTCTGTGGCTGTGTCGTCTTCAATGCGTTGCTTCTGGAGCAAACCTTCCTCGTCAATAGCGGATAAGATTTTGTCGGCTAGAACGGTAGGTCCGTCTAAATACAGCCGGTTGATCATTGCCTGGAGGGACTGTCGAGAAGCCTCGGATGTATGTTCGCTCGTCTCATCCAAGTTCTTGTTTGATAGTACTCTTTTCACCTCTTTCGAAGCCTCTATGGCCCTTGATAAGCATATCAAGTCATCTGGATCTCCCCGGCCTAGGGTAAACTTCTGAACCAGGCGTTGGGCGTCATAGCTGCGCTTCAGTAGTTGTATCAACATGTCCCGGACTTCATTATCTTCGATGAAAACAGAAACCAGGTCCAATCGCTCATTGATCACTGGTAACGAAGTTGAAGGAGACGTAAGACGATCCCGAAGAAGGCGTGCTCCGCTTTTGGTTGACGTTCGTCGGACAGCATGGAGGAGACTACCCTTCCCAACGCCGTCGCGGGCCGATTCAAGGATTTCGAGACCCCTTAGGCTGTTGCGGTCGACGTTCATTGACTCATTCAGATGTCGGCGACGAGGCGGTTGAAGCTTCATGTTGAGGCCCTGCAGTTGCACACGTATGTACTCCAGCAGGCTGAACCCCGCAGCGACCTCTTCCTTCATGAAAGAATCAATTTCGTTGGACGGAAGGGGCGCTTCCAGCATGCTTGTCCATTCCGAGATTGGCGATACCTTCTCAGGGAACGGAAAAAAGGTCATCAGTCGTTGCTCATGCCCAAGAAGCAGCTGGAGCTCTTGTCCAATTGAGTCTTGAAGGCCTTGATCAACAAGGATTTCTCGAGCACCTATTCTCGCAATTGCCGACGAAAGCATTTGCGCCGAGGTGACTTGAGTATAAAAGTCTCCCGTGGAGAGGTCTAACCAGGCCAGCCCTACGTTTTGTGAGGTGGAAGTCAGGATATGCTGATGCGAAGAGTCGTCATTATTGCTTGGCCGGGTCTCTATGCCTGACGGATTGAGGTAAATAGCCATCAAAAAGTTATTCTCCGATGGATCCATGAACTTTTCATCAATCAACGTGCCCGGCGTGATAACCCGCGTTACCTTTCGAGCGAAAAGTAGCTCCCCAGGACCCTTGCCCTCCCCACCATGTTCAAATTGCTCGCTGATTGCAACATATTTGTTCAAGTCTTGGACAAGCATTTTCAAGAATCGATCGAGTTGGAAGAAAGGGAACCCAGCCATGGGAACAGGGCCGGCGCTGGTTTTTTTGGAAGCGAGCTTTATGTTGAGCAACGGAGCTAGCTCTTCGGCTTGCTCAAAGTAAAGCTATCGTATGTTAGGTCGGACCCTTTGTACGGAGATTGGCCTGACAATGTACCTCGTAGAAGCCTCCGATCCTCGTCAAGACAACACAGTTTTTGAACTTGTGCATGTTATTCCGATGCTCCTGAAGGACAGTCGGGTACCGGGGCCCTTCATCCACATCCTCATGATAAGGTTCCAATTTCACCGCGCCCTGAGGAAGGTCCTTCAGCTTGACTGTTAATTTGCTTTTCGCATAACGTCGCTGTCCGTAATTGAGGCCAGGCGCTGGTTCCGGAGCTGCGACGCGTCGCGGCCATTGAGCATGATGGCAGATTGTTCGGTGCACGCGGCAGCGATAGGGGACGGCGGCATCGATGCGAGGCAAGCTCCGAGCTTGCGTCTGTAATAAGCTAGGGAGACGGCACCCATTTATTGACATGGTCAGATCAGAGGAATTGTTGCATCGGACTTCCCCTGGCGATTTGCCTGTTCCTTTCTGACGGCAGAAACCTGATGCCTCAGGCCGCTATCGCCAAACCTTCCGTCTCCGCCACCGAAATCTGCGATTCAACTTCATCTTCCCGACAGCTTTTACCCAGCAACTTCTCCTCCCAGTCATTCAAAGGAGCTCGCAGCTTAACACTTGGAGTGCGCGTGCTTGCTGCAGGAGGATGGTCCAGGTTTGTGAAACCTTACGGATCTCACTTTACTACAGAATTCATCTCTAGCTGCAGGTGTCTCGACGCGCCGCCGAATCCTGAGCCTGAGCTCCCCTGAGCCCAGTGACGAATTACTCCGGTCACTGCACCGCTTGACATACGCATACATTCTTTTAATTATCGGCTCAGACTGTCAAAATGGCCGACCAAAATATCTCACAGTATAAATACTCGGCGATGTCCAACCTGGTTCTCCAGGCGGACCGTCGTTTCATCTCTCGCATCAACGATGAACCTACAGGAGATCCAGAATCCCTCGCGGGCCGAATCGGTATTCGAGAAATGGGATCAAGGATAGCGCGCGATGATGCCCCAAAATCTAAGAAGAAGGCTCTCGGACCGGTCGACCTCGAGCGCGGTGCGATTCGAGAGGGCGAGGATGTTCTTGCGCGTGAGCAGAAGAAGCGACAAAAAGGCCAGCCCGCCCAGCTACGCGGGCAAGGCATCCTTTCCGCAGCCGATGCCCTCATTGAAGGGCTCAAATATCGCCCTCGTACACCTGCCACCCGCGCTACCTACGATCTAATCCTCACATTGACCGCGAGTCGTCTCGGTGATGTTTCACACGAAGTCGTTCGGAGTGCTGCCGATGCCGTCCTCGAGGTCTTGAAAGACGAGGAAATGAAGGATTTTGATAAAAAGAAGGAAATAGATGATTTGATTGGCTCGTCACTGAATCCGAAAGAGTTCAACGAGCTAGTTAATTTGGGGAAGAAAATCACGGATTACGATGCACAAGATGAAGATGAGGAGATGGGTGACGGCTTCGCGGGCGAAGAGGAGGCGGAACTAGATGAACGTCAGGGTGTCGCTGTGGTCTTTGATGAAGACGAGGATGAAGACCGCATGGGCACTTTGGACGAAGTCCACGACGAAGACGAGTCTGAGGATGAGGATGAGGATCAGCAAGAATCAGGCGATGAGGGGGCTGTACCTAAGGATGCCGAAGATGTGCCGACTGAGGAGATGGTCATAGATGGAGGAATGGGTCGAGATGGAGACCAACAAAAGAAGGGATTAAAAGTGCACGCCCGCGAAATCGACGCTTACTGGCTTCAGCGTCAGATCGGTTCTGCATACTCGGACGCCCATATCCAGCAAGAAAAAGCTACCCAAGCCCTTGATATCATGGGCGGTAAAACAGATGACGGCTCCGAGAAGCCATTGCGAGATGTCGAAAATGACCTCATGGACCTGTTCGATTACGACTACCCAGACCTTGTCGCCAAATTGGTTACAAACCGAGATAAGATTGTTTGGACTACTCGCTGGCGGCGAGTGGCTGAAGATGCCGACGCTCGTCACCTTATCGAGAGTGAGATGGTCGAGGCTGGATATCGCTCTATCTTGGATGAGATCCGTGGAAAGGCTGCCCGCGGCGATGATACTGGTCGTCCCGAGAAGAGAATTAAGATGGACCTTATGGATGTTGACATGCCGAATGCCCTAGCCGCCGAGCAAAAGCCCGCAGATGGTGGACTGGTTCGTGGTCTACAACCGAAACGAACAATTAATCTAGAAAACCTCGTCTTCCATCAAGGAAACCATCTAATGACTAATCCTAATGTCAAGCTCCCTCAAGGATCTACGAAACGGACGTTCAAAGGCTACGAAGAAATCCACGTGCCCCCGCCAAAAGCGAAGCAAGAGCCGGGAGAGCGCAAGATTGCCATCTCAGAGCTTCCTGAGTGGGCACATAAGGGCTTCGGAGATGCCAGAGAGCTCAACCGCATCCAGACCAAGTGTTATCCGTCCGCTTTCCAAGACGATGGAAACATGCTTGTCTGCGCCCCTACTGGGTCTGGAAAGACAAATGTTGCCATGCTCAGCATTCTTCGTGAAGTCGGCAAGAATCGCAACCCTCAAACCGGCGAAATTATGCTCGACGACTTCAAGATCATCTACATCTCCCCCCTGAAGGCTCTTGTGCAAGAGCAGGTCGAAAACTTCGGCAAGCGCCTTGCGCCTTACGGTATCAGGGTGTCCGAACTGACTGGTGATCGTCAACTTACGAAGCAGCAAATTGCTGAGACACAGGTCATTGTGACGACCCCCGAAAAGTTCGATGTTATCACCCGCAAGGCGTCTGAGACGAGTTACACCAAGCTTGTGCGCCTCGTTATCATTGATGAAATTCACTTGCTCCATGACGAGCGCGGTCCCGTTATTGAAAGTATCGTCAGCAGAACCATTCGTCAAGTCGAGCAGACTGGTGACCCCGTAAGGATCGTGGGCCTTAGTGCCACTCTTCCCAATTACCGCGATGTCGCCAGCTTCCTTCGTGTTGATCCGGCCAAAGGAATGTTCCATTTTGATGGGTCTTACCGACCCTGTCCCCTGAAACAAGAATTCATTGGTGTCACGGACAAGAAGCCTATCAAGCAGCTGAAGATCATGAACGACATTTGCTACAACAAGGTCATTGAGCATGTTGGTCAGAATAGGAACCAAATGCTTATCTTTGTTCACTCGCGAAAAGAGACAGCAAAGACTGCCAAGCACCTCAGGGACAAGGCTTTGGAGATGGAAACCATAGGCCAAATTTTGAAGAGCGACTCTGCAAGCAGGGCGATCCTTGCCGAAGAGGCCGAGTCGGTTGATGACGCTTCACTGAAAGATCTTTTGCCCTACGGGTTCGGCATCCATCACGCTGGTCTGAGTCTTGCGGATCGTGACTCTGTCCAAGCGCTTTTCAAGGATGGCAGCATCCAGGTTCTTGTTTGTACAGCAACCCTTGCCTGGGGTGTTAATCTGCCTGCACACACTGTCATCATCAAGGGAACACAAGTCTACTCCCCTGAGAAAGGTAGCTGGGTTGAGTTGAGCCCTCAGGATGTCCTTCAGATGCTCGGACGTGCTGGACGGCCTCAATACGACACCTATGGTGAAGGTATAATCATTACCTCGCAAGCCGAAATCCAGTATTACCTTTCTCTTATGAACCAACAACTACCCATCGAAAGTCAGCTTGTAAGCAAGCTAGCCGACAACATGAACGCTGAGGTTGTACTGGGCAACATTCGAACTCTCGACGAAGGTGTTGACTGGCTTGGCTACACCTATTTATTCGTTCGCATGCTGCGCTCCCCTGGACTGTACAGCGTCGGTGCCGATTACGAGAACGATGATGCGTTAGAACAAAAGCGTATTGATCTGGTTCACTCCGCAGCTGTGGTCCTAGAGAAGGCTGGTCTTGTGAAGTATGACAAGAAAAAGGGCCTTATTCAGTCCACAGAGCTGGGCCGCGTCGCTTCACATTACTACATCGGCCACAACTCCATGTTGACGTATAGCCAACACATTCAACCCTCTATCGGTAGCATCGAGCTTTTCCGTATCTTCGCTCTTAGTGATGAGTTCAAGTATATCCCAGTTCGTCAGGATGAGAAGCTTGAACTGGCCAAGATGCTCGGCCGTGTTCCTGTACCCGTCAAGGAAGGTATAGATGAACCTCACTCCAAGATCAACGTTCTCTTACAGGCGTATATCTCACGTCTCAAGCTCGAGGGCCTTGCTTTGATGGCCGACATGGTTTACGTGACTCAATCTGCTGGTCGTATCCTTCGTGCTTTGTTCGAGATCTGCTTAAGAAGGGGCTGGGCGTCCGTGGCCAAGAATGCCCTTGATCTTTGCAAGATGGCAGAAAGACGAATGTGGCCGACCATGTCTCCTCTCCGCCAGTTCCCAAGGTGTCCGAGGGATGTGCTGCAGAAGTCCGAGCGTATTGATGTGCCTTGGGGTAGTTACTTTGACCTCGACCCTCCACGCATGGGCGAGCTTCTGGGTATGCCTAGGGCTGGCCAAACGGTCTGTGATCTGGTCTCCAAATTCCCCCGACTAGAGGTTCAAGCACAGGTCCAGCCAATCACGCGTTCCATGTTGCGAGTTGAGCTCACCATCACACCCAATTTTGTGTGGGATGAAGAGCTCCATGGCACCGCGCAGGACTTTTGGATCTTGGTAGAAGACTGTGATGGTGAGGAAATCCTATTCCATGACCAGTTCGTTCTACGCAAAGACTACGCACAGTCAGAGATGAATGAGCACCTTGTCGAGTTCACTGTGCCTATCACCGAGCCCATGCCCCCTAACTATTTTATCTCTCTCGTCTCTGACCGCTGGATGCACTCGGAAACGCGGATCGCAGTATCATTTCAGAAATTGATCCTTCCGGAACGATTCCCTCCTCACACCCCACTCCTCGACATGCAACAGGCACCAGTCAAGGCCTTGAAGCGTGATGAGTACCAGCGACTATACCCCGACTGGGAGTATTTCAACAAGATCCAGACCCAAACGTTCAAGTCTCTCTTTGATAGCGATGACAACGTCTTCGTCGGTGCCCCTACAGGTAGCGGCAAGACTGTCTGTGCCGAGCTGGCATTACTCCGCCACTGGGCCCAGGAAAACAGCGGCCGAGCCGTTTACGTTGCTCCCTTCCAGGACGTTGTTGATCAACGCCTGGAGGACTGGGGGAAGCGGCTGAACACGCTCGCTGGTGGCAAGACAATTGCCAAGCTTACGGGAGAAATGGCCGCCGATTTGAAGGTCCTTGCCGGTGCAGACCTCGTGCTTGCTACTCCCGCACAGTGGGATGTACTTTCCCGGCAGTGGCAAAAGCGCAAGAATGTGCGTGCGGTTGAATTGTTCATTGCGGATGAGCTGCACATGCTTGGAGGGTATGGTGGATATGTATACGAAGTGGTCGTATCTCGCATGCAGTCCATCGCGCTTCAGACCGAGAGCGGCATGCGTATCGTCGGTCTGAGTGTCCCTATCGCCAATGCTCGCGATATCGGAGAGTGGATTGGAGCCAACAAGCACACGATTTACAACTTCAGCCCTCACGCCCGGCCGTTGCCTTTAGAGCTTCATATTCAGTCTTTCGGCATTCCTCACTTCCCTTCAATGATGCTAGCCATGGCAAGACCTGCATACCTTTCGATCCTGCAACACTCTCCTAATATGCCCGCGCTGATATTTGTGCCAAATCGGAAGCAAACCCGCTCTACCGCTATCGATCTGTTGGCCTCATGTGCTGTTGATGACGATGAAGACCGGTTCCTCCACGCTGATGTTGAGGAGTTACAGCCTCTCCTCGCTCGGGTTCAGGAGCGTACGTTGGCTGAATCACTCTCCCATGGTATCGGATACTATCACGAGGCTCTGAGTCAGACTGATAAACGCATCGTTTCCCACCTCTACAACATTGGTGCGATTCAGGTTGTCATTGCTTCGCGGGATGTCTGCTGGGAACTTAACCTCACCGCCCACCTTGTCGTTATTATGGGAACCCAGTTCTTCGAAGGCCGTGAACATCGGTACATTGACTACCCAATCAGTGAAATCCTCCAAATGTTCGGCAAAGCTTCTCGTCCTGGTCAAGATAAGAATGGTAAGCGTGGGCGTGGAGTTCTCATGGTGCCGTCCGTCAAGCGTGAGTACTACAAGAAGTTTCTCAATGAGGCCTTGCCTGTCGAGAGCCACCTACAACTGTACATGCATGATGCCTTTGTCACCGAAGTGAGCACAGGAACGATCACATCGACCCAGGACTCTGTTGACTGGATGACCTACACGTATTTCTACCGCCGCCTTCTAGCCAACCCAAGCTTCTACGGTCTTACCGACGTGAGCCACGAAGGCCTGAGTACCTTCCTTTCGGAGTTGGTTGAGAACACCCTGAAGGAGCTGTCCGAAGCCAAGATTATCGATTTGGATGAGGAAGATGACAGTGTCTCGCCTCTCAATGCGGCTTCAATCGGTGCGTACTACAACATCTCGTACATCACGATGCAGACCTTCCTTCTTTCCCTATCAGCGCGGACAAAGCTCAAGGGCATCTTGGAAATCATCACATCTGCGACGGAATTCGAGTCTGTTCAGATGCGGCGTCATGAAGATCACATTCTCCGCCGAGTGTACGATCGCGTCCCAGTCAAGATGTCCGAAGCTGCCTACGACTCTCCTCACTTCAAAGCCTTCGTGCTACTACAAGCCCACTTTTCTCGCATGCAGTTGCCTATCGATTTGGCCAAGGATCAAGAGGTCATCATTAGAAAAGTACTCAGCCTTCTCAGCGCGTGTGTGGATATTCTCGCATCCGAAGGCCACATGAACGCTATGAATGCCATGGAGATGTCCCAGATGGTTGTTCAGGCCATGTGGGATCGTGACAGCCCACTCAAACAGATTCCTCATTTCGGCCCCGAGGTCATCAAGGTTGCCAACGAGTACAAGTATGTCACTCCACCTTTCTCTTTCACAGCATATGCTAACCTCGTGCGTGTTACTAGGATCAATGACATCTTCGAGTTCATGGATGCTATGGACCCCGAGAACAAGGACTATGTCACCCTGGTCAAGCGCCTTGGCCTCGACAACAAGCAATTAGCACAGGCCGCCGCGTTCACCAACAACAAATACCCCATTCTCGAACTTGACTTTGAAGTCGAAGACCCCGAGAACATCACCGCGGGCGAGCCGTCATATCTCAAGATCAAGGTCGAGCGAGAAGTGGAAGAGGACGAGGAGGTCGACACAACCGTCCATGCGCCTTTCTACCCCACCCAGAAGATGGAAAACTGGTGGCTGGTCGTTGGCGACGAGAAGACAAAGAGCTTGCTCGCGATCAAGCGAGTCACGATCGGTCGGAAACTGGAGCTGCGTCTGGACTACACTGTTCCGACGCCTGGTGAGCATGAGCTTACATTGTACCTGATGAGCGATAGTTACGTTGGGGTGGATCAAGCGCCCACATTCACTGTCACTGCTGCCGAGGGTATGGAAGAGGATGAGAGCGCCGAGGAGGAAGAGGAGTGAACGAAAAGAAACCCGTTTGTTTATCAGGATTTGGTGCCATAGTGTACTGTAATTATACGAATGACTAGAGATCTATGCTGAGCAATCGCGATGATCAAGTCCTGAAATGTAAACCGCAGAAGGTCCCAACATACTGCGGGATATATTGTTTTCAACTGAACCCAAGCCTCTTGTCCCTAAAGTTGAGAAGACAAGGCTACTGTGTTTACTTCACGCAGGCCAAAATGGATAGATTGCTCGGGGCCAGGCGGTCGTATCCAGCACCACCAAGACAGCTGCCGCATCTTGGTCTATCTAAATGGGTAATAATTTACTTTGCG
Source organism: Aspergillus carlsbadensis (assembly GCA_025688815.1). Lineage (NCBI taxonomy): Eukaryota > Fungi > Ascomycota > Eurotiomycetes > Eurotiales > Aspergillaceae > Aspergillus > Aspergillus carlsbadensis. Next base: position 331,899 of record MU628186.1, read on the forward strand.
GATATGGCACACTTAATGGGAAAAGTTACTGAACTATGGCATTCATTCCCTGATACAGACAAGCCCTATTTATCAAGTACTCCAACCTGACCATGCACTCCAATATGTTTGTTCCAGTCTATTTCGTGGTTGTTTGTGACCGTAATTCATGAACCTGTAGTCAGGAAAGAAGAAAAGCATCACAAGGTAGTGAGGAGAGAGAATAAAAATAGGTGGGTACGAGTTGGGAGGGGGAGATTGTCGTAGTATGTATGGCAAAGGAAGAGACTCTTCGAGGCTGGGCAATGCCAGGGAGATAAAGAAGAAAAAGGATAAAAGGGTGTGAGAATAAAAACAGGGTACGTCATACAACGCATATCACATGTAGAAGAAAACAAAAGGGGTATAATCGTAAGAGGTATGATATCAGAAGAACGCAGAGGAAAAGAGACATCAGATAGACGAGCTACTGGTGCCCGATTTCAACGAGAACCTTCATCTCGCGATCCATCCAATCTACTTTCTCGGCGGCGAGGAGTGAGAGCGTCCAATCGCTGTCGTTCTCGATTGAAATGAGTCCTTCTGGCAGCCAGACCTGGAATCGCCAGCCAGCGGACATATCCCACGTACCGGCACTTGCGTCTGTATTGGGGTCGGCTGAAATGCCGGGTAGCTCCCCGGCATATCTGCGACAGAGGAGTTGCCTGGCGTTAACAAGATCCGGACATTGACTAGCGGGAATGTCATAAGATGGGGCGATGCGCTTGCCGTTTTGCAAGATGTTTATTCGTAGGTGAAGAGGACATGAGGGGGTGTGAACGTTCGCAGTCTCGGGTGCGTTAGGGAATGTTAGGGGCGCTAATGGCAGGGACTGGGGCAGTGGTGTGTGGTCTTGAGCGTTTTGTCTTGCCGCTAAGTTATCTCGGATAACCCGAGAAACATCACGAGCAATGCTGGATGCACTGGAGGATATCGAGTAAGTAAAAGGCGCCATCACAAAGTACAATTGTATACACTTACAATTCGTTCTTGACGGGGCGCTCAGCACTTCCACCGATGCGCCATCGTAAGTCATGCGTATGCTCCGAATTGAGAATCCGCCCGATATTGTCATCCTCACAACAACCGGTACAATCGTAGTGCCCTTCGTGAACAACTTGATAATGGCTGTCAACTGCCGCGACGAGGCCTCGCCAATCGCCAAGTTGCAGACCCGACAGTGCCCACAAATTGTCGAGTTCGTAGTTTTGGTTGTACATATCATACGACTTGGAGATCGCATGCCAGTCGGTGGTGTAGCCTTCCATAAACAGTTCAGTGAGGCCAAGGTTTGAGACCTGGGCTGCCGATCCTGTCTGCGAAGGTGGCGGCGGAGGCGCTGGTAAAGTAGGTTGGGCTGAACTATACCCATCTGGAAGGTGGTGTTGTGTGTGCATCTGAAGTTGTTCCTCGGCCGTAAATCCAGGTGGACTACCAGCGTGGAAGTCTTGGATACTATCCTCTGTCTTTCGTCTCCTTCGTGACTCGGATCCACCTTTCCTGGTCTCGACGGCATACTGGCGCTGGCGCTCGTTCGTGACCATACGCCTGAGCAACGGGATAACTAGGGAGATGATCTTCTGCTGGTCCCTTGGCCAGACGTACGTCCGAGGCGGCATACCCTCGTTAACGACATGCTCACCAAAGAACCGCGGGCCATTGCCTTCAACCTCGAGGAAATGGCGCACACAGTTCCAAAGACGCAGCTTGACCATCTCTGTGTCTCCCTTTCCACGCTGACCCACACATTCACGACGCTCTGGATGCCTATCATCCAGCATGTATGCCTTTGCCGCCGCTTGCAGATGCAAGAAATTCTCGGGCGACAGTTCAAGGGATGTAAACATTTTCGACATGGGAGGCCTAGTATATTTCTTATTAGTCGAAGTCTGTCGGAAAAGTGCCGCAGCGGAATGTAACCCAACAGCACGAGCTTCCGCCAGTGACTGCGGTGGCGTGCTGCGAATCTCCAATCCCTCGCCGCCATACGGACCAGCGTGATGGTTCGCATGATGCTGGGCCTGATTGTGGTGTGCCTCGCTCTGGTGGTGCGCAAGACCAGCGGTAGCAGCCGCCAGAGCAGGATCAAGCGCATCCTCGTTCCTCTTCCTCTTCTTCGTGCCCGATCGAGCCAACCCCGAGGACTGGCCGTGTTCATTTCCAGAAGTTGACCCGGGACCTCGATACTGCCGACCACCACCGATCCCCACATAACCTCCATCGCCAAAGCCCTCGTCATCTAACTGGATATCAGGCGCGTAGCCGTCAAGGTGGTGTTGGTTTCCCGCCGCTCCAGCAGCCGCAGCAACCGCGGCTGCTGCTGCCCACTCAGACACATCTTGGCCTGCTGCCGCGGTAGCTGCTTCTACCAGCCCGGCGAGCTGGTTCTCGCTTGGCGCATACCCACCGCTCGCAATGTGTGGATTCTGGTCGGCATTCGAGGTAGCCGACTGTTGATTATTGGAGAAATCGCCCGGGGAGTTCGACGACGGGTGTTGGTGATTCTGTGGAGTTGTGGAAGTCATGGCTATCAGGCTCTTCGGGCTTCGCGACTTAGTAATTAGAAGTAACTTAAAGCCAGAGATGCCATTCGAACGGTCTCGCAAACAGTGGTCCTGAGGTCCAGTGAGCCCGATTAAGTATGGGCCCCTGCCGGGCGAGCGAGGCGTTCGCTGGGTTGCGTCCTACAGGGCAGGAGCAAGAAGGAATATAGTCTCCACTCAGAAAAAATCTGGCGTGAGCTGGGAAGCGTAACGCTTCCGAATGTATAGATCTTGGAGACCGCGAACAATCGATCAATCAGATAGCGCGATGAGGCTGTTTGCGTAGTTTGGAGGATGGACAGACAATGCAAACTTTTTGGTGAAACTCTTCCAAGCGCTCTTGACCACATGGGGAAGGTCGGCCCGTGTAGCCCGCATCGTATTCAGGCCACATAAGGCATCAACTCTCTTTAGTCGCGAAGAATGCACAAACAATCTGGTTGCTGTTAAAACCATATTGTTGGTTCGAAGATCTGGTTTGTATATTTCATAGTGTCAACTAACCAATCTCGGGCCAGCCAAATGATCGACCAGCTGCAAAAAATCTCCATTCCAACCACATCTCAAGTATATCGAAACAGATAAGACCACATCATGATATCAGAGAACGCCGTACGCAAAGAGGATGCAGAAGTATACAAAAGATAAAAAAGAAGAGACACGTCAGCTAAATCCCACTTCCAAGGCTCGGGCTGCTGGGTCTTCTCCGCGCATGGTAGCATTGACCAATAGATCCTCCTTCAGTTGTACCTTGCGCGCGATCTGATCTTCAAGCTCGTTATCTCGCCCAGGCTCGGGGATTGTGAGGTGGCTCTTCTCCCCAAGAGTGCCGCGTCGTCGGGCAGCTTCTATCACACTCGCCCGGCTGCGCCACCGCTTGAGTTCATCCTCGAGGTTCTCACGTTCTGAGTCCAGGTTGCGGAACGCATTGTATTCGTCCTCACCCCCGAAGCAAATCCCATATCCGTCACAAAAACACACGTGCTCTTTCGGACAAACCACGTTCTGGCCGGTGAAGACCACGTGCCAAAGGTACTCCCAGATCCTGCCGGAGATGTAGTCGCTCAGTTGTGTGCGAAGGACCCAATCTCGGTAGAAAACAAAACGCGCCAGGGGAATAGCGTGGACTCGCTCGCGCGAGACGGCGAATTGAGCACAGCATGGCTGTGCTAGCACATCTGGAATCGGATCATCCGGGAAGATCTCCCCCCATGATCTAGCGAGCATGATTTCCTCCTGCTTTGACTCGTCTTCCTCAAGGGTACCGGGATGGAGCCAATCGGGGCAGCCTGGCCCCCAGCCGCAACGCAAGTTCATGTACCCTTCCCTGACCACTCGTTCCGGCCGGATGCGTTGCAGTATCTCCGCCGCATTACCGTCGAGAAGATCGTCATTGTGCCACGCAAACTGATGCGAGTGCATGAATGCGATTATGTCCGGTAGTTCATCGTAGTGCTCGATGATGTAGCTCAAGTAGATCATGACCTCGTGCCCTTTATTCTTCGGAGGGTGCAACGGCGCGGAAGGGTCGTCAACGACATATACGGCGGTCTCCCATCCCGGAATCTCAAACTCCATCCATGTCGTATCCTCATAATTTGTTCGCGGCACGACTAAGACTTTTGCATATTCATATCCTTCTGGTTTGGCAGCCCCGGGGACGAATTTCGGGCGGGGAGCGTAAGGTTCTTTATGAATTCCGGTGGTATTCCAATGCCCGGACGGTGTTGGCTTTGGTGTGTGCGTAGGTACCATATCGCCTAGCCCAACGACTTGTGAAACTTGTGCCCATGATTTGGAAAGACTATAGAGACCATAAAGACAGAAGAGAAAGAAGCCGAGGCCGAGCAGAGGGACAAAGCGCCGTGTTGACGCCATGGGGTTTGACGTTGCGGAGTGTATGCGATGCGCTGCAAAGAAGTTGTGGTCAGTCAACCAGCACCGCAGATTGTGGGGGTTTGCAGTTGAAGTTTGGGGAAATTGGGGAGGTTGTAGGATTCATGATCCAGCATTGGTGGCATCAATCCTGCTCGTCTTACTGAGAGCATGCGATGGGGCCGACTCACAGACAACTTAACTGGGAATCTGACATGCACCAAAATTGCAGTCGGGGCCCAGTTGTCAAGCCCTCAAAATTGAAGGTATAAGCATTTGCAGTCGCGGCTCTCTTAAACAAGTTCAAGGAGGAAAAGAGATCCGCATCGGAGGAGCAATTCCTCAGCCAGTGGAAAGTCAACTCGTAAAGTGGTTACGCAACAAGTCTGAAACGGTCGGCAACGGCCAGAACGGGCGGAGGCGGTGCTGCAACCTTGCGACTAAAATAGAATCTATTCACACAAGGAAGCCTGAGCAAAGCTGTAGATATCTGCACGGAGGAGAGAAGAAGAGTCGCAGAATGTCTGAAATGGCATGGACCAGAACAGTTAACCAACGTATGTTGTTGCTTCCTCCATCTTGCCTCCGGATTCTGAAACACGGCTGAAGCGCCCACTATGGAAGCACGCAAGAAGAACCATGCGGGAAATTAGGTGACCAACTTGTCAAAGATCATCAAGGCCACCTAGCAGACTAGCACCGGAATGTCATTGACTCATTGCCAATTGGAGCAAAAGACAGGTGATCCCCCTGATATCCATCTGGTTCATCTTGAATCCGCCAATTGACGAAGAGGTAGAAAGAACCGAATGTCACACGGAGCAAGGTTTGAAGCAGGGGCTACGTAGGACAATGTCACCATGATGATTTAGAGTGCAGCCACACATTCTTATGATATTCTTGACCTCGGTCCTCGTATCAGTTGAGGTCGAGGATAAACATTGTATATTAGAACTGTTTTCCATGTCGTCTACAGCGTAGTCGCACGTTCTTGAACTGATGCGGATAACTATGTACAATCAAGCATCAGGGGAAAACATCAGGCCAGCGGAGCAGAAAAATAAGGGAATAATGGAGCTGACTGTGGAGACTTTCAAGGATATTGATAGAGCTCCTCTCTTATGAGCTAGGATGAGGTTCATTTGGGTATAATCCTTGCTCGCTAAAGGAAAACGCCTTTCAAGGGGTCTGGCCCACTGTATCAGCGATGCAGGGTAACTGATATAGTGCCATCCAAAAAGTACAACAGTGTGAAAAAAGTATGAGGAAAAGTATGCAAGTTACAAAGTCAAGATCATGTCTCATCGTCCGCCACATCTTCAACCGTTGCCATTCGGGCTTTCCCCTTGGACGGAGATTCCGATGCCTCATTTTCTGTCGTGAAATCACCGTTTTGCCGGCTCCGAGTCTCAATTTGGTCGCTACTCGAAGGAGCCGATTTCCTTGCGGTTTCGGTCTCTGCGCTTGAGTCCGTCCATTGTTGGGAGAGGGACTCGGCATTGGCGTCAGATGTAAGCGAGTTAGATCCCGATTGCCAATTTGGTAATCCAGGGGGTCGAGGAGAGGGCGATGTCGCGGCGTTGTTGGTAATACTCAGCTCTTCCGTCAGGGTCTCCGTGGGTATTTGCGTATTTGAGGTGTTTCCGGATGTAGGGACAACAGGGCTCGTAACAAAGTCACTGAGCGGTCCACTTAGACCTGGCTGTGTCGAGTGGAGTGGGACCAGAGTCCAGCCTTGGGGAAGTGTCAACCCTTCGGGCAGACGGGAGTCCCCAGCTTCCAATGATGGTGCTCCTGGGTCAGAAACGAACTGATGGCGTACGGTGGTAGGGGATGTAGAGGGTAGTGTGGTTGTAGGCACAGTAGGGGTTTGCAGAACGGTGTTCGGGACATCTGGTGGTTGAAGCTGCAAGGCACGGAGGCGTTGAAGCTCTGTCTGGAGCAGTCTGACCAAGTTCAGCTGATCTGCTGTGACCCTAAGACTATTGATCTCAGCCATAATTTGCTGCTCCAACTGTAGTATGTGGCTCTGCATATTCAACACATTCGAGGTAGGTGTTGGCGGCGCTTGAGCAGCGGCAGGCGCTAACTGTGGTGGCGGAGGCCGTCCGAACCCAAAACCGAAGCCAATTTGTCTCGCCCCAGCGGGGTTAGGATTGTTAGCCTGCGGCCATGGAGCATTGCCCTGGTGGATCTGTTGGTGCAAGTTGTTGAAAAGGTCCCCTCTTCCGGCGCCGAACCCTATTCTGAACGGGCCAAATTGGTATATACGGGCTCTGGGAAGAACTTCAGCCGCACCGTTTCTCCCAAACGGCTGGTTCCCAGGCATTGCGTTCTGTTGTTGTCCCGCACCGGCGTTCGCCTGTTCCGGGTTATTCGCAGCGGCTCCTTGGGTTCGAGGTGGAGCGATGACCGGTCGTCGACATGTCGGGCAATTCTGCTGCCTTTCTAGCCAGCTTCTAAGGCAAGAGAAATGTAGAATGTGGCCACATGGGAGTTTCTTAGGCCGTAATCTCTCGGAGACGCTAGTCGTCGCTCTCTCTCCGGGTTGATTTTGCCAGTGGTTCATCTCCTCACGACAGATGATGCATACCTCTTCTCTTGTGACCTCTTCAGCAGTAGCATCAGGGTACCTATCATTCATGTCGCGTGTCGCATTGCGGTATCGAACGAAGTCCATAATCCGACGAGCAAAGGAGCGGATAGTTACCACCACATCCCGCAGGATATGGATGGGGAGCCCGTAGAAAGTGAAAAGGATAGCGAAGAAAGTAAGATACACCGTCAGCTTTAGAAAGTCAGTGAGAAGGTCGAGATAGAAAACCCAGCGCCCTTTCTCTTCCCAGCCTGGAATATCGAGTTCCATCTCATTGATGTCATTTTCATCAGGCAAATCCGGAGGTGTAGTCGGATCTCCACTCTCCGCTTGTTCAGCTTCGGCCCGGGCGCGAGTAGCCCTAATTTCCTGACGGCGTTCCTCGACTCGAGCGTTCATCTGTTGGCGGTTGACAAAGATCTCGACTAGCGATATCGTATACCTAACAGCGGTTGATGTTGAGAGAATCGCCAAAACAGCGAATTCGAAGCCAAACATCACCATCATGTCCGGGCGCGCTTGTTCAAGAACGGTTTCAGTGCAGTACTTCAACATGAATGTGTTGAATAGAACAGACAACAACAAGGAGATTGCCAGCCTCGCATGAAACAGGACTGGGTTTGCGGGGGGTTGCTGTTCCAAGAACTCCACGCGGCCTTCCCCGATCCATCCCCAAACCTTTCCAACAAGTAGAGACACAAACATGACTAGGAACCAGGCCCCAAGCTCTCCCCGAAATATTGTCATGGCCAAACATGTTTCCGTTACGGCAAACCACGCCTTTTCATACAGTTGCTCGGTTTCGATGGGACGTAGGGGCCCGTAAAGGAGGCGCTGAAGCCAAAACAGGAGAAATCCGACAGCCAAAAGACATACATTTGTCAAGATCTTAAAAGGGCCGAGGTCAGCCACCATAAGCAGAGACGGAAGTATGTCGAGCTTACCATGAGATTTGCACTGCTCTGCGAAAGATACACACAAGCAGAATAGAAATTCGCCCTTTGATGAAGCGCTTTCATGACAACACCGGTCGCCAGAGCCACTGAGGCCTAGAAGGAAAGATCAGCGTTGAATTGAGCGATCGCAGGGTATTTGGCAACTCATACCCCAGCATAGGCAGCTAATCTCATGGCCGCAGGGAGTGTGTGTGGGCTTAAAAGCCCAGAATCATTGACAAAGTCAAGACACAAACGTTTTCACGTTGAAGCGAGCATTGACAGAATGTGCGAGCTGTCGGGTAGAAAGATGAAAGAAAGTCGACTGGATCGCGTGGACAGATGTCAGGCAAAGGCGGTTCTCCAGGTTCTGGACAGCTATACCAAACTCCAAAGTCCGACGGCGGGAGCTTGTCTTACGTCAGCGGGGGAGGTTTCTCCCCGAAGTCACGGCATAGGGGTGATCCGGAGTATAACTCCTCCATTTGTTCAAGACTCGACAGAGGATTGGATTCCTGGTCATCCAATCCGCGAGACAGTGGGCAGTAGTAGTTTTCCACTATTTTCTCACTTGCATTGAACGTTTAAAATTGACCGTCCTCGCTCAATTACCGATTTGCCGACTCCTTCACGCGGTCACATGATTCACAGTCGTCAGACATCCGACGATCTCTCGCCCAATACTTGCAATACAACAACACAGTTCTGGCTTGAAATGTGCTCTTGGATCGCTTTGCCTGTTTAAATATATCATCAAATGTTTCAATTCTTCATTCCGCAGAGCCATTCCACGAGTCAATGATGGCGTCGCAGCGGCCATTGTTTACCGCTAGCTGGACCCAAACTTTCACGTACCTACTTGGCGTCTGTCCCTTCTCAATTGCATTCTTGGTCTTCATCAACTCATCCATCTCATTTGTTGTCACCGACTTGATTGGTCTACATGATGGGGAGGGGGATGCCGTAGGTACCCTAGGTTTCGCTGATGAGCTACTTGCCTTGGCCGCCTGTCCTCTATGGGGGGTGCTCTCGGACCGCATCGGTGTCCGCCAGGTACGTTTAAATTCCTCTGTCGGTGAAAGATCCACGAATGTTGAGATATATTCTTGTAGGTATGCACAGCTGGTTACACCATCATTGCTCTTGCGCTAGTCCTGTTTGTTCAAGCAAAGAACATCTACCCCCAGCTTCTTCTCGGAAGGCTACTGTTCAGCCTAGGAGGTGCAGCGGTCTCAACAATGGTTACAGCTGTCTTGCCCGTTGTGACCGCAAACAAGCTAAACCCTTCTGTTGAAGAGGCCGATCTAGAGTCAAGGGCCGGCGCACCCTCGTCCAGGTTGGCAGGATATGTCGGGATGTGCGCGGGTTGTGGAGCTCTGATCTCCCTAGGCATTCTTTTGCCCCTTCCAGCTCACTTTCAGCAGTTGGGATTCTCGCCTCCGGAAGCTATCCAGTATAGCTACTACACAGCGGCCGTTGTGGCCCTTCTTGTTAGTGTCGCTTGCTTCATTGGCCTCAGGGATCTGCCAGGGGAAGATGGCAAGGCCTGGACCTCACTTCGGAGGGCGTCGCATCCGGACACTCGATCTAGCCAGACCAGGAAACAGTCGATTTCAGCATTGATCAAGACTCGAATGCCGTATCTGCACCAGTTCGGTTCCGCGATTGCGCTGGGATTTCACAATCGCGACATCTTCATCGGTTACCTCGGGGGGTTCGTAGCGCGAGCCTCATCTGTCGGTATATCCTTGTTTATCCCACTTTTCGTGAACAGCTACTATCTCAGGACGGGCCTTTGTGATGGACAGCCTTCGGAAGAGGCCACCCCAGGGGACATCAAGCGGTCTTGTCCCAAGGCATATGTGCTTGCTGCAATCCTGACTGGCGTATCTCAACTCGTAGCACTAATCGCGGCTCCGGCATTCGGTTATTGGTCGGAAAAGTCTCTCCAGTATCATCTGCCGCTTCTCATGGCTTGTGTTGCAGGTGTTGTCGGCTATCTGGTGCTCGCGCTTCTACCCAGCCCAGAATTCCATGGCGAGAGGGGAAACCCGGGTATATTTGCAGTGATGGCACTAGTTGGGGTCAGCCAGATTGGCGCGATTGTCTGCAGTTTGTCGGTACTCAGCAACGGCATTCTGAGCCTGGCAAGCCCGGCTGCGGAAGATATCGCCGCTATTGAAACAGACAACGAGCATGTTTCCGGTACGGTCCGAGAATTTGGTGAGCAAGAGCCTCTGTTAGCTCCACACGCTGGTCGAAATCGGCAACAGCCCACAAATCTGAAGGGCTCCATTGCAGGAGTCTACTCCTTGTTTGGAGGAGCGGGAATCCTTTTACTCACCAAGCTCGGCGGGTTGCTCTTCGACGTTCTTTCTTCAAGTGCCCCTTTCTACATCATGGCTGGGTTCAATGGCGTATTGGTAATTGTCGGTGTTGTTAGTGGCTTGGTCATCCACTTGAGAAGCTGAGCAAACTTGTACATAGCGGCTTGGCTATCTTCTCGTCGGCCCGCGTTTGACTTGAAAATTGAAGCTCCAGCTGTGGGCCAACAAAATCTTGGCCCTCTCGGAAAGATAGCCATACCATTGCTTCTCATCTCAAGTTCTCTCTACGGAATTGTGTAACGCGTCCCCGAGCGCCGAGGCCACGAGATATTGGCGACATGGCATCTAACTAGAGACTCCTCGCTTCGGCGCCAAGCCCTGTCTGCCATGTAGGTTAGTAAAAGGGTCACCATAGTACCATACGACTATTTTCACTAAAATCTAATTTGAAAGCTTGGTTTTTGGTAGGAGCATGAATGGTCAGGGGAATGCTTCAAAGAGCAAAAGAGCCTTTGCTCATGAAGCTTGTTCCTTACTTGTTCAAAGGATAAAGCAAAATACAATGAGACAGACGTTTCTCTTACTCAAGGCACTCTTTGTCTAGACAAGTATATAATCGCCAAATTCCCTTCGATAAAGTAGCAGATTGACCCTCAATCAACCACCTCCAACACCATCTACTTACCAGCAACCTCGAGGCGTCCAAATGGATGATTGTAGCGCCAGCGACACGATGTGCGAGAGATGCTACGACATCTTCGACAAGGTAAAATCAACAGTCAGACTCAACGATCTCAAAATCAATCCTGGTGTCGACCCTATTATCTTCATCAGCACATTCCCTGACAGCACTGACCTTGTGTTTGCAGAGAATCTAGCCAACACTGTTTATCGCACTCTGCGCACAGTTTACGAGCTCGATACCAAGGTCTGGAAGTCGATCATTAAGGATAGTGTCAAGGGGACATTCACGCTGAGTGTGCTTATAGATTTCCAGAAGTTGGTAGAGATAGATCCAGACGTGGTTGATACAGTCTTTGGGCAGTTTTCGCTTCGAATGGGCCATTGGGAGAAGACAAGGACAATGGTGGGTGAACATGGTATGCATGCCAGTCTTGCTCGGTTGATGTTTTTCGAGAATATTCATGTTGCGAAGCAGGCGAGGACACTGGTTAGTGAAGAGAGATATCTATCTTAAAGTCCTTGAGGTTCTTACAATGGTTCCTGTTTTCTAGTTAATGATTAACCAAAAAAAAAAAAAAAATGATAATAAAAGGGTTGATTGGTGAATCTCTTTCCTCAACAAATGCTGTACAGAGTAAATGATGGCCCAGGGATAAGATTACTATAAGTCTTTCAGAGTCTTTGACCTCACAAGAATCGAGAGCTTGATTATTGAATCGAGCCATAGACCCGTGTTCCAAGGTTGCTATCAGGGCCCGCCGCCACTGTCTTGACTCTCGTGACTCGTGAGTCTAGATCCGGCTGAGGAATCAGGGGCGCGAATTTTCTCATTTGCCTTTGCCTATTCTGCAGCGGAAAGAGTCTAAGAGAGGCCCTTAAGCGCTCTAGTCCCTGTTGCTCCCCCAAATCACAACCAATAATCAGTGGATAAGGCGACCCCGATTCTGCATAATCTACGACCCTGGTCCCAGGCTCCAGCAGATTAGACAAAATATGGATCCCTTATATAGATCTCAGGGTCCCCCTTTCCTGTTTTTGCACTACATTTGTCGCTCTTTCATGCCCTTGTACCTCCAGGTCGGGCTCTCACGTTCTTTATCCAGATACTTAATCCAATCTTGAAATCCCGACTTCAACTGTTGCCCCTCGCTCAACTGATCGTCAACAATTGATCAACATGCACCCGCAAATCATCCGCTCTCTTGCTCTTCTGGGCTGCACCTCGCTAGCTGCGGCCAATGATATTGTCTCGCTCATCCTCCCAAACGTTGATCAGCAAGATCTGGTTGGCGAGGTTATTGGTATCGTATGCTTTCCCATCTCATATCGCGTTTTCTACCAGTCGATATTCTAACAAGGGATTCAGGATGGCCCGATGACAACCTATCTCATTCAATGCCCCGATGGCGCCGACTCGAACGACTGCGGCGTTCCCCCCGAGGGCCTCACCGTCACCGCAGGCGATGATACCTTCATCTTCGATTACACCCACGAGGACTAGTAAGCCACATACCTCCCTACCGAATCAACAACCAATTTCCCTCGACACTCTTTTCTCAACTAACCCTCCCTGTTTCTGTACCAGCTGGCTCCGCCAAAGCTGCTCTCACCGCGGCACAACCTGGTTCTCGTGCGCCGTGACAAACACCCAGTCCGGCTTCTCGAGCGCCATGACGACCGCCGAGTCGATTGATATCCCATACCAGCCCGTCACCATCACCGCAACAGCCACGGACAGCGACGACGACTCCTCAACCACAGTCACAAGCACCCGCTCCTCCTCCGCCTCGCAGCCCTCTGAAACCAACATTGACGACGACTCCGAAGAAGCCTCTACAACCTCTTCCGGCGCCGTGTCTTCTACGACGCCCTCCCCCACGGCCTCCGAGGAGGCCGACGTCGAGGAAACAGCCTCTGACAACGCGGCTATGGCCCAGGTGACTGGGTCTGCTGCTCAGTGGCTTGTTAGCGGGGCTGGTATGGCCCTTGCTCTCGTTCTGGCTTAGGGTTGATGCGCTGAGTATCGTCTTTGTTTAGAGCGACTATAATCAATCTTCCGGGGGGAATGCTGAATGTTTATACGTACCTACTTACCTTATTATCTCGCAATTGGGTGGGTTTTCTATCCTTGGTGTATATAATACGTCGTACTAGATATGTAAATGAGGGTTAGTGGACATTGATTTAATATTGCGTGATGGCATTGATAGGGTCGCTCGATTTGGCTCGATTAATCAATTTGTGATAGAGCAAAGGACCCCGCAAGTTGCACAGTTGTCCACAATCCACCTGTACTACGTTCCACAAATTCCCAATGACGGTTGTAGTTAGTCGTTCAGATCCATCAGTTGCCGACTACAAACTACCAGAGCACAAGAGAGGTCTAGCTTCATAACGTGGAACTATGTACGTACGGTATCTGATCTCCGCAAGTGGGTGTCGGATCATCTAGTCATTAAGCGGGGCGCGGTTCACATTTCTTGTTGAGTTCGTGGGATCACATTTAGGGCTTCATCCCCGGGACTCGGGAGAAGAGGTTTCCAATTGTACTTCTCTTTCCACCTCGTTCTTCCATTTTTGCGCGTCTGTCATCCGCAAGTGGCCGTACCTCCAGCCCGGCGCTCACAGCATTCGCGCGCAGGAGTCGAAGGTGTGCTTCGTTGACGTAGTTTTTCAGACTGCCAAGTGCTGCTTCTTGCAGTTCTATGCGTTTGTCGCCTTGGTTTGATACTAGGACGTGTTTTTCGAGGTCGATGCGCGAGTCGAGCGTTCCATCTTGGATTAGCCCGATGAGTTCCTGGACGAAAGCGGAGTTCAAGTCTGTTGGGTTGTATTGATTGGCAGGGGTTTCGAGCACGAATATCTTCGCCATGGATTGTAGAGAGACCCGGTTGAAGGGGACGAGGTATTGTTGGATGGATTTTGTGCGGATGCGGGTGTATAAGGTCTGAACGTGGCGTTGGAGGTGGATGTCGAGTAGGTAGTCCGCCCGATAAGCTTCCAGGATTTGCAGGCATGGTCTGAACTTGGAGTTGCAGAAAAAGGAGATGGCGCGGAGGATGTGAGGTTCTAGTTCTAGGAAATTGCGGAAGGAATTGTTGTCTAGGACACGACGTTGGAGCTCGTTGCGGTCCATCGAGGCCAAAGCACAGAGACCACCGTAGACTGCAACGTCGTTTGACGACAAAACTTCGTTGTAGGAGTCTCCCAGTGTTGGTTCCGTCGCCAAGAAGCTTGTCGCTGCTTCTAAGTAGCTGCCAGAGTTGAGCTGCGCTAGGCCCAAGGCAGCCGATATCTTCGGTGCGTTCTTAGACTGTTCGTCGTCCGGTTTCGATTGTAGGCCTCGTAGTCGATGCACGTTGGATTGTACGCTCAACCAGTCTGCACGTTCAATCGACACACTGACAATCTTGAATAGCATTGACGCAACATGGCTAGTCGTTGTGCAGAAATCTCTCATGCGCGAATAAGCCTTGAATGCAGATCCTAACTCGCCGGTCTGATGATAATGCTGTCCGAGATCTTCATTTCCCATCTGCCAGAACAAGCTGTTAGAAACCAATACTCCAGTCTGTTCCATGTGAATCGTCCATTCATACCCGTATGCTCTCTTTGATAAGATTATTTTTATATCCCCTAAGCTCGTGTTCTAATCGGTCCGTCTCAGACTTCACGACTTTCTGTAATCGGTCGGCCCATTCTCTGTCAAAGACAGCTTCAGCCTCGCCCGGAGCGATTTCGGCCAGTGCTTGAACAGCGCGCTCATATCGAGAAAGGTCCTTTCCGGATTTTGCCTCGGCGACCGCGGCTTTGAGAGCTTCAACGGAAAGGTACGTGGAGCAGGTCCCGATGAGATACAAGCGGTCAAATCTTGTCCGGCCTAATATAGAAAATGTAAGTAACAGCCAGCTATTCACCAGCACAACTAACATCTTAACTCACCAGTATAGTTTGCGATGTATGAGTCCAGTTCGAATTTCGGAGCATCTGTCCACCATTAGCGGAGTTCCTGTCCGGAAGTCTAGCCCTCAGACGTACCTTCCACCCTCACAAACGGCCCAGTAGAGGCAGTAGCATTGCCGTTCGATGTTTCCATGTCCATCCCTCCTATGGCAGCTGTTTGGGCTGCGTATGGAGGGTAAACTGCCTCCGCAATGTCCGACTGGAGCAGGTCCATTGTGAGAGATGTTGTATTGGGCAGTGTGTGATTAGGGTGAATAAAAAGCCGCAATAACACTTAGAGTCGAGGTTCCCAGACCTATTATGAATTCGATTGAGCGAAGAAGCCCCGAATGGCCCTTAGGAAACGACCAGAACAACAAGGTCCGGTCGATAAGTCACCTCAATGTGGGGAATTGTTTGGAAGTCCGGGAGCGCCTTGGGGTTGTTTCGCCTAGATTCCTATATCGAGGCTTACGTGGGTAATAAAAGCGCTCTCTCGGAGGCAAATCGCTAGTTGAGAACAAAAGAGAGTCCGCAAATGTAGGCGAGGAAGTTGGTGTCGAGCTGGCCGCTGAGGCTTGAGCGGAGACATCCCGTATCTAGAGTACGGAGTACTTAGTATTGACGTCCTTTCCAGTCGCGCTATTTCACCGCCTTCCCCGCCGCTCCATTAGTGTCTTTCCCAACTTGTGCGTGCTGACGTTCGCTGGTCTATCTTACGTTGATATACGGACTAGGTACTCGAGTCCCAGTTCCTGCCCTCTATGATTTTTCTTCTTCGCTCTTCGAAAACACGAAGACTTAAGGGAATATATCTCTGATGAGTATTTCCCATTTCATCCCCTGCAGATGTGTCGTTTCATAATTACAGTTGAGCATCCGACGCTCGGAAAATAAGATCGAAATAAGGACGAAGTTGCATGAAAGACAAAAACACGAGAATTATGATTACCCATGGTACAACCATGGAATGAAATGAAACGACTTCCCAAATGCTGCCGCTATGCCACAATATTGAAAACATCAGAGAAGAATCGCAAACCCCGCAAAGAATCCTCCCAGAACGATGGTGAGGCCATAGACCTGAGTAAGGTCGGTCAAAGGCCGGACAGCTGCGTCCTCATCATCGGGAAGACCAGTAAAAGGGGCTGGGGAAGATGTGGTAGGGCTAAGGGTGTCGGTGGCACTAATCGACGTCGTGGAGGTGGTGTTCGCGCGCCTTGGGTTTTGGGCTCCACAAGGATTGGCAGTGCGGCATTTATCTTGACAGTCGGTGTCGGAGAGTGGGCAGGCATTGACGCACTGGTTGTTTTGTTCAGTGCAGATATAGTAGGGTATAGTCTGGGAATATTCGGAAGCGTTGGGCGATTGGCCGTTGTCACAGACACAGTTATAAGCAAGGGTATCCTACTCGTACAAGCCGCAGTCAGAAAACGCCGTGGAAAGGGAAGGTTCTCAAGGGTAACGCACAGCGTCACAGTCATTATATGTTGGGTTCTCGGATGCACCGGGAATCTGAAGGCAAAGAAGAGGGCAGGCCGATTTCTGTGAGACGCACCATTGCTCTGGCAAAATCATAATGTTAGCTTGGCTTTGGACAGGCAGCAGTGTGGGAAGTAGTACCTCTCGTGGCCTTGTCAATGTCCTGGGCGTCGATTTGGCATTGTACGAGGCCTGCCATTGAGGCGATGGCAATCAGGGAACCCAGCAAGACCATTTTGAATGACCTGGAGTAGCGACTGAGGGTGGACAAAGGATAAGGGGACTCGGGGAGATTCTATTCAACAGGCAATAGAATCGTTAGCTCAACCAAGTGGATTGAACGAAGACCAACGCACCGAATTTAAGTGCAGTCGAAAAAAAAGGGGAGGAAGAATAGAAGGGCCCCAGAGGAGGTGGAGTCAAACGAATGGATTCCGGGGTAAACAGTCGAAGGTGCAAAGGGAGAACGACAGAAGTAGAATCAGAATGGGATTATGAAAATGAATGGGTCTTTGTGCCGAAGGCCCTGAATATGTACTATTTAATCTAGGAAATGTCCCACTTGGTGTTACTCAACTATCTGTCATGGGTTGAGCTTCTGTGGCGGCGCTATCTGCCTTTTAGCTTTGGATGGCTAGTGTGATTATTTTAGATCCGGCCATCTCCAGCCCTTGGAAGTGAGCTGATCATGTAGACTAAAGGAGCATTTTTTGCGTCTCGAAAAACTCCGAGCCCCATCTCTGATCTGCTGCATGTTTCGACTCCTGTTAGGATAAACTCGTGTTGGCCAACTTCCTCTGGTCAGCTCAGGAGACGGCGGAAATGCCAGGCAAAAGAAACTATGTCGATCCGGGGACACTAACCGGAGCTTCTGTTTCATCCAGACAACAATCATGCTTGGGATTCGCCTCTGCCCGTCTCTCAACGCAAACTGATCAGGAAAGAGCAGGCAAGCAATACGTGGCCCTCTAGGTAGCCTACCGTACATTGTGAGACTCCCCTCGAGGTGACAAGTGGAACAAGCAGCATTCAGCGTGCAGGTGGCCGGGAGTAAGTGCAGTGCGAAGCGAGCTCGCGATGGCCACTGCTTCCCCTCTCTACAATATGCAATTTGAAACGGTCGTCAGGCGTTGATTGGTCCTTTTGTTCTACCTGCTGGTACAGCCAGTCCATGCTCTACCGACTAAGCTCCACAAGATACTCACATGGTGCTGGAATGTCTTAAAAAGTCGGAGAGAACGAGGTTGGGTGCCTTCACGTATGCGGATTAGGGGTCTGGTGTGTCTTACTGCGGGAGGCCCTGATTGGACCCTGGAAGGCTTGGCTTTTTCTAGCGCGAACCTCGGTCTCTTTTGTTCTGGAACCATTTTTGCTAGCTTCCTTAGCCCTTTGTGGTGCTCTGAGTCCTGACTCGGCATTGCTCTTACCAGGCCTCGTGATTCCTCTGAGTGGCGGTGGTTTCATCCGATCGGCCCATCATGCAGAAGACTTTCATCGTCTTCAATTCATGAAAAGTCTCCAACTTGGTTTCCTCCGCGTTTTATGGGGATGAAGATTGTTTGCGGCATTTTATGACGGCCACCTCGGATTCCTGATTCGGGAAGGCGTCTTGGCAGGTTGGATTTCTGTGATTTCCGCTCTCTCAACCGGTTCTGGCTTCAATGTTGAATGTCCAGATTCCAGGCTTATGCTTCCAAGGCTCGGTGCAAGGCATGCTTTCTTTCATCTCTTAGTCAATATCTATGACTCCATCCTAAGCTACACGGTTTCTCTCATTTTATTTTACTATCCTACCCAGTAATCCCGCATTTTAACTCCAATTGAGGACCAGCAATCCAGTTCGTCCACAAGCTTCCCTCCGTCACTGGTTCGTAACCCGTCCTTACTGCGCAAGTTCCCCGCCACTTACCCCTCCTCTCTTGTTGCATTGAACTTACCTATTTTTATCCTCGTCAACGTAGGAACTGCACCTTGTACCCAGCTAGGTTTTTCGATATCTAAATGGATGGAGCCAGCGAATGAGGAGACAGGCCGGATACCGAGGCCGCAGCCGCTCCCTGCTTCCCCTCCTGATCCTCTACCGGCTTTTTCCAGCGCCTCCGATCATGATACGCTCCCAGCCGCATCACACAGCACTAACTCAAGTCCAGCCTCTTCGCAGTCTCCCAACCACTCGCCAAAACAACGCCCGGTTTCAGGCATAGTTCCTCCGTATTGGAGCCACCAACGAAATGCATCTCGCACCTCCCAGATCTCCATCGATGGTGGACCAGCGATAACACTCGAAGATCATACTGAGGATCCTAACTGTGAAACCAGCCGGGGATTGTGGGCCAAGAGCGTGACAATCGACGATCATGTCGTGGTGGAAGGGAAAACCGGCATTGGTGCATATGTGGTTTGGAATTGCAGAATCCGAGCCCTTGAGGTATGTCTCAGGTGGCTACATGGTGCTTATCGGCTGTGCATATGGAAATTGACCCATGTATAGGGTGGTATCATCACAGTCCGCATGAGGTACCCCCGCGAAACGCCCTATTCGTACGACAGAATGCTAATCTTTCACATCATAGGTACTCCGAGTTTGACGACCTACGAACGAAACTGGTGGCTGCTTTTCCGCATGCGAAGAATGCGCTGCCGTCGTTACCGCCGAAAAGTGTCCTCTGTGAGTCTCTACCAGATGGTGGCCAGGAATTGAATGATATACTAATGACGTCTATAGTCAAATTCCGGCCTAAATTCCTCGATTCACGCCGGGTCGGTCTCGAGTACTTCTTGAAGTGAGCACATCCCGGCCAATTCATCCGCACATCACACAGGTCTAATATAATTTCTTGCAGCTGTGTCCTCTTGAACCCTGAGTTCGCAAGCTCCCCGATCGTAAAGGACTTCTTGTTCGGGCGAATGTGCTAAGGGTTGGCCTCCTACAACACGAGAAGCTCACGATCAACCATACTGCCTTGTCTTGAACAAGAGGTCCGACGGTGCCCTTGACAATCTATACATGGATACTGCCACTATTTATGATCTGCGATTTTTTAGCCGCCCGTATATGCGGCGATGCAGTGTGCCCATGATTTGTTGAAAACCGATTGCAGCAATGTCTAAACGGCGCTCGGGAAAGGTTGTGCTTATCTTTAATTTTCATTTCAACGGTATATACTTAGCGTTGCATACAAGAGTTGATACAATTCCACCTTTACATTCACTAGTAATCAACTCTGCTACAAATAATCAAGAGGGAGGAATAATATCATCTCTATCACATTATTTACTAATTAAACGAGTATGTACGGAGTACTAATCTATAAGCCCTATTCGACGAAACAAGAGCCGCGAATAACAAGCAGGAGTCGTCCCCGGAAAAATAACATTGGGATCAAGTTCTCTTCCTGTTTTTTCGCGCGCCCATATATGTATGTATGCCACATCAAATCGAAGTCGTAAGTTCATAGCGCGTATGTACGGGTTGTGGGCATATCCAATGGGGCCTGGTGAACAGTACGTATGCACCTGTGGAAAATGCTTGGGTATGGGATGGGTGTATGTATGCGGGTGCTGGTATGTATGTATGTATGTTTGTTTGAGTAGATGAGCAGAATTCGTCCGGAAGAAATCGGCCGCAGGGATATCGCATGGTGCTTCATTGCCTGCGCAGCCAGTCCATTTTCGTACGTCGTGTAGGACTATATCAATGACTTTTGATGGTTCCCCTGGTAGAACTTTCGGCTGTCGCAGCGCGGAAGGGAGTTTCCCTCTCGGTTGGTCGGTCTCGACGAATTGTCAGACAGTTGATACCGAGGAAAGTGGTGATGCGGTTGATCACGAGGGTTGCCCAGTACATGTACGCGACAAATGCGAACAAGAAGTAGGTTCGCAGGTAAAAGAGCTCCAGGGAGGCACTAACAGCAGGAAGTCCAAAGAATGGGAGGTTTGCGAGGATGGCGCCGCCAATGAGGGGAGTTTGCAGCACAGTCCAGTGGGGAAATGGCTGCCTCAACAGGTGAGCCAATATAATTTTCGTAGTCATTCGCCCGAAAACAAATGAAATCGTCCAGCAGTACAGGACGAGTCGGCTATCGGATAGTAGAGACGAATATGGGGAGAAGAGCCAAGCCATGTTGCAGCCGGTGAAGAGAGCCATCGGTATCCATTCCTTGAAAATCGGGGTGATCGGCAGGTTTCGCTTCCTCCGAGCAGAGATGACGTTGTAAACGCATCCTGGGAGATGCCCTAGAAAGAACGATCCGAGCAGGATTGGGATCCACAGATCCTTCATAGAGTTGTTGCCAAAGATTGCTGGGAAGTTCAGAAATTCCACGATGGGCCGAGTCCAGATTTGCGGGCCATACCAGCCAGACGCAATCATTATGGCGATAGCAATTAAGAGACCCTCGGTAGGACCATTAAAGTACCCAAGATACAGAGTATGGGTGTGGTATGTCTCCCAGGTTGAAAAATACATAGCAAGACAGGGAACAAGAGCAGTCCAGGCTCCAAGTTGAGTTGAACCTAGGCCCATTGCCGCGGTTTCGAGGAGACTAGCGAGAGTGCAGTTGAGGGAATCGATCCCATGACTAAAGACGATTAGCATCTTTCTGCCCAGCCTTCGTTAGCCACTCACTCAAAGAGTTCTCCGAGTCCACTGGACGTGCCGGTCCTCCGCGCTTGTTTTCCATCGACGTTATCCAGCGTCGAGTACCTTTCATACGCGTTAGTTGTCATTCGAGTATCCGTCGCGCAAATGTCTTACATCCACATTCCCAGGGCGAAACTGTAATATAGCCAAGATGGACCCTGCAGGAGAGGTTTAGTACCGCCGCGGTGATCTTAAAATGAGATTAACTTACCGGACCAACAAGGTCAGGCATATAGACCTCTATGAGCATGACATTGCCCACGATGAACAGGAACCCAAGGAGGGTGACCATGTTCGGGGCCAGCCACAGGGGCAACAGCTCGACGAATGCATTCCACTAGACCCCGGCATTCTTGTTAGAATTTGGATATAATCGGAGCAAGGGCGCAATACATAGTGTCTTAGAATGTAATTGGAGATGTATGATTTATCGACGCTCGAATACTTGTAGCTCTTAAGGGGTAAGAGGACGTCGTCGGAGAGCGAGTCTTGAATCTCTAGTGATTGCGCAATGTGGTTAGTTCTCTGAAAATGCCAGAATCTCGTTCTCTGAGGGGGGGAAACTCACCCCGGAGCCTCCGAAATATTCTAATCATTCTGGAGAACTGTCGGAACGATCTGACGAAGTTCGGGGGTGGTGTTATGCGACAGACGAGATTAGTTCATAGCGCGCGCGGGATACGGCGTCGAAAATAAAATGACAGTAAGGGCCAGCCAATATTTCGAGGAGAAGACGTTGGTTCTCTCTGGGGATATCTCCTTGCAGAGAAAAGAAAAGGAACCCTCGGCGAAGACTCGAAGAGCAGTCGCAAGGTCCACTTTTTCAAGAGTTGGAATGCGAGTCAGGAAGCCGGATCTGTTCCTGAACCTTGACCAGCACAAGCTCGTTCCTTATCACGTGCATGCAGTGTTGATCTTCCCCCTTTGTTCTCCACTCGGCTTCCTCTTCGTCCATTCTCTCGACTCTCAAGCCCTGGACATGATGAAATGTTAGGTTCGTTGAAACATATCAGCATAGGCGAAAGGAGCTCTAGATCTTCATGAAGGTTTGTATGGACAAATCCCGCTTTTGGGAAAATACAACGCTGGACTACAAATTCTGTGAGAGCAATTTCTCTGAACTATAAGTAATCACCCGCGTGGTCCATACTTAGAATTGAACTTGTTGCCCTCCTTTCCTTGATTTTTATCTTTTATGTTTGCCTTCTTATTTTTCATGCAACCTGATACCACCTAGAGCCAGCAAAAAAAAAACAATTGGCTAGCAATGGTCATGTCACGTTAAGGCACCTGGGACGAAGGGCAGTGTTTAGTCTCACAATACACGAGCCTGTGTTTGTCTAAGTTGTGGCACGTTGGAAAAAGGCACCTGCCCTCATTAAAACAGATAATATTTCAAAGCTTACAAGGCGTGGAAAGATTGCCTGCAGGATAGCCAAGCTTTCATGATACAGCTGCCGTGAGGGCATCTTTCCACATTGTCAAAGCCATGCTTCGTGAGGTAAGCTACTATCATTAGTTATTCAAGCCCTAGTAGTAGTAGCTACTCCATGGGGGTACTTGATTCGACAAGCATTACAGGGTACCTACTAGTACTTCTTCGCGGCTTGATAAGTGGTTGCTCAGCTCAGCCTATAGCTTCGCCTGATGGCTTCAAAGCTTGAGGCTTTGCCTGATTACATTGTCTATCTCTGTCTGAAGTATTAATTTCTGTTGTTGTCGCTTTTTGATTGCCCTTCTGGTAATTATAATCCTTGTCCCTCCTAGCATTGAAAGCTGGTTCCCGCGCTAGGTATATATGTATAAGCGATTTGCGAGGACGGGCTCCCGCCACCATAAAATTAGAGCATCTTCACTGCACCCGTGATTTCTAAACATATATGACGACTCTATTCAAGTAACGAGACACTGCACAGCCCTGAGAGGTATCTGACAGTGCCGAATCTATAGGGTGGAAAAATCAGCTTGTTTGGGAGAAGATCACGTGGCAGAGCTCCGCCGCAGCTGTCGGACGGCCAATACTACGTGCGCCATGAGATGAAAGTTATTGAAGAGTGAGAAACCTGTCGGCACTTGGGGCAGGACCGCGGGCAGCTACGGTCTACCTAACACACTAGCAGGCTATCGATTTACCTCACTTGAATACACGTCATTTCCTGTCGGTGTTGCCTTGGCCATCCCTTAACACTTTCACGACCGCCGACCACGTTGGCTGGTTCAAGCTGCTCCCCGCTATCAGATCCCTCAACATATTATTTCATCCGATTCAGTTGTGACAACGCCTCACGACCAAACTGCTCTCAGAATCCGATACGATCGCTCCTTGAGCCTGGACATGACGGTGGTTGGTCAGCTTGCCGCTCGCGGCGCAGTACACGACTGAGTATCTCGCGCGATGCCGGGCGTTGTCGATACTCTCGCCGGCCCAAGCTGGCCAGGGCTGGGATATACGGTTGCGCACCAAAAGGTCGAGCTGGAGATAGATTTCGCCAACCGGAGCCTCAAGGGCAAAACCGAGATTATAATTCATCCGCACTATCGAGATCTGCGCACGATTCGGCTGAATTTCAGGCAGGGCGAGTTGAAGCGTCTGAATGTTAGCGGAAAAGTGCCTACGGTCAAATATGTCGACCCCTACGAGTCGCTCCAGCTATACGGTCCTCACTACCACCCGCGTCTATCGTCGAAAATTGATGGCCTGCTCAAAACTCCTGCTGCACCAGATCTCCTTGTGACCCTTCCGAAAAGCGTCCGTATAGAAGAGCTTGACCCGTTCTCTGTCGAGGCTCAAGATCAGATGGCGTTGCGTGCCCCGGGAACAACGGACGACACGGAGGGACCATTAAGCTCGAAAGCCGCCGATACCTCCCTCCCGCGTTTCACAGCTCTCACAGTCTACATCGAGTTCGTGGTGGAAAACATACGGGATGGTTTACAGTTTGTCGGATTGGAAGGCGGTGATAGACGCTACCCGCACGCATATACGACAAATTCGTTGGACCATGGCACCGGGTGTCCTCTCTTCCCATGTGTTGATGATCCATCTTCGCGCTGCACCTGGGAAATTTCAATCAGATGTCCGTGCACCCTTGGTGATATCTTCGAACGCAAATCGCGAGACCAGTCAGCCGCAACTGGAAGTCGCACAAAGAACCACGACCGTTTTTTTGCACCAGACGACGAGGCTCTAGACTTGTCCGTTGTTTGCTCTGGGGATTTGACAGATGATATCGTTGACCCGAGGGATCCCAGCAAGAAGACCGCATCATTTGCTTGCTACTCGCCCTTGTCTGCTCGTCAAATTGGGTTTGCTGTCGGTCCTTTCGAATATGTCAACCTTTCCGACTTCCGTGAAAGCGATCAGGATGAGCAGCTTGGCCAAAATGCTATTCCCTTGCATGCATTCTGCCTACCTGGCAGGGGCGATGAAGTTCGGAACACCTGCTTCCCAATGGCAAAGACCATTGATTTCTTCTCATTGACGTATGGGTCTTACCCATTCGCAAGCTACAAGATATGCTTTGTCGATGACGCACCAGAAGACACCTTGCCAACAGCTTGTTTCTCAATCTGTAGCAGTCGCCTTCTGTTTCCGGAAGAGATAATCGACACCATGTACGATTCCACTCGTATTATCACACATGCGCTAGCCGTCCAATGGATTGGGGTCAACATCGTCCCCAAAGAGCCCGCCGATACGTGGGTAACAGTCGGAGTTGCTTGGTATATCACAGATACCTTTATGCGCAAACTTTGCGGGAATAACGAGTACCGTTTTCGACTCAAGCAAATGTCGGACAGGGTTTGTGACCTCGATTATGAACGTCCCTCGATACACGATATGGGGAATATCCTGAGTATAGACCCATCGGAAGCCGATTTTATAGCGCTCAAAGCGCCCTTGGTCCTCTTCATTCTCGATCGACGTCTGACGAAAGCCAGTGGAAAGGCTACAATGTCCCGGATCATCTCCCGCCTTTTCCTTAATGCTCGCATGGGGGAAATACCAAATGGCGCTGTCACCTCTTCGCTCTTTCAAAAAACCTGCGAACGGCTTGGACACGCGAAGTTGGATACATTTTTCAACCAGTGGGTTTATGGCGCCGGGTGCCCGCGCTTTCAAGCAACTCAAAGATTCAACAAGAAGAAGTTGGTGGTGGAAATGATGATCAAGCAAGTCCAGTCAGATCAGCCAAGCGTTCGAGACTTGGAGAAGCATGCTTTCATGCGTGACGTTAAGGAAGAGATTCGAAACGTTTATGCTGGTGTAATACAACCAGTATTTACAGGCTCTATGACGATCAGAATCCACGAAGCCGATGGCACGCCATACGAACACATCGTTGAGCTTAAAGAAGGCATCACAAAGTTCGACATACCATACAACACAAAGTATAAACGTCTGAAACGAAATAAGCGACAAAAAGAACGTGCGGCTGCAGTTGTGGGAGCTGATGGCAACACGGAAGTACAGGAGGATGTGCTGCTCTACTGTCTCGGGGATGTATTGCAGACCGAGGAGGAAATGCAACAATGGCGACTGGCGGATTGGAGCAAAGAAGATGAAGATAGAATGGGCCAGGAGTCTTACGAGTGGATTCGCATGGATGCGGACTTTGAATGGATCTGTAAGCTCTCGTTGGTGATGCCTGGATACATGTATCTTTCGCAACTCCAACAAGACCGTGACGTAGTGGCTCAGTTAGAGGTTAGTCGGCATACTTTTTTGTCCTTCCAGGCACTGACCATTTCATAGTCCCTCCAGTACATGGCCGCGCAACGGGAACACCCCCTGATATCTACAATCTTTGCGCGAACACTCATGGATCGGCGCTATTTCCATGGTATCAGAGCGGCTGCAGCACGTGCTTTAGTAAAGCACGCAAAGGAAGAGAACAATTGGCTTGGGTTCTTTCACCTAGAGAAAGCTTTCCAGGAACTTTTCTGCTTGCCAGGCTCCCCAATGACTCGATCGAACGACTTTTCCGACAGGGCGGCGTATGCCCTGCAACTAGTCATCCCCGAAGCGATCTCTAAAGTGCGCGACAACAATGGCAAGACTCCAGCCAGGGTCAAGCGGTTTCTGTACGACAAGCTCAAGTTTAATGACAACTCGAACAACGAGGTAAGCAGACATTGTCAGCCCGAAATTACTTCTATACTGACCGCGGAATAAGTACTCGGATAATTTCTACGTCGCAACACTGATGAAAGCCCTGTGCCACGCAATGCTGGGGCGGGTTGAGACACGCACCGACGATATCAATGATTTCGATATGGAAGCAGTTCTCGAAGCCCAGGCAGAAGAACAGCTCGAGAAAGACGCTGTGGCAGAAATAGATCGCTACCGGAGAATGGACGAATGGTCAAGCTCGTTCCAAAACGTCTATTCTCGTGCGGCTTTACACTGCCAGATGCAGCTTATGCAAGCCAAAATTGCCGATTTTGATATCATGCAGTTCCTCCCCTATACCCGGGTAGGCACCTATGACCTTCTCCGTCTAGATGCGTTCGAATGCCTCGTCGAGCTTGATATTTTCTCAAGCCCTGAACTGCTCCGATGGTTCATTTTCACCATGTCCAACGACCCATCGGTATGGCTTAGGTGGCGACTGCATGCCCTGTTCGGAAAAGCACTCGCGCCTGTTGCATTTGGCCGCAGCCTGGTTCATAAAACCCCCACAGCAGCAGATGGCCTGATCATTGAACAAGAGTCGTCAACAGAGGTCCGTCAGGCAGATCTCGCCCGTCGACAAACCGTCACCGGAGCACTGGCGGCCCTCAAGGCCGAGGTTGCCAACGATCAGGCACTCAAAGAATGTTTATGGGCTGCGTGCAACTCCCCGATCATCGGGGCTCTGGAGCTATCCGAATTCGCAGATCTATGCAGAGTCATCTATGACCCCATAACCACCAAGAAGATCGCCCTAAAATTCCCACGGTACTGGGGCGTCAAGCACATAGGGAAGGTGAGAAAGAAGATATCCACTCAAATCAACCTGAGAAACCCAACCTCATCCCAAAGAACTACTCTGACTAAAATTCTCAGGGCCGCCTGCACTTCTTCCGCACCGCCAAAATCCGCACATTCCTCCACCCCGCCAAAGACTCCTCATCAGGATCCTCTACAAAACGCAAACGCGAAGATCAAGGGGGCCCATCAGTTCCAGGGCCCCGAATCACATTCAAACAATCCAAACTTGCCCCTCCTCCACCTTCCACTCCCTCCTCAACAGCAACCGCGGCGACCCTAAGTCACCATGTTCCGAAACCAAAGCTCCATATACCGAATTTCCCCAAGTCTACTATGGCACATCCACCAGTGCACGGTGGAACTACTACACCCGCGACCCCCGCAACGCCTGGTGGCGGGCTTAAGCTGAAGCTGAAGATTGGGCCGCAGCCGAAACATTAGAGATTTTTTAATGAGTGATTTATCTTTTTCATTTCTATAATTCCTGTATTGTATCATTGATCTATAGTTGGGTTTTTTTCTCTACCCTTATTTTTCCATATACCTTTGGGGTAGGTGCGGCCGGATGGACGGGTGTTTGGCTTGAATCGAATGCATGATATTTGAGATGCCTGACGCGTGGATGGAACGAAATAGATCAATGAAACCGGTAGCATTGTGACTGGAATATACTCCTATCTGTGGCGTAGAATCCACCTTCGCATATAAACATGCTCAGTGTGTAGAACGGCGTGTCGGTCATTTCAATGCTCATTGCAGACTCATATTGCTGGCTGCGTAGCTGGCCTGGAAAATACCAAGAGACTGTGACGGTCATGTACAGGAAGCTCCGGAGATGTTGAAAATTGGTACACCTCAATTAAACATTTTCTCTCTTCTCCCTCATAAGCAAACTTGACAAAATCGGCAAACTGTGATCCATGCGAGCAGTCCAACCCGTGAACTCCGTCCTTGTTGTTTAAAGTGATCCCACATACATCGATCGTATGGTATAAATGATAAAAAGCGTAGTCGTTCAGGACGTTCCATCCTCCGTCGATTCCTCTCTAATGACAAGCACACACACGACCTCGGCTCTATTTCTCGCTTATCCGCTCGAGAGCCTAGAATATAATGCCATTAGCATTGTGACCTAAAGCTAGAGCGGAGGGAGAATTGGTGATGGGCATACCTCAAGCATGACGACTGAGTTACCGCGGATGACCTAGAGATGAGCGACGAGAAGCTGGTTAGCCCTACGCATCGCAAAGCGGTGAATAACCAATGGGCAAAGTATGAGGCCTCCCAGTCCTGTAGCACTTACAACCATGCCGATAGCGACCTTCTCTCCGCCTTGTTTCTCCTCAATTGCGTCGTCCAACACGATGTTCATAAATACCTATAGCACAAGTAATTGTTAGGCTTTCGTCCCGAAAAGTGGTGTGTACTATGCGGGGAATCCAAGAAATCGGTGAAGGGGCGATGACACACATCGTAGCCTCGTAGGATGCCAATGACTTTGCGATTGCCGTTCAGTTCGCAGAATACCCGCTTCTCCATATACTGCAAGACCGATGGTTGTTAGCTATGCACAGCTAGTTGGATAAAAGATTTCGCAAGAGACTGACCTTCTTCAACTCGGGCTGTGCTTGAGGCATGTTGGCGAATAATTTGGGGTTGGTTCTTGCCTTGGTGTCTAGATTGATCGCGTTGCGGAACTTTTGATATCGGCGGGAGTGAGCTGCGCTCGGAGAATCAATGTTCCCGGTAGCTTAAAATTCCCGTGACGCAGTTGTTTCCAACAACGCCAGGTCAATTTTACAAGATTAGGATAAATTAACGGGTGAACTTTTATACCAGCGATAACTATGAGTTCCGGATTTGCGAACCGAAGAAAGCCTCGCAAGATCGCGGGGGCTGATGAGGACAACGAGGATGAAGGTGAGCAACAATCCAAGCATAGCAATCTCCAAGGTTGTGCTGACTGAAAGTAATAGACACTGGACCGGTTATTAAACGACCTCTTACCTCTAAAGCGAAGCAAAAGTCCAAAACGCGCCTTTCGTTCGGAACCGGTGAGACTTCCATGACAGAGGGAGGAGATGACGAAAGCGAGCTAGTGGTGCCCAAAAAGCATGTCCTCGGACGGCGAGTGCTCGAAAAGAATTCGTTCCAAAGGTCAATTACACCGTCAGGACCGAGCAATCAGCTTCCGCTCAGAGTCGGGCCCCAGCAGGATCGGCCGAGCTACAGCGCGGACTACTTGAAAGAGCTCCGGAATTCGACACCTTCAACTCCCAAACCTGCCGCTGACGATGGAAACAAAGGCGAGGTCGATGTGACGGCGAAATTTGGCGAGCTTATGACGGTTACAACCCCATCCTTAATTCCCACCGAGGCTGAGATTAGAGAGAAGAAAGCTAGGCGGGCGAGATTAGCAAAGGAGCAAGAGAGCAATAGTCTGACAGAACAAGACTACGTCTCTTTGGAGGACAATGCGACTGAGGATTGGGAAGTGGTGGATAAGGAAGATCTGAAGGACACAAGACTAGTGCGAGACGATGAAGACTTTGCCGAGGGTTTCGACGAATATGTGGAGGATGGACGAATCTCTTTAGGGAAAAAGGCCGAACGCGAACAGAAAAAGAAACAACGAGAAACAATGCGCGAACTCATAGAAGAAGCCGAGGCGTTTTCGGACGAGGAAGACTCTGACTTGGAGGAAAAGGCAGCTTATGAAGCTAGCCAGACCAGAGCTGCGATAGGCCATGGCGGCAAAGACCCCTTGGACCGATCAAAGACGCCTCCCAAGATGACATCGCTCCCACGTCTCTCGACATGTCTCGACCGACTACGGACGACCCTCGCTGTGATGGAGAAGAATAGATCGCACATGATCAACCGAATGGAGGAATTAAGAAAGGAAAAGGCCGATATATCTGCCAGAGAGGTCGAGATCCAGGCGCTGATAAAAGAAACCGGAGATCACTATGAGAAGCTCAAACACGAAGCTGGCGTTACCCCTGGCTCGGACGTGGATACCCCAGCGACCATAGATTTCGAAAGTTCTCGGGGGCTGGAGAACATTGGGGCGTCCATGACGGTATCGAGAGCAAACTCGGAAAGCGAGACTTGAGCTGTTGAGCCCGTTGATAGCGGCGTTAGTCGGGTTAGACCACGCGCTCTTGCTTTGCCAAGTCACTCTACCAGAAGGTGCTACACAGCACTGCTCCTCGCTATTGAACCGGGGACTTCAGTTCGACAAAATGCGATTTCCGCTTGGTGAATTCCGAATGCTTCATCTTTCTAGAGTCAACAAGCATTACACATGGCACTTGCCTTTTCCCAACACCATCAGAACTCGGACCATCCTTGGAAATCCATGTCCGATGAGCCGAGCGCCCATTTTCTCCCTGGGACGTTGGTCACTAACCTGGTCTGGGCGTCCTCGTGAACACAATGAGTAAGTTCTGCCATTGGTGTCTTCAAAGCCCTGTACAATAGTAACTTATCGTGGGAAGACCACGTAGTGGTTTAGCTCTAATCGAGACACCTATTGACGAGAAGGATGGAGCTCCTCCGCACCTTTACCACAATTCGGATGCAACCCCCATTGAACTGTTCTTCGATCTTTTCTTCGTGGCAAATCTATCTAGCTTTACAACTACACATGAAATCAACAATGTCGAAGGTTTGACAGCTCGCCCTCTCTTTGATCTTGCGTCTAATTTGTTCCCTAGCCCTCGGTGCGTATATCGGCTTCCTAGGTGTGATATGGTTCAGCTGGCTCCAGGTAACGCTTTACGATGTTCGATTTGCCCGAGATTCGGTCTTCGAACGATTCTGTAAGGCTGTACAACTGGGAGCTATGGTTGGATTTGCTTCTGCAGGAACGAGGTTTAGCACACGTGTTCGAGACGAGAACGTATGGGCATTTCAGTCGTTGAGTTTCATTCTTGGTGGAAGCCGACTCCTACTGGCTATTCAATATACTGTCAGCATCATGTTGATCCGCAAGCGAATAAGGAGCTCCGCCAAAGGTTTATGCGTCATAGCCGGGGCGCTAGTTGTTTCGAGTTTGATATACTTTGGGGTAAACTTATTGGGCAATTGGGATGGTATATATACCTATGGCTAACTTGTTGACAGTTGTTTTTCGCTTTCGGTGAAGAAAACTCGGCTCGTTCTTACATTTGGACAGTCTGGTTTGCATTGTCTTGGGTTGAAATGTGGACAGTTGTGGCAACCTCTTGCCTCACTCCCGGGATTGGATTCCAGGACACTCATCTAAACGTCCGTATGGGCCTTCTCACACTGATCATCATTGGCGAAGGTGTCATTTCCGTTACAAGGATTGTCAATAAAACAGTCCGGCCGGGCGGCTGGACGAAATGGTCGTTTGTTCATATTTTAGGCGTCACCACCAATGTGGTAAGGCTCTGTTAATCGGTCATAGTTTGGTCACTGGTGCTTGAGCTCGCTGCTAACTAGGTACTTTAGTACTTCATCTGGCAGGAGTATTTTGATCTCACCCCGAGGCGCGCTATGAGTACAGTTGCGCAGCAACTTTGGGCACAACTGCATTTCCCCTTCCACGTGGTTCTCATTCTCCTTCTAGAGGGCTCGCAAATTCTCGCCTTGACTTTGGATATCACCTTAAAGCTGCAGTATCTTGTGGAAACCATCCTGTTTGCATGCGAAGAACCGCAGCCGCCTCCCGAGCTGGCCATCAGGCTACTTCGACAGACAATAGAGGATATGGAAATTGAGTATAGCCGAGGAGCAATCAACGAGCAAATGGCGATATATGAGATATTGGACGATCTTCCGAACCATAGGCTGTGCCCAATCAACGGAACAATTGGGTTCAGACTCACACAGAACCGGATCAATGATCTCGTGGGCAACGTAACCTCTGCTCTCTTCTCCAGCATGAGGATTGTACCACCCCGCAGTGCAAACCTCAATCAAATGGACAGCTCTCAGTTGTTGAGGATGTATGTGGAGCTTTTGGGCTTCGTATACGTGTACTTTTTCGTGGTTGCGTCAATCGCAATGTTCCTTTTTGCTGCGTTTAGTTACCTTGCCCGGCGCCATGACAAACTGTTCGCTATGGGAATCGGAGTGGCAGTGCGCATTCTCTTGGGCGTCTTCCTAGCGAGCCTTACTGTCTTCGCGAAGGATTTTGAGCTCGCATATTCATTCATGAAGTCGCCAACCATACTATACGCATTCACGTTTGTTTTATTGGCGGGTGAGTAACCATCCACAGTTGATTTCTGGGGCCTCTCCCTAATCGCGATGCAGTGCTTTTAGTTGACCGACTTTTGGACCACTATGCTGGCTACAAGCGCGGCATGAATCCGACCCGACGCACGAAAGCGAGGTAAACGTGAGACCCTCTCGTCGCCACCTGCTTTACCATCCTTCTGCTCATCCAACCTCTGAAAACATCGGGCCCCATTCGTCTATGCCCAATCATCAATCTTTTCTCCGAGTGGCGTCAAGTTTGTTTATGGTTATTGATCCTTCTCGATCAATCAATTTCTAATCAGCAATGAGCCTGAGGGATTGTTAGCACGCATGGACGACCACATGATAGGGTCCAAGCTTGGTAGACACATCTCAGGATGAGCGGAGACCAAGGCTGAGGAGCAAGTCTCTTGCATCTTCCGACGGCAAAGTACCGGCCTTTGCCATCCCCAGTGGAGAGAAGCAAAGCAAAGCAAGACAAGATAGGCAGCTTCAGAGATAATAATAGAACTTGAAACCTCTGTTTTCCAGAGTCCTGCCGGTGGCTAAGACATACCCCAACGGACTGCAAACCGGACGGAGAAGCACCAAACGGGAACAAACAGGAAAACGGCACACTCGTAGGAGAAGGCCAACAATGGATATTGGTCCACGCCACTCAACCACTACATTAAAGTAGATTTACTGTACAGTGATTGACAACCTGGAGTAACCTCAGAAGTATACCAAGGAGGAGCTGACTGTTTCACTCAACGCCCTACTGTACACAGAGCACAGACAGGAGATGACTCGGACGGGGAGGGCGGAAAAAAAAAAGAAAAATCTGAAGCGGGAAGCGCACTGACCTAGCCGCATACCTACCTACAGTTCGGGCCTGGAATTCAGTGTGCGGTGCATGCTGGACTGCTGGTTGATCAGATTTAGAGCAGTGCGTTGGTACGTTGTTGCACTGTAGGTATGCAGCGATCCATGGAATCTCAATGCGGGGGAAATCGTACTTAGAGTAGAGAATACACCTCAATGCCAACCCGTGTGTCATGTTTTCTTTTGCCATCTCGTCTTCCGGGTCCAGCTACAGCACATATGCACATACGTTGAGCCCCAGCAATCCAGTCACAGGCCGCAGTTGGAAAAGAAGTGTCCGGATTGTTCTGTGGAGGTGCCTACCCACCGGGTGCGGGCTTTCGTCTGAGCATTGCACTGTAGTCCAGTTCTTCATGTCCTGCGGACGACAAACTGGATACGTAGAGTGTGGGTAGAGAGAGAGGGATGCGTGGAGCTAGTCCTTAAGCTTATTGTTTGGATCCCCACGGAACACAGCGGAATTGGTTTGCGTGGTTTG
The DNA here is from genome assembly GCA_025688815.1 of Aspergillus carlsbadensis. NCBI lineage: Eukaryota > Fungi > Ascomycota > Eurotiomycetes > Eurotiales > Aspergillaceae > Aspergillus > Aspergillus carlsbadensis. The sequence continues at coordinate 365,491 of MU628186.1, forward strand.
CGAGCGTCGTGTGTCTCTGTGTCTCTTTTGTTCTCGAACGTCATAGTGTATGTCGTGTAGGACGGAGCTGGGATCCCTAAATGAATATTGCAGATCATGTTGGCGCTAATATACCGCCGAGTGGGCGCAGAGTATCACTCGACTCAGGGCTGAGAGGCTTTGCTAATGTAGTAAGAGCCAAGGACTGCATATGCAGAGACGTTGCATGGTGCAGTCTCTGATATAAAGGCTAAAAGCCCGCCTCGGGGATCGGAGACATAGAGGGCAAGCGAACGGCCCCCAATGGAACAAAGAAAGCGACTCAGCCTGGAGCGGCTAACTGTTGGACTGGTCGGGGACATCGGTACGAGCTCCAATCCAATGAGAGAACAAGGATTCTCCGATCCAAACGTCTGATGCCTTCAGATCCAATCGAAGTGTAGATCTTGGGGTTGGTATCTCCTGCAACGTCGCGGCCTTGCTCTACCCGAGATGTCTGTGTTTTGTTTTTCTTTTCTCGCGTTTTGATTGACTTGTTGACTGTGTGGTTGTCGGACAGAGCCCTGTGTAGGCAGCCGGCAACGGGCACAGCCGTGGGACGCGAATAATTCTGATGCCCCGCTGGAGCGAACGTCTTGCGCCGAGATTGTTGAAGCCGTTAGGGATTCGGGTGATCTGCATTGCTTTTGGGATCCTTCGCCGGGAGCCGTGGTCCTTTTGCCAATCTGCGCCACCAATCCAACCACCTCAGAAGGAGAAGGCCTCTGATTGACACATTATTGAGACTTGTCAGTTGACTGACAGGCGGAGATGCGAGCAAGCAAAAATAATTAGAGTTAGAGTTGGACCCCCTTTTTTTGTTGTCTCCGGCTCTCCGCGGTTGATCGTCTTTCAGGCAGGATCCATGTCGGCATGTTGTCAGTGGACAAAGGCTCCAAGTGAATAAGGCTTAGCTCTATATGGCAGTATGCCCGTCTACAAATTAAGAAAATACTGCTCCGTTAGTACGATGAGCTGTAGCCCTGATGAAAGAAGTTAGCAAATTCCAGGGATATGGTACCTGTCCGTGGATTCCTTATTAAAGCACGGCCTCACTGGGGAGGACCACAATGAGAAAGATTCTTGGTGCAATTCTGCCGTAGAGCTGTCCAGAGCTTCTGCTTGTCTTGGCCTTCCCATCTTACCCTCAATCTTATTGCGTCTTGCTGCGTCTTTGCCCTTTTCAAGTGAGACACTCCAAGACAGAGCATTCGTCCGCTCCCGCAATCGAGCCACACTGGTGCTTCTCGAATCCCCTCTTTCAATACGGTGAGCAACTGAAACATCATCACCTGCTGCACGTCACAGTCCTGTCAGATCAAGGACGAAACAGCCGCCCAACCGACATTCGAACGCCAGAGAGGGGCTTGCTTCCCGACCACCCCGTTTCGGTTTCCCTTCAGTCTTTCCACCGCAACGTAGATTATCTGCCCCTAAACATCCCTGGCAGACTGTCAGTGCAGTTGTTACTTAACCTCCAGGGTGTGGATTACCCTGTGCCGTCTCGTGGTAAGTCATCCGATGCATATTGGGACGCCCCTCCATTCAGATATTGCAGTACTGACCGGGACCCTTAGCCCTGCAGGTGCCCCGGTAACCCAATACAGTGCATACTCCAGCATCGAGCTCTGATGCACGCTCTTCAGCCAACGTCTATACTGGCTTCAGGCGACAAGAGCGGTGTGGTTGATAGCAAGAGCCACTGGCTTCACTTTAAAGCAATGCTCCATGTCTTTGTTGGGCCTGGAAATCCAGGAAAAGACCTGGCCTTCGAGTGCAACCGCTTTCCTTCCACTTCCCATACATCTTTCGCCCCCATTGGCAGCTCCCAAGACGTACTTCAAGCCATACCTGTTGACCAACAAGCACGGAGCACTACCAAGTGCCAGCAGTTCCAGATGGATGACCACGTGGGGACCAATGAACAGTGTTCAAACCCGCCCAACGGAATATCAAACGGCGACCTATTGAGACGAGGAACTCAGACGAGGGAAGACCAGTATAGCCATTGGCATACGTGTTTCCCAATATTTGAGTCAGGGGAAACCAACCCATCCAACTTACTTGAAAGTCGATCATCATCCCCGAGCTCACATCTCCTATTACCTTCCGATATCAGTCACTCCAGCCCAGACAGTCAATTCACGGCCGAAGACGTTCCCTCTCGTAATGGTAGTGACAGTACCCTTGAGTTGCTCCACCCTGTCCCGAGACAAAGTCCGTACACCGTGACCAGCTACTTCGCCTCTGACAAATTCCCAGAGACGGCCCCGGTTGGCACGGTAGGGAGCCAAGTCGATGAGCGCATGTGCGAGAGCAGCAGTCATCTGATGCGGGGGTCTGGCTGGACAAACACCGACCTGGCCTACCCATGTTCTCTCCAGGACGCAAAGTGTTCCAGCGCAACGTCTGCACCCGGAGTGACGGATGCTTATGCCTCGAAAACAGTCGACAGCACGTACTCCAACCCCTTGATGCCATCGTGGACTTCCCTTAAGCCTCAGATGCCCTGGGATGTGCAAAGGCACAATGCCAGCCAGGATGAAGAGGGTGTCGGGTGGAATCCCACACGCTTTCAGGGGAACCTCGCACAACAGAATGATCAACTCAATCAATTCTCTGCCGCATCTGACGATGCAAACGGCCTTCCATGGATAGGAAATATGCCCCCGACCTATATCCAACCTTCATCACTTCTAGATCCGTTCAGCACGACCTGCCCCAGTTCTCGGTACTCGACTGACAGTTCCAACACATTTGTCGAGGACGGCAACCTTCAATGTTTCGATGATAGTCTTACGTTCCAGAGCGGCCCACGACCAAACGAGATGGCAGGCCCCCTTCTTGAGAGCCATGGGTATTCACCATATCAGTCATGTGATGCAGATCGAATAGTCCCCTGGACGAGTGATGCTAGAAACGCATTGCTAATAGAGTACAAGCATCGAGGCTTGTCCTACAAAGACATCAAGCGGATTGGTGGATTCAAAGAGGCCGAGTCAACGCTTCGTGGCAGGTTCCGAACATTAACCAAGTCCAAAGAGCAGCGCGTGCGAAAGCCACAGTGGCAAGAGAACGATGTGAGTTTCTGGTCATGGCTTTTGGACACTGCAGGGCATTGTTGACACCGTGCAGATTAGACTCTTGTGTGAAGCTGTCGAAGCATGCTCGGACTCTGGCAAGCAAAGCCCTTGCATCACAACATGCAGGTCGAGGCGATCGGTTTCCCCACCCAAGGTGTCATGGAAGAAGGTTGCCCAGTACATATGGGCTCACGGGGGTTCGTACCACTTTGGTAATGCCACATGCAAGAAGAAGTGGTGTGAGGTGCAACAAAAGAGGTGATTGGGCTCCGAGCGATGCCACCTTCAAATCTCAACGGCTGCCATTTCTCTTGTAATTTCCTTTGTTTCCGGCAATTTTGCGATGTCAACATGAAGCTGTAGATACCTAAGAATAAGCATTAGTGATAATCATAGTTTAGACGATGAATCATGCCTTTAGATATTTGAACTCACGGCTGTTAAAGTAGTATAACCTGATCCTTGGTCCAGCGAGGCTGATACTGCTACCATGGGAGAAACGATGAGGAAGACTGTGTTCGATGGTTTAGTAAAAGGGTGCCGCAAGTGACTGTGGTCAACTATGTACATATTTGGGAGGGCGCCACCTGCTGATATGAATGGTCTAGTACATGCTGGATTGCCATCTCAGATGCCATCATCAGAACATAAACACCTGTCCATTCTATCATTGTGCCATATTTTTGCATAACGGTCATCAGGTGCACCATATTGGCGATTGCAATACTCCAAGTGACGCTTTCGAAGCTTCGATCAGAGGTAGCTCGTGTACTTGGACAGGGAAGGTATGAGAGAATGAGGGAGGGTAAGAGAAAGTCTCTGTGGCGCAGCTCATAACAGAGATATCTCCCTAGGATCCGGATGAGGATAGCCGATAGCCTCGAGTACCCTCGCTAGTGAGTCCGGTGTCCGACGCAACTCATCCCACTCAGCCTCAGCTTTCACCATGAGCGTACCGGCGAGGACCGTTCCGTTGAGCTCAACGATCCCGGCTTCAGCAACATCTTTGCGAGTTGCATCATCGACCGAAATATGGGCGCTTGTGCTTTTCCTTGGGCAGATTATCATCGTCGATTCGGTCATGGCGAGATTATAGCTGATAACGGCTGGCCCACTCGTTGCCTGAGCCGCGCTTCGAGGAACCCCTGCAGCCACCGCAGCAGCTTTGTATAGAGTCGAATAGATTCGATGAAGACTTTCCGCTGACGGGTCTGAAGGTAAGGGCAGAGCAAAGTTTGCAACCGGGATCGCGGTTATTTGTCGAAACTCCGAGTCAGACGAGGCAGGCCGTGATGAAACCGCGTCAATCAGAGGTCGCCAACTTCTAGACTTATCGTCCTCCGATATCGCTTCGATTGGCAGAAACTGCAGATGTCTATGTGGCTGGCTTGCACCACTGTCCTCGCCTGAATTGAAGAATGCGAATAACCTTCTAGGTCCGGTGCTGCTCGTTTGATTTTCCTCCTTCCATGCCTTGACGCAGGCATACGCTGCCGCCAGATCTTCCTTCTCGAGTATGTCTGTTTGTTCTTGCCAGTCCTTCGTCGCAAGGATGAAGTGATTTGGAATAACTGGAAATTTATTCAGGACGAGGAAATGCGTAGGATTCTCTTTCGGAATGTGAGCGATCAAAAGTTCGGGCGAAGGGTTCTCAAAGGGGTCGAATCTCTTCCCCGTCCGGGCTTCGTCTGGCTTGGGTTTGCCAGTTGGCTTATTCGCAAGCGCGGGACAGTAGCGAAGTTGAAACTGATTATATACGTAAAAGTTAGCCGCTGGTTATCGCACCGAGCAAAAGAGTGAGGCTGTGCGACTTCTTCGTCCTCCACTTACGGGGATGCCACCAGTGTGCAGGATAGCAAGATGTGTCTGGGAGAAAATCAAATGCCCGGCGTCTTTGGCAGCAGTAAAGCGCTTCGCTACAAGAGCGGGAAGATTCTCGGTAATCCCAAGCTGCATTATTGGTCTGATGTAGAAGTTGTACCTGATTGTTGGAGAAACCAAGACTCGTTCATCTCTTTTTTTTCGGAGATGCGGGATGCGGGGTATGCGGGCGTATCGCCCGGGCAAAATACGCGCCTGAGGCAACCCTATCCCCAACACCCAGCCTTGCGTTTGTTTTGACGAGAATTGAGGAGGTAGAGAATTAATAATGGACCATTCCCTCGCTCAGCGCTTCCCATCTTATGCTTTCAACAGTCAGAAGTCGATCTTCGAATTCCCAAATCAACTACCTCCCTCTACTCGCTTCAAAATATATAGATCTACACCTAGAGACCGAGGACCACAGAAATGGACGCTTCGAAACTGCTAATCGCCGGCCTGAACTTCACACGCGCAGAGACTTTCAGCTCAGCCATATATCAATTCGCAGTCGATCGATCCCTTATCCTCTCCGGCGTCGACCACTCTTCTCAAATTTCAGCTGAGTTGCAGCAGATATGGACTCAGTTTATACAGTGGCTCTCACAACCTGGTATCCTCTCTTCATTGAGCTAATACTACCCTGCATCGGCATCTATATCAACTAACCGCCACCCACTCAACCTATAGAAGTCCTCACCGTTATCACCGCGTGGTGGATAACATTCACCGTGGTCATGACAATCCTCCTATGTCTCGGATTCGGGCCTGGAGGGATAGTCGCCGGTTCGTTACACCTCTGATCCGACCCCTTGCTACGCATTTGAATTCATATACACACAAGCACACACCATCCATCACCCATCTCAGAAACCTAAGATAACAGTTGGATGCATCCATTCTTTAGGGTCCATCGCCGCATGGTTCCAAGGTTGGGCGTACGGGGGCTTCACACCAGCCGGCGGCGTCTTCGCTACCCTGACAAGTATGGCAATGCTAGGAGTGTTCATGTGGCCATTTGCGCTGCTGGCTGTGGTCATGGCGACGGCAGTTGCGGTTGTGGTGTGGTGGGTGCAGTAGACGCTTGCTGGTGATATAGCTATGGTCGATATGAGGTTTCTCTCGGATCGTGGTTGATTCTTGGGACTGGAGATGGAATCAAAGAGTTAGCATTGGTTTGGGTTCCTGGCCTGGAGGAGGGGATACGTGGAGTGTAGGATGTACCTTCCCCGATGTGTATTTTCCACAGCTGGTGTTCTTTGACCCTTCTTGCGTAGCCACTATCATCCACAAGTAGGTCTCCCTGGGTCCAAGGTATACGGAAAGCTCTGCATACCAATGTAGGATTGACCATTGAACACCCGTGGGTGCCTGAATGGTAGGAAACATGTAGTGGGAGGTTAGTTTTGTATTTTTACCCGGCTGAAGGGTAGTCCCTCCCATATATCTGTCCCACCGAAAGAGTTAAAGATAGGATACAAATAATGCAAGCCATGAAGAAACCATTCTCACCTGCTCGCACACAAGTAAAGAGAGCACGGATACTGATTGAATGCACAGGTGCTTCGGAAACGAATCTTGTCTACAATATCAAGGGCACGCTGAGATAGAGGGTGCAGCTGCCCCAGCGGAATGTTGCCACCCCGCAGATCTACGCTCACTTGCTTTTCAGTCAGAGATGATTGCAAGAGTCAGTGCTGGCTTGCTGTTGCGCAGCGTAGGAGACTGATGGAAGACCTCAGCTCACCACCAGAGTGCTCCGCCTAGGTTTGGCTTTTAGAAGCCTAACTTGATACTACTACTTTGGATACCTGTCCGCTGAGATTCGACCACGGACAAAGCAGGACGCCAAACTCTAGGCCCGCTGCCGCTCATAGTATTGCCCTCTCCAGCAACCGAGGTCAGCTCATATCTTCCCGCATTTTGCGCTTTCTATCTCAGCCTGAAAACATAGATATGCACATATACCCTGAGAAACAGCAAAGTAAACAAGGCAACCCACGAGGAATTAACCATGTTAGTTAGCACATCCCATCATCGCCAATAACTTCGCCAAGTCAAGTCTCCAGGCCTCAGCCACGTCCTTGCTGGCCTCTCATGTCCTCCAAAGCCCCACCACCCTCGTGCATATGAGGACGCCTAATAAGAAAACAATCGTCTCAACCAGAACAGGTAACAGAAAAGGGGGCGTTTCAAAACGGCCCGAAGATCAGGTAATGTAGATTGGACCCAGTTGTTCGAAGATGCGAGGCAGACAAGACAATTGGCCAGACGAAAGACGGCTTATGGGATCGGCTCGGTTTGACACCAGGACGACGAGACCCCGGCTGTTTGAGACCATTGGATGAGGCTTTTAATGAAGCCATACCATGTTGGACTAATGAGGATGCAGGAACGGAGCCTTGGCCGCTTTTTAAAGGGTTCTCATCCTTGTCCTCAACCTTCCCAAAACATCCATCCGAGAGGGACGAATATTCAGCATGGTAGTGACGGACGCTGTTGGCTTGACTTCGTGGATCTGGCAGCTTGGTAGTCTCGTGGCAGAGCATGTAAGGCCCGATGTTGTCAGACTTAGACCAAAGTAATCTCGAAGTCTGAAACATCCATTATCCTGTGTGCTGGAGACTTGTGCTTGACGCTAATATTAGCCTGGAGACCAACTTGGGTTCAAGATTGGGGAGTCGGTGGACCCGGTCAGACTCAGCCCTGTCGCAGAGACCGATATTAGCACACGTACACTGGGAGTCCACCGGGGTTCCCGACGGCGAGTTGAGGAAAGGAATTAGTGTCTTTGCAATGA